>BMAV01023119.1:0-20306 GCA_019973955.1 Trichonephila inaurata madagascariensis | reverse complement strand
CAATTTTTTTTTTTTTGTGTGCCCCCTCGTAATTTAAAAGAAAAGGGGCTTCTCCATACCTCATCACGAGATCTCCGGAAACTAGACTGACACACTTTAAATTTGACAGACATGTACCTTTTGTTGAATAGAGATACGGTAAGAACGGGGTTTAGGAAATCGACCCCAAAGGGATGTTTTGGGGCCCTTATTCGGAGACAAAGCAAATTTTTATGACGGCTAAATCGCGATTTCCACTAAATCTCCTTTTGGGTTCCTTTGGGGCCAGAATATAAATTCTTTCCAAGCAACTTGAGAAGTGAAACTTGAGAAATATTCAAATTAGAGATCTTATAAATAGTAAAAGTTTAGCGTACGCGGGGTGGCTACGGGAAGTGATTATACGAGGTCTATATGTACAAGTGATTAAGCTTAAGTGAGAGTCAATCCCGCGTTCAAACTTTAATATATCCGGGAAAGTACGTTCAAGTTAAAGGTGGATACCATTCCACACGAATTAAAGCGACGTCAGTTAGGCTTCAAGAGTATTGCTGCTTACCCAAGATAGGGAGGGAAGAACGTTTATTTAAATTACTATGAACAGTATGTTTATTGAGATTAGAATTAGCCGGTAAAGTTAAACATAGGGGTCAGTGACGCGATTATTTGGTAATACGTATTGTGTGTCTCCTCACCACAGATTCATTTGGTTTAAATATAAATATTACCATTGTATATTGTTTAAGTTACGATCTTAATAAAGTGATATTAAGATTATGGCAACGTCTGGTTCTTCATTCACTCCCTCACCTCTAGGTCTTGAGGAAAATGTAGGAGTAGGGTAACACCCACGGGTAATGTCTTGCAAATACGAAATGATTTGAAAATACGAGTTGAAAACGAACGATTACACAGATAATACAGAGCTATAATAATGCGGCATCCAATCTGATTTAACTCATTTGTGTCAATATTTGTTCCGTTAACAATATGTATTAATATTGAAAATAAAAATTAATTGCATAGTTAAATTCTGGTTGGAAATCGAAAATTAATGTGTTTTTAACATACTTTTATTAGCTTCTCCTGTATGAAACGGAATCTTTTAATTCGATTTTTACCCACATTAAAAGGACAGATTGAAACCCAGTGGCTGAGTGGTTAGTGCCTCGCGCTTCCACGCCTCAGGTCCGAGGTTCAAACCCCGGGCTGGGCAAGGTTGACTCAGCCTTTCATCCCTTCAGTGGGTCGATAAATGAATACCAAGCTTGCTTGGGAACTTAAGGCTTGAGATTTTGCATCAGACTGACCACCTGACCGGAACATCTACTCATGCACCTCAGGCCCAAGGTCGCGAATACTGAGTTGGGCCAGTAGACTTTGGCCATCATGGGCTGTCGCACCACTGAATCAAGTTGTTAAAAGTAAGATTAATTCGAAATTTTGCACACTTGTTTAGCACCTTGTCAATACAAAAATTTTGTTCTGTTTTCCTGATCAGGATCATCAGAATTAACAATTTCCTATTTACAGATTTGGCGACTAAAAGATTAAGTTACAACCCTAAAGCGAAAACGCTCATGGTTAATGCAAATACAGCAAACAAAATAAATGGTAGTCTAAAATAAATAGCGCTTTTATTGTAGATCGAACTAAAAAATGAACAAAACAATTTATAGTTTAAAAAAAACTAAAAAAACAGGCTTTATAGTGAATCGAACTGAAAAGTAAAAAATAATTCTTAATATAAGAATAAAAGGATTAATGAGAAAATCAATATACATCCGTGGTAAAAGCTGGGGTCCTGATTTTAAATTTTTAATTTTTAACTAGTTCTATTCCGAAATGCAGAGTTAGTGTAAAAACTTAGTACTAAGCACACCCCACGCTTTTATCACAATGACATTAATTTTCTCGTTAGTCATTTTATTCTTAAATTAAGAATTTTTTTTTTTTATTTTTCACTTTGATTAACTATAAAAGAGTTTTTTTAAATTATAATTTTTTTTTTCCAGAACATTCATAGCTACAGCAAAACATGAAAACGATGAAAAATCCATAAATCGATACTTTTAAATAAATTACTATTTTAAAACACAGTGGGTGGGAAGCGACAATTGTTACAGGTGGATATACAGAAGGAACTTTCAACACCCCTTCGGAATTGGGGAAATTCGAAGAAACGATATTTCTTCTTCTAAGAATTTCAAGAATTAGTTCAATATTCATAAGGTCTTAGATTTCGATTTTTCCGGGGAGGGCAGTAAATTTGCCTTTTCAGGAAACTTTCTTTGTTTTCGACAAGGTGTAAACAATATATAAAGTTTCTTGGAAAATTAAGACGTAAAATTTATATTTTTTTATTATAAAATTCATATTTTATTTCTATTGTAATTTTAGATAATCTCTTAGCGAAAATGTTTTACAGTTTATTTAAATTTTGACCATGTATAAATTTAATTATACAATTTTTAGTTAATATTTATATAAAACTTTTTAAGGATTTTAACTTAAATTAATGTTTAAAATTAAAACTTGAAATTTTAAAGAAGAATAAAAATAAAAATAATTAAAATCTATAGCTTGAGGAGATTTAAAAATTTTTTTTTCTTTTATCGTTGTTTTGAAACGGGCTTTTATAAAAAGGATTTTCCAAGAACTTTTTAGGGTTAAGGGGGTTTTTAAAAATAAAAAATTCCTTTTTGAACTTTTGACGTTGATTTAAATTTTTGGTATGTTTCTTTTGATAAATAGAGATCTGCTAAGAACGGGTTTGGGAGAAATAGACTCCCAAGGGGGCTTTATAGGAAAAATTCCCGTTTTTGAACTATTTGACGTTGATTTGAAGTTTGGTATGTTTCTTTTGATAAATAGAGATTTGCTAAGAACGGGTTTGGGAAAAATAGACTCCCAAGGGGGCATTATAGGAAAAATTCCCGTTTTTGAACTATTTGACGTTGATTTAAATTTGGTATGTTTCTTTTGATAAATGGAGATTCGCTACGAACGGGTTTGGGAGAAATAGACTCCCAAGGGGTGAAGCAAGGGTTTAAGGGAGCATTGTAAATACTCCCGTTTTTGAACAGTTAGACCTACCCAATTGAAATTTAGCAAGCATGTGTATTTTGTTGAGTAGAGATCCGTTAAAAATATTTTTTGCGGGAATCAACTTTGAAGGAGGGACAAAATACGGGAGTTTACAAAATACTTACTTCAGTTCTATAAATTTAAGTCCGGTCCTTTTTAAATCAAGAGGGGAGGGCTGTAAGAATAGTTTTCAATACAATCGAACGTTTGATGCTAGAACTTAAGACATCAATAATTTATATAAACAGTATATTGTCATACAAAATCATAAATTACCCAGCGAAGCAGGAGGGTACTTCAATAAATAAATTGATTCAACACAAATTTTGATCCTCTCTGCTAAAAAAAATTAGAAAATGGTTCTATGAGTTATATAAATGCCATTTTCCTAAGTATCTCCCGGACTATAATTTAAAAAAATCTATTGGCATTACTTTTGCGATTTAACTGCAAAGTATCTAACTAAGTGTATCAATGATATCTGAATATTCAGTTAAAAAAGAGATTAGCCCCGACAAAAATCAATGATTAATTAGAGAGTTTAAAATTTCCTTCACATTTGCATTTTGTGAGATATAGGTACAAAATGAGCTTATGCATTAAAAAATTAACATAAAGTTCTACAACAGATGTGATTGGTTCCATGAGAACAAAACCATATGCTGAAGGAATAAATAAGGAAAAATCTTATAATCACAAACTTAAATTAAGTAGCTGATTACATACTTGTATTAGTTTTCATTTTTGAAAATTGTGTAATTTATTTTAATTAAGTTAAATTTCCGCATCGAATTGTGAAAGAAATATTCGATTTTTTTTTACATTAATGGAAAAAATCGCCAAATGGGACGAATTGGCGACATTATAATTTTAAATGTTTGATTTAACCAATATTAACACTTGTATGTAAACTTTGTAGGGAGATCTTTCTTCTTGTTCCATTTTTTAAATTTCGTGAAAAGAATATCATGTGTTAAATGCTCCAAATGTTGGAAATCATTCGGACAAAAAGACTTTCAAACTCTCCATAGGGCTGTAGCAGCCTAGTGATTAGGATCATAAATTCGTTACTGGCGTGTCATGAGTTCTAATCCTGGTGTCAATTTAATTCCGCCGTATATGGGGATTGATGCACATTAAATCTGTTGAATTCAGAGTCCTCCAATTGGTATGGTGGGGTTGTGACAGTGGTAGACTTGGTGGTCAAGGTTGTGATGGATCTATCTGCGTTCTTTGTTTTTAATAGTCTTCTTGGGGAAAATTATATTAAAAAGCTTTCTCCGAAGAAGAAAACTGACCATGCAAATTAAGACTTGTATATAAAATCTAAGCTTTCAGGTTAGAGAAGAGTATAGGGTAGAGTGCTAGCGAGAGCAGAGTTTAATTAAACTTGAAATGAGGTGCAGATATATAGTACCTGATAAATGTTATATTTAAATTGACGATATGTCACTTTAGAATTAAGCTATATTAGGTAGCTAAGAAGTCAAAGCTTTTGAATTGACGTAAGGGTTCTAAGTATTTAAAGTCTTCTCGTATCTCGTGTACCTCGTTAATTGCTCTTCATATTTGATATTGGGGTGCATCTCTTAACTTTGGTTGATTCAGTTTGTGTTGTTGTTGGTGCTGTGAATAAATTGAGATATTTTGAATATAACTAGTCTTTCTTCCGTTTTCTCCACACTTTTTGACGCGTCGGGCAGTCCTTTACAAGATCAAGTACTCGTAGTTGGCGCGTCATGAGTTCGAGCCTAGTGTTACTGAATACCCGCCTTGTAGAGGAGGTCGTTGCACGTTAAATTTGTCGAGGATCAAACGTCTTCTCGTTGGTGCAATTGGGAAGTTGGAAAAGGAGCGAGCCATAGCTCAGATGTCCTCCTCGTCACTTGACCATGATTCAAGATTGTGAGGATCGTCTTCAATAGGCTGGGTGCAGTTTTATAGTGCGACGTAAAAAAAACTATTTCTTGCGTGGTGGTAGTTTGGATGGTGATACCAATTGAGTTGTCATCCTCGTCACTTGACCGAGGTTTAATAACACGAGGTCCGTCACCAATAGTCCTCGTGATGTTTTATAGTGCGAGGTTAATAAACACGCTCTCAAACGTTCGACAAGTTTGGAATCCGTATATTTTATTGCAATACAAATGTTACATGTCAGAAGAGTGTATTTAAAAACTTAAAAGCCTTCATGTTTACAGCTTGGAGTAAGTGAGTGAATATTAAAGTCGAACTGTTCAGCTACTCGAGGACTTTTGGTGACGGACTTCATAATTCTGAACCATGGTCAAGTGACGAGGATGACTCAGCTGATACCCCCTCTGTTAATTACCACGCCACACCAACGATCGGCAGATCTCGGTGCATCGCGCCCCTACACGGTGAGTCTTCAGCGGTACTAGGCTTGAACTCATGACACGCCAGCCACAAGTCTGTCACCTTGACCACTGGGCTACCGTGGAACAACTTAATAAAATCATGTTCAGAGATTTCAAATAATAAAGGATTAAATCAGTGTTTCTCAAACTGTGGGGTGCGCCCCCTAGGGAGAGCGTGATAACCCAATGAAGAAGGAGGGGAGGGTCAAAACAAATAATTTTAAAAATTATAAATTTACTTAAAATAAACAAACTACATTCTGACAAAATAAAATACACATTTACGCTGATATAATACACTTATATAAATATATCAGTATACTGTGCAAAATATTTTATAATTAATTTAACAATACTAAATTGAGAACATGTTTATTAATTATCAGTGACCCTATGGGCTTGTTATATATAAAATTATACTCAAAAATTAACACTTATCTTAATCCTTTAAGGTATCCGACTACATTCGGAACCGTGATTTTAAAAAATCACATAAATGGATAGCTTTCATGATATTTAGTATCACTTAGATTGGAATGCATGTATAAAATTGTTTTAAGGACATTGTGACAAAAATTTTTTTATTTAAATACACTATTTTGGCAAAATATTAACTCAGAATAAACTTTTTTCAAAATGCTCTCCTGCTTATTGAAACTTCTGTTCTTTTAAAAGCTATCTTATTTGCATTTATTATTCGCATTTCGCTTCTTGGGGTTTGGTTGGAAAAGAGTTGCCATTAATCTTGGCCATCAAAGAACCCAGAGGTTATGTTAAAGAAAAGACGCGTGAGCCCGTCACAACCTTTCCATCATTAATTACATTTTCGTTATAAATCACTACAAATTGATGAGGAATTTCAACTGGTTTAATATTACTTCAGTTCAAGAAATGGATTACAGAACGCACTTCTCAGTCGGCGGGATTGGCAATCGTCTTAAACATTTTGAACGCTCACTAATGCGTGTAAAAACAGCACAATCCATTTGTAATGACGTTACTGGACTGACAATCAACCAGAGACACCTGTTTCGCAAGTTACGAATTGCAATGCTACCACTGCGGTTGCGGTAGAACGAAACCGTATTTAGTTTTCGGACGTGTCTCGTAATTGCAAGTACTTCATTAAAACCAAATCGGTTACAATTTTAAGATCTTAAAATATCATGAGGAATAATTTTAAAGCTATTATTGCTACATTACTGGCCATTAAAATCGCTACACCAGGAAGAAATGCAGATAACAAAATGATATTTATTGAACAAATATATTATACTGGAAATAACAAGTGGTTAAATTTTCAAGAAATTTGGGTGCATAGTTCTTGAACAATCAGTATCCAGAACAATAACCTCTGGCCCTAATAACAGCTCTTATACGCCTTGGCATTGAATCAAACAGAGATTAGAGTGCATGATGGTACAGGTACAGATGCCCATGGAGCTTCAACCCGATGCTACAGCTCATAAACCGTAGTGACTGGGGTATTGTGAGGAGCCAGTCATTCGGCAAACATGTATCAAAAGTTTTCTGTTGGCGAGAGATCTGGTGAACGTGCAGGCCAGGGCAAAAGCAGAACATTTTCCGTATCAAGGAAGGTCCGTATAACACCTGCAACATGCCACCGGGCATTATCCTGCTGAAACATAAGATTTGCATGGGCTCGAATAAAGGGTAAAGCAACGGGTCGTAACCCACCAGAAATGTAACATGCACTTTTCAAAGTGCCATCAATGAGAACAAGAGGTGACCGAGACGTGTATCCAATAGCACCCTATACCATCGTGCCAAGGGTTGGGCCAGTGTGACATGACGAATGCACTCTTCCAATGTGCGTTCACCACTATGCCACCGAACACGGATGCGACGATCTTGATGCTGTAAGCAAAACTTGGATTCATCTGGAAGAATCATGTTTTTCCATTAGTAAGCCCAGGTTCATCCTTGATCACAACATTGCAAATGCTCATGTCTGTGATGCAGCGTCAAGGGTAGTCGCAGCCATAGTCTCCGAGCTGAGAGTCCTTGTTGCTGCAAACGTCATCGAACTGTTTGTGCAGAAACTTGTTGTCTTGAAAACGACCCCAATTTTAGACTCAATGCTCGTGACGGGGCTACACAATCCATTAAGGCTATGCGAGTAACATGACTGTCTTCTCGGCTGCTAGTGACAGGGGGCCGTTGAGATCCATCATGACGTTCCGTATTATCGTCCTGAACCCATCGATTCCGTATTCTGCTAATGGTCATTGAATTTTGACGGACGCGAGCAGCAATATTGCGATACCGTAAATCGTAATATCGGTTGTTAACAATTCGATCTTTATCAAACTCAGAAACATTCTGGTACGCATTTCTGCTTTTTACTCACGGCATCACAACTTTTCACCAGACAACAACGTTCAAATGCAATTTGTGTATGAGAAACCGGCTGAATAGTTTCCTCACTTAAACACATTGTAGGTGTCGCTACTGGTGCATGATTTGTCTGAATGTGCTGAAAAGCTAATCTTTTGCATATCACAGCACCTTCTTCCGGTCGTTTAAATTTCACGATTGTAGCATGTAGCCTTCTTGGTGTAGCAATTTTAATGGGCAATACTGTACATCGAGGAAGAAAAAATTCCGCGAAAAAAAAACTTTTGAGTTAAGGCTACATAGTACCCTTTTTCAAAAATTTTTTTGGAGACAACCACAGTAAAAATATTTAATATTTTATATTCAAATTGTAAGTAAAAAGTCAGTATGACCAGCCATTATTTTACAATTTTAAAAAAATTTTTGAAAATTTTTCAAACTCTTATAAAATGCTCACTTTTAAAATTTCTTAGGCGTTTTAAGTTATTTATATTTCTTAGATCATTGTGAACAAAAGTTAGTATGAATTTGAAAATCTCTATTCCCTTGTTGATTTTTAATAATTATTTTTCTAGAAAAACCTTGAAAAAACACGGAAATTTTTAAAATAGTAATTTTAGCATTTTTCAAAAAAATAACTAGAGATTTCAGCCCGAAATCCATACTAACTTTTATAGAACATACGTTTGGGAGTATATACAAAAAATTTCAAGGCTCTATCCTGAACAGAAAAAAAAGCCTTAGGGATTAGAAAAACTTATAGCTTCAAAATTAAAAGTCCGAGAAAAACGTATTTAAAGTTTGTTAAGGAATAAAACATTTAAAAGCAAAAATTACTATTTTTAAAGCAAAAATTGGCTTTGAATCAATTTTAATTAATAAATTATGAGAACTCAAAAAACTCAAAACATAATCAAGTGGAAATGATTTCAGTAATGAAAATTGAAATTAATAAACATTTCAGACTAAAAGAAAGTATTTTTAATGAACTCAATTTAAGAGTGGAAAAATGCTTTTAAATGAAACCGAAACCAACACCATAGCTCAGAAAACTTCAAATATCTTAAAAACTAATTTGTTAACAGATCTGAAATTTACCGGCAAGCTTTTCAACAATATGGACCACAAAAAAAAAATCTACATTTGGTAAATTTGAAATTTGTAAGGTATTGTTATATATAGTCTTAAAAAGAAAGTGCGGTTTCTTATGATATTAACACTACTTCAACAAACTAGCTTCATTTCTATGTAGAACATTTCTTTTAAAGGAGAAAAATTCCGCGTCATTCTCGTATTTAAATAATCTTTCTTTTAAAATGTATATGTTATTTCAAATATTCTAAAAGCTACATAATAATTATTATTATTGAGCAATAATTAATTTCCTAAAAACATCCGATACTCGTATTACTTTTGTGTAATGGCCATTCCAATGAGCAGGAATGCCGACAACGAATAAATCGAATTCAGTATGATCAAAACAAAATATTTCTTTAAGAAAAAATCAACAGAAGTATTTGGAAAAACATTATCATTTGCAAACTTAGAATGTTAGTGGAATGGGTGATTAAAAAAAAATCGAACAATGTTATTTGAAATCCTTGGAACTAAATTCTTCGTTAAAGTGTAAAAGCTCGTGTTATTTTTTCAAATTACATCATTACAAATTCCTTCTTTAACTGATCGTTCATAAAAACAAAGATTTTCAGAAAATGGACGAAAAAGATTGTCATTCATTTTTTCGCAACCGTATTATGTCTCTAAAATATGGAACAAAATAACAAATACAGTAATGTTGACATTATGTATCATTGCGTCAAAGTATTCTTTTATAATAATGATAATCATCAACACAAACGATAAACTTTTGTTTAATCACAGTAAGAAAACGGATTTACTCATAGAACAAATTGGTGATGAAGAGAAAATTTTGCTTTCAGGTTAAATTTTATGGCAATCGTAAAACTACTTAACCCCTATGAATTTTAGCCGGCCACGTACATGTAAATTACTGCCACGTTCATTTAAATAATTGCAATCTCTCAGCGACGGTACAATTAAACCGTCTGTTGATTTTGTATTTAGATAAATTGTAAGTTTAGTTGTTCTGTAGAAAACAAAGCTTTTATTAAGCTACTTTGTCATATCCTTCTGTATCGTAATACCTGAATTTAACATTTAGCTTATCTCCACAATTTTATGATAATTTTTTTACAGGTATTTATAGAAAAAAGTATTAAAATAATATCATTAAATACATTATTACTCTAATTAGAGGAAAAATAATTTTCATTTAAATAAATAAAGAAAGTGGGCCTTTTTTCTCCCTCGGCAAATTCATATTATATATATATATATATATATATATATATTAAACTCGATTCTCAGTCGAAATGAAAAGGTTAGGGTTTTTTTTCAAAAAACTCTTTTATAAAATAGAAAAAACAGGAAAAAATTAAAATTGTTAAACTATTTGCAACAAATGTCTTTGATTATATTTCTTTCTGGATTTCACTGCCTGAATCGTCACTGTACCATTCATTAGCAGCGTCTTGAAGTGTATCAGCATATCCAAGACTTGCTTTTTTTTTCTGAGTGTGATTATGGCGCCAGTATTCCAAGTACCAAAGTGCAGATGTAACATGTGCACCAACTTTGCACTGTCAATACGATTCAATGTTTGGATTATGACCTATACCTGTTCTTATCCATGTTATATACTTTTGAACTTGTATGTCGTAATCTCAACTGGAGCTGAACAACTGAGGAATCTTCCGATTTACGTAAATAGAGTACAGCCCCGACTGATTAAGGTGTTCGTGAGTGTATGATCGGATTTGCTTAAGCTGATATACCCCAAGAGTTAAATATCGTAGCTTCTTCCATGTTAATCGAGGAAAATCTGGAAGATCAAAGACACTGAACAAAGTCCCTATTGCCATTTTTCTTGCCCAGCCATTCTCTTCAACTGTTTGTTGTAAGTAATTAGGCTTCTTCACAAAATATAGTATTCGTTGGGAAATTACATTGTCGTCCTCAATATTGTTAAGTCTTGCTGGATGGAAAGCATTAAGAATTGCGCAGACGATTTTAACATATACCAATATATGGTAGTTGGACATTTGGGATAATATTGTTTAAGGTATCCGACTACGTTCGGAACCATGATTTTAAAAAAGCGCATAAATGGATAATTTTCATGATATTTAGTGTCACTTGGATTAGAATACATGTATACAATTGTTTTAAAGACATTATGACAAAAAAATTTATTTAAATACAATATTTTGGCAAAAAATTAACTTAGAATAACCTTTTTTCCAAATGTTCTCCTTTTTGTAAAAATGCTTCTATTGTTTTAATATTTTGCCTGTATATAGCTCAGACCTCTGTACAGAGGCTCAACTATGATTTTTGAAAAATTCACATTATTTTCAGAGTTACAACCATTTGAAATAATTATCGGAGTATTTTCTTAAAATTTCTTCCTTCTGTTTTCGTAAAACATGGATAAACCGACTTCCGAGTTACGCGTTTCAAAAATTTTAGTTGAGCCTCTGTACAGAGGTCTGAGCTATATACAGACAAAATATTAATACAATAGAAGCATTTTTACAAAAGGAGAACATTTGGAAAAAAGGTTATTCTAAGTTAATTTTTTGCCAAAATATTGTATTTAAATAATTTTTTGCATAATGTCCTTAAAACAATTGCAATGTATTCTAATCAAAATGACACTAAATATCATAAATATTATCCATTTGCATCTTTGCAAAATCACGGTTCCGAACGTAGTCGGACACCTTAAAGCTCTCCACTTCTTGAGCTGGCCGTTTACTGCTTCAGCTACCCAACGAATCGATGTCACCAAACGCGTCTCGTTAGCATCTTCTATAGAAAATTGTGCTTGTTTGTCCTGGAATTCAGGCATTTTAGGTACTACGTCCTCTAAAAGCTCCATAAAATCTGACCTATCCGCGGACAAGTTATTTCGTTTCGTATCATATCAACGCGCTGGATGCACCAAAACAAATGAATGCCGGTTTAAAATCCTTACTATTATAGTATTTGAGAGACCAAAAAATATAGTGGTGTTTATAGTGCTTAACAGTTTTTTTAAGTGAAAGAATAAGCGCTTAAAATAACAAAACTCAACGAATTTGCCAAGTTTGATGACTTTTTTATGTGATTTGCTATTTTCCCCCCTTACTATTTTAGAATAAAAGTAAAGATGAATACCTAAAAAGTTCACATAAATATAATAATATAACTCCAATAAATACTTTGAATTTTCATGGTTATGATGGTCGAGAAAAAGCCGATCTTTACGCACCTCCTTTATTCCAAAAAGGAGGGAAAAAAGGCTATATTAATATCTAACAAATAAAGTCAGTCGTTATTGTGTAATTTGATTATAAATGATCTTGTGAAAAATGAAATGTGATAAAACTTCCTAAGTGAAAAGGGAAAAAAATTATAAAAAGCCACGACTTCTCAACTATGATCGACTGGCTGCTTTAAATTTTAGGACTTTACCTATAGCCTTCATTCAACTCTAACAAAGAAGGTAATCGAAATTATATGAACATTAATTCCAAAAATATTTATGACTACACACAAAAAAAAATCTCCCTCTGTATATAAAAAAAAAATATTTCGTGATGCTGTTATAAATTTATTTATTCATAAGGTATAGTTAGTAAAAATGGGTCGTAAAAAGTTGAATTTAATTGAAAAGGAGTGCCAAGAACGATTTACCTAGGGGATCCTCTCTACCTTCATGCGTTTTCTCAAAATATCCGCTTGTGTTATAAATCGTGATGTTATATATTTCTCCAGTAATTTCCAGAAGTATCCATATGATCACCAAGTCATCAAAATTGGTCGTGATAAATGATGCCAACTTGGCTGTATCGCCAATATTTCGCCAATTAAAAATTACAGTTTTACAATTTGGGTAAACTGGGGTTTGGGTTTCATCCACCGTGAGGTGGACAGGGGGCTATTTTCTCCCCCCTCCCCAGTATATATATATATATATATATAATATATAGAAATGTAGGTAAAGTCCATGTTCTGGAATTGATCGGTCTCGGTAAAAGCATTATTAACAAGCAAAATGTTCCTTACTTCTTTCAAATGTTGACATCGCGTTCCAAACTTCGTTCTTAGTTAAGAGGTATATTGGCGGGAATTAAGAGATTTCAGAGAACTCTTCTCCCGTATGCCCCAACCAACCAAGGATATGAATAAAAGACTGAATGACTGGAAGAAATAAAGATTCCTTTTTGTCGCAGTCGTCTAACGCGTGCAAAATGGTGGTCTCCGTACCAGTAAGAGGGCAGTTCAAATCACCTTGCCGTCCCCCTAAGCTGAGGCAAATATCATATTGAATGACTCGTGAACACCTAAAATTTTCAAGAACTCTGTTTAACCTATTACGCACCATATTCGAGTACATTTGCTTCATGATAAGTATTAACAATTAACCGGTTTTTTGGATTCGAAGAGCAAAAAAATTTAATTTTAAATTTTTGTTTCCGCATTGCATCAGCGTATCAAAATAAGTTAATTTCCTTTCTATATATTTTGACCCACCTGAGGATTATAAAACAGAGCCAACAAAATAAAGAAAAGGGCTCTAACTTACAAACCCTTCATTCTTGGTGTTGGAGTGAAGGGTAGTGAACTATTTTTTCTGGCGGAAGGATAACAGTGTGACCCGCCCATACGAGTTTTTCCCGCTTCAATCCCACGAATTCTTATACGGGGTTCACTAGCTGACGGTCGCTGTGTGCTTTTGATCAGATTTGCTGTGTGCTGTTTCCGTGATCGTTATTTTCGTATTTGTATATAAATAGATGTGCTGTCCAGAGATACCTGAGTGGAAGTAATTTCACAAAAGAACAATAAGTGGTAGCAGAGCGTGGTTAGTCTATGTAAAGTGTTAGTTGACTTTCTGAACGTATAAAGATTTCTACCTACAATGGATAAAGTAACGATTCCCGATTTGAACGGAACGAATTATTTTATTTGGGAGCTTAAGATGAAATTCCTGTAACTTTTTTTAAAAAAGGAAACACCTTCTTGAAAAAACCGACCTATTTGGCTTGAAAGCCAACTTACCGACCGATTTTAAAAAACCTTGTGTCATTCGAACGGGGAGCCGTTCCCAAACCAGAACACACTTAAAACATTACTCTGCGATTATTAGAACTCGAGTTATTGGACTTTGGTAATGCATTTCTATGACAAGTATCAGAAAAACAACGAAAAAAAGTAAAAAAATTTTTAATTGTGGTATTATCCTTTTTGACGCGTTCCTCTTTCAAATGGGCTTAATTACAACGCATTTCTCTTTCCCGTTTGTTTGGGTCATTTTTTTTGTCATCCCCCAATTCTTACCAAACTTAGTTTTTCTTGCACATAATTCAATGCTGATCACGAATATGTATGGCGCTTGTCGATATTCCCATTAGTTTAAAAGTTATGTCCAACTTTTTCTTTGAAATTCGTCCCCTCTTTCAATAGTTTGTTTCCGTGACATACGTACCACTATTTTTTTTTTTACCCTAGAAACTTACCAAAGTGACCCATTTCACTGGAAATTTGACCAAGAATCTAAATCTGGTCGCCAATTCACGAAATTCTTGTAACTTTTTTTAAAAAACGAAACTCCTTCTTGAAAAAACCGACCTATTTGGCTTGAAAGCCAACTTACCGACCGATTTTAAAATACGTTGTGTCATTCGAACGGGGAGCCGTTCCCAAACCCGAAGACACTTAAAACATTACGCTGCGATTATTAGAACTCGAGTTATTGCACTTTGGTAATGCATTTCTATGACAAGTATCAGAAAAACACCGAAAGAAAAGTAAAAAAAAATTTAATTGTGGTATTATCCTTTTTGACGCGTTCCTCTTTCAAATGGGCTTAATTACACCGCAGTTCTCTTTCCCGTGCGTTTGGTTCATTTTTTTTGTCCTCCTACAGTTCTTACCAAACTTAGTTTTTCTTGCACAGAATTCAATGCTGATCACGAATAGTTATGGCGCTTGTCGAAATTCCAATTAGTTCAAAAGTTATGTCCAACTGTTTCTTTGAAATTCGTCCCCTCTTTCAATAGTCTGTTTCAGTGACATGCCCACCACTATTTTTTACCCTAGAAACTTACCAAAGTGACCCATTTCACTCGAAATTTGACCAGGAATCTAAATCTGGTCTCCGTTTCACGAAATTCCTGTAACTTTTTTAAAACAATGAAACACCTTCTTGAAAAAACCGACCTATTTGGCTTGAAAGCCAACTTACCGACCGATTTTAAAAAACCTTGTGTCATTCGAACGGGAGCCGTTCCCAAACCCGAAGACACTTAAAACATTACCCTGCGATTATTAGAACTCGAGTTATTGCACTTTGGTAATGTATTTCTATGACAAGTATCAGAAAAACACCGAAAAAAAAAGTAAAAAAATTTTAATTGTGGTATTATCCTTTTTGACGCGTTCCTCTTTCAAATGGGCTTAATTACAACGCATTTCTCTTTCCCGTTTGTTTGGGTCATTTTTTTGTCATCCCCCAATTCTTACCAAACTTAGTTTTTCTTGCACATAATTCAATGCTGATCACGAATATGTATGGCGCTTGTCGATATTCCCATTAGTTTAAAAGTTATGTCCAACTTTTTCTTTGAAATTCGTCCCCTCTTTCAATAGTTTGTTTTCGTGACATACCCACGACTATTTTTTTTTTTTTTTTTCCCCTAGAAACATACCAAAGTGACCCATTTCACTCGAAATTTGACCAGGAATCTAAATCTCGTCTTCGTTTCGCGAAATGCCTGTAACTTTTTTTGAAAAATGAAACACCTTCTGCGACATAGCCATCCTATGATGACTATGTCGTTCCGGATCCGCGTAAGCTAGAGGTGTGGGATTATCAAAATGATGAGACATAATAGTTCTTAATACAACTTTTATTAAGAATAACTTATATTACTTAATTCTAATTGACAACTTTAATTAAAGTGAGAGTTAACACCCAATTAAACCTAGTATTCAAGTCAGACCACGCAACTAGATCATTTAGCCTAATTATAATAAATTAACAGATTCGTCTAACTTCCTATATAATATATTACCTTTTGCAGATCTCCTTCCTTCAACGATTCCGTAATATCTATAATATAACTTTATATAAGACGATTCCAACTTCTTTATATTGAACTTCTATTTCTACCAAAGCTATCGGACAGCTAACTCTTGATCTGAATGATTCCACACTAAGTTATCTCTAAACTTGCCGCACTTATCATCAAAGCTTCTATCCTTTTAAAGTATATCTCATTTACATATTATCTTCGTTTATCTTCTTGGTATTGGGTTGGAAAGGTTTTGCCATTAATCGTGGCCGTCAAAGAACATAGGAGTTATGTTAGCAGAAGGACGCGACAGACGTCACACTTCTAGAAAAACTGACCTATTTGGCTTGAAAGTCAACTTACCGACCGATTTTAAAAAACCTTGTGTCATTCGAACGGGGAGCCGTTCACAAACCCGAAGACATTTAAAAAACATTACTCTGCGATTATTAGAACTCGAGTTATTGTTTTGGGTAATGCATTTCATGACAAGTATCAAAAAAACACCGAAAAAAAAGAAAAAAAATTTAATTGTGGTATTACCCTTTTTTAGCGTTCCTCTTCAAATGGGCAAATTTAAACCCCGTTTTTCCCCGGGGGTTTGGCATTTTTTGTCCCTCCAATTCTTACCAAACTTATTTTTTTCTTGCCAAATTCAACTGATCACGAATATTATGGCGCTTGTAAATTCAATTATTAAAAGTTATGTCCAACTGTTTCTTTGAAATTGGGGCCCCCTCTTTCAATAGTCTGTTTCAGTGACATCCCACCACTTTTTTTTACCCTAAAAACTTCCGGGGCCCTTTCCCCAATTTTGGGGGGTCTAAATCGGTCTCCCGTTTCCGAAATTTCCCTGTAATTTTTTAAAAATGAAACACCTTCTTGAAAAACCGACCTTTTTGGCTTGAAAGCCGACCCCGCCCGTTTTTAAAAAAACCTTTTTCTTCAAGGGGGACCCTTTTTAAAACCCGAAACTTTTAAAAACAACCCTGCGTTTAAATTTGAACTCGAGTTTTGCACTTTGGTAATGCATTTCTATGACAAGTATCAGAAAAAAAAAAAAAAAAGAAAAAAAATTTTATTGGTATTATCCTTTTGACGTTCCTCTTTCAAATGGGTTTAATTACAACCATTTCTTTTTCCCCTGCGTTTGGGCATTTTTTGTACCCCCCCAATTTTCCCTTGTTTTTTTTTTGAAAATAATTCAATGCTGATCACGAATAGGTATGGCGTTTCGATATTCCCATTAGTTCAAAAGTTATGTCAACTTTTTCTTTAAAATTCGCCCCCTTTTTTCAAAGGTTTTTTTTGGACATACGTACCACTATTTTTACCCAGAACTTAAAAAGTGACCCATTTCACTGGTACCAAGAATCTAAATCTGGTCCCAATTCACGAAATTTTGTTTTTTTAAAAACGAAACTCCCAAAAAACCCCGACCTATTTGGCTTAAAAGCCAACACGACCGATTTTAAAATACGTTGTGTCATTGGGGAACGGGGACCCGTTCCCAAACCCGAAGACACTTAAAAATTAGGGGATTATTAGAACTCAGTTATTGCCCTTTTTGAAAATTTCATGACAAGTATCAGAAAAACACCGAAAGAAAAGAAAAAAAATTTAATTGTGGTATTATCCGACGCGTTCCTTTTTAAAAAATGGGCTTAATTACACCGCAGTTTTTTTCCCGTGCGTTTGGTTCATTTTTTTCCCTCCTACAGTTTTTACCAAACTTATTTTTTCTTGCACAGAATTAATCTGATCACGAATAGTTATGGCGCTTGTCGAAATTTCCAATTAGTTCAAAAGTTATGCCCAACTGTTTCTTTGAAATTGTCCCCTTTCAATAGTCTGTTTCGGACATGCCCACCCATTTTTCCCCTAGAAACACCAAAAGTGCCCCATTTCCCTAAATTTGACCAGGAATCTAAATTTTCCGTTTGGAAATTTCCCTGTAATTTTTTAAAAAATGAAACCCCTTCTTAAAAAAACCGACCTTTTTAGCTTGAAACCAACTTACCGACCGTTTTTAAAAGGCATTCGAACGGGAGCCGTTCCCAAAGGGGGAAGCAAAAACTTTTACCCGGGAAAATTAAATTAGAACTCGAGTTATTGCATTTTGGGTTAATCTTTCCCTATGAAAGTATCAAAAAAAACACCAAAAAAAAAAGAAAAAAATTTTTAATTGTTTTATTATCCTTTTTGACGCGTTCCCCCTTAAATGGGCTTAATTACAACGCTTTTTCTCTTTCCCGTTTTTTTTTGGGTCTTTTTTTTGTCACCCCCCAATTTTTAAAAAACTTATTTTTCTTGAAATAATTCAATGTTTTGACCCACGAATATGTATGGCGTTTGTCGATATTCCCAATTTTTGGGTTATGTCCAATTTTTCTTTGAAATTCGCCCCCTCTTTAAATATTTTTGTTTTGGTTTTTGACTATTTTTTTTTTTTACCCTGAAACCCAAAGTGACCCAATTTCATAAAATTTGACCAGGAATCTAAATCTCGCCCGTTTCCCCAAAATCCCAATTTTTTAAAAAAAGGGAAACATTTTCTGCGAATAGCCACCCTATGATGACTAGCCGTTTGGGAACCCCGCTGTTAGAGGGGGGGATTATAAAAATGATGAGACATAATAGTTTTTTTTTTAAAACATTAAAATTTAAAGGGTTTTTAATTTTCCAAATTGACAACTTTAATTAAAGTGAGAGTTAACACCCAAAATTTAAAACCCAATTCAAGTCGGGAAAGCAACTAGATCATTTAGCCTAATTATAATAAAAATTTAAAAGATTTTTAATTCCATATAATATATTACCTTTTGCAGATTCCTTTCCCTTTAACGATTTTGAAATCTATAATATAACTTTATATAAGACGATTCCCAAATTTATATTGAACTTCTATTTCTACCAAAGCTATGGACAGCTAACTCCATTTAATGATTCCACACCAAGTTATTTTAAACTTGCCGCACTTATCATCAAAGCTTCTATCCTTTTAAAGTATATCTCATTTACATATTATCTTCGTTTATCTTCTTGGTATTGGGTTGGAAAGGTTTTGCCATTAATCGTGGCCGTCAAAGAACATAGGAGTTATGTTAGCAGAAGGACGCGACAGACGTCACACTTCTAGAAAAACTGACCTATTTGGCTTGAAAGTCAACTTACCGACCGATTTTAAAAAACCTTGTGTCATTCGAACGGGGAGCCGTTCACAAACCCGAAGACACTTAAAACATTACTCTGCGATTATTAGAACTCGAGTTATTGCACTTTGGTAATGCATTTCTATGACATGTATCAGAAAACCAAAAAAAAAGGGAAAAATTTTAATTGTAGTATTATCCTTTTTGAAGCGTTCCTCTTTCAAATGAGCTTAATTACAACGCTTTTCCATGCGTTTGAGTCATTTTTTTGTCATCCTCTAATTCTTACCAAACCTAGTTTTTCCTGCACAGAATTCAACGCTGATAACGAATATGTATAGCGCTTGTCGAAATTCCAATTACTTTAAAAGTTATGTCCAACTGTTTCTTTGAAATTCGTCCCTTCTTTCAATAGTCTGTTTCAGTGACATGCCCATCACTATTTTTTTTTTACCCTAGAAACTTACCAAAGTGACCCATTTCACTCGAAATTTGACCAGGAATCTAAATCTCGTCTTCGTTTCGCGAAATGCCTGTAACTTTTTTTGAAAAATGAAACACCTTCTAGAAAAACTGACCTATTTGGCTTGAAAGCCAACTTACCGACCGATTTTAAAAAACCTTGTGTAATTCGAACGGGGAGCCGTTCACAAACCCGAACACTTAAAACATTACTCTGCGATTATTAGAACTCGAGTTATTGCACTTTGGTAATGCATTTCGATGACAAGTATCAGAAAAACAACGAAAAAAAAAAGTAAAAAAATTTTAATTGTAGTATTATCCTTTTTGAAGCGTTCCTCGTTCAAATGAGCATAATTACAACGCTTTTCCGTGCGTTTGAGCCATTTTTTTGTCATCCTCCAATTCTTACCAAACTTAGTTTTTCCTGCACAGAATTCAACACTGATCACGAATATGTATAGCGCTTGTAGAAATTCCAATTACTTTAAAAGTTATGTCCAACTGTTTCTTTTTAAATTCGTCCCTCTTTCAATAGTCTGTTTCGTGACATCCCACCACTATTTTTTTTCCCTAGAAACTTACCAAAGTGACCCATTTCACTCGAAATTTGACCAGGAATCTAAATCTGGTCTCCGTTTTATGAAAAATTCCCGTAACTTTTTAAAAAATGAAACACCTTCTTTTAAAAACTGACCTATTTGGCTTAAAACCGACTTACCGACCGATTTTTTAAAAACTCCAGGGGC
>BMAV01023118.1:0-30141 GCA_019973955.1 Trichonephila inaurata madagascariensis | reverse complement strand
TTTTCGATATATATCTTGGAATTTATTTGTCACATTCAAACCAGTATCCGATAATTGAGAAGTATGTTAAATTTTTTGAAAATAAGTTATTCAAAATTTTTTTAATCAATTTTTATGAAGTATTTTTTTTATAGGGGGATCTTGATTGTCCTTAGACTTAGTAGACCATTAATCCTGAAAACTTAAATAATTATTATCAAAATACATTTTGTGTGCTAATTCTATATTTCTTCTGCGTTATCTACAAAACATCTACATCTATCTATATGAATACAGATAAATAGATACACTTATATTTAAAGGGTGATTTTTTTTCAAATTACTGATTTTGCATTAATACTGTTTTTGGTTAATTTCGATGCATAGTTAATGCCACTGGACACGGTAATGACTTGAAACTAAAATAAGTTATAAGGAAAAACTTATTTATAAGAAATATGCTTTATTGACCCTATTATCCACCCATTCTGCATTAATCAATTTATGTTTACAATTTATACTAGAAAAAGCAATGCAATTTAAAGAAAATATTTTTGTAGCCAATGCGAGTAACTCAAAAGTACCGGGTGTTTCAAAAGTCACCCACTTTCACATCGTAACCCTTGTTGCTTAAAAACCAAAAGGGTTGGTTAGATTTCTGTCCTAGAGGGCAGTGGGGGCCTTGTCAAAAACTTTTAAACGAAACAGGCCCCGAAAAATACTTGTGAGTTTTATCAGTTGAACAAACAGTCAGGTTTTTTCCCCAAAGAGAAAAAGACCCAGGGGGTTTTTTATTTCTTACCAAACCTGTGATAAATGCATTTCAACAGAATATCCAGGTGAAAAATCACAAATTGAATCAAAGAAAACACATTTAGAGCAATGGTTCTTTGACACAGGTTCGGTTGCAGACAGGAAGCGATCGCGTATAGCACCCATAGTGAAAACGGAAGTGGCTGATATGGAAACAGCCTTACAAAGAAATCCAATGGAAAGATCGTCCGTCTACATAAACATCATTACGGAATTCATATCCTTGCTGAACAGTGATGAATGATATCTTGGTTGCAGCAAGATGGCTTAACTTGTCACGCATCATGGGAGAGTAAGGAAGTTTTAACTGAATTTTTCAATGATCGTGTCATTTCCAAAAATTGATCACCGTGCTCACCGGACTTCAATTCTGGAGTTTTCTTTTGGGATAATGGAAAAAGGCACCAGGAATAATTTTCATACACTTGATGGAACTTAAGAGTAACATCCTTTATGCAATTTTGGATATTAAATCTTAAACTCTTCGTAAAGTGTCAATTAATCTGGAAAAAAGAGTTCGCCGTGTGTCCAAGAAAAGGGACATCATTTTGAACATTTACTGTGATTTCACCTTGTCTTGACCCCTGGCAAAAAAATAAGCGTTCAACTTTGTTTGTCAATTATTCTGTTTGTTAACATAATTCATCTGTCTTTAAAACTTAACTACAAAGGCTGATGTTCGCGACTTTTGAAACATCCGGTACTTGAGAGGTAATAGAATTGTAATAAGTGAGCTTAAATGCATTATTAATAACTTTTATCTAAGGTGGTTTAACTGAATTTGAAAGCCCTGCTTCTTGTTTTAGCTTAGACGTAATTTCTACAAATGTTTCAATTCAGTAACTGAAGAATAATTGTGCAACATATTTTGTTTTTTTGAAAACTGTTTTAATAAAAATTATTCTTCTCGAACAAAAATGTTGGTAAACTCTCTTATTTTAATATCAAATAACCTTTATTATAAAATCCCATTTTAACTTTAACATCATTTTGAATATACTAATATTCTAAATTCAGCAATTTCCAATCATATATTTTACCTTTTGTTTTCGTTAGGTACTTTAACTTTTCTACAAAAAGTTAGTTATTTTTAGTTAGTTCATATTTTTAGATAGTCATTAGTTTGAATTTTATTTTGAACAAAACTACTTCATAATCTGAAAATTTAATTTCAGTGGTTCAATAGCCCAAGAGGGCCAAGGTCTACTATGCCTACCTCAGTTTTCGTGACCTTAGACGATGGGGTGCATGTGCAGACGTTTCAGTCAAGTGGTCAGCCAGATGCGAAGCCTCCAGTGTTCAGTTCCCAAGCAAGTTTGGTACCCATTTATCGACCCACTGAAGAGATGAAAAGCTGAGTTGCGTCCTTGCCCAATTCCGAGATTACTTCATAGTCTACGTAGCAAAAATATCTATCAACAATGTTTAAGATGGGGGAATAAATACATAAAGCTTAGTGATTCTTCCTGTATGAATTTCGGTGTCTAAATAAGAAAAATAGTTACAAGAAGATAATAAACAATACACAATTTAAGAAGTGGAAACTGTGCTATAAAAATGTACGATTCGACAGAATGTACATATCATTAAGAAATAAAAACACAAACTCTTTAGATTTTACTACAGATATGGCTTTACACTTTAACAATTGCATATTGAGAACACACGTATGTAACCATCCCTTTATCACACGGGTTTGTTTCAGAATCTACTAAACCTTACAAAATATGAACCATGAAATATATTGTATACATGAAAAACGGACTGATTCAAACGTAAATAAATAGTATTAAAATATGATGCTCTTTGTATTACAGTGAATCCAAAATATAGTATAAGTAAAGAACAAAAGTTTTTATTTAAAAATGATATTTAAAGTTTGCGCAATATTTAATTTCAAGTATAAAAGGCTTCAATAACAATTACTTTTTGTTGCTTTATTTTAAACAATTAGCTTTTTATGCACTATTATAACTTCATTTTTTTTTTAAATTCTTGTTCTTCATAAGAATTTTTTTTTGATTCTTGTTCTTTGTAAGATCGGCTGGGTGGCGTGGTTGGTTTGTCACTGCCCTTCTGCAGCTAAGGTTGCGGGTTCGACCCTGGCCCTAGTCGGTAGATTTTCATTACGTCAGCGGCCATATCGTAAGATTATATCGCAAGTAAAAGTTCGCTAGAGTGTCTGTTTAGCTTAGGTGCTCTCTGCAAAATTAAATCCTAATATATGGTTCGTATCGTCAGAGGTTAGGTGCCCTCTCTATAGGGAGGAAACTGGGTGTCAAAATTACCTGCGGTGATTGGTATCCTCCTATATGGCGCCGCACTAAAAAGAAATACCTGGTTCTCCGCGAATGTATTAGGTCTGCAATGGTGAAATACTAATCCGCAGCCCATTAGGAATAAAAAAAATGTTCTTCGTAAGTGAGTATTTATTTGACAGATTGTTGAAAATAATTGTTTTAGTTTTAAAAAAAACTCATTAGAGAAAATAGTAGTTATAAATTACTAATCTAAATTTAGTTGAACACTATCCACATATATATATGTAAACTATCTATGCTTTTTGAATACATTATGAATTGTTGCGATTTTAGTAATTGCAGGGTACGAAAGAGTCAAAATATATAGCTATAAAATAAAATCGAAGACCTCTCTCTTCGTGAAAAAATTAAAATTTGTATAATTAATTAAAATTTTTGATTTTGTTCTTTATTTAGATTTAACATAAGTGTCATTTGATTAATATTACATACAGAATTAATACTTCAAATTTTTAGCACCCAGTTATGTGCTACTTAAACAAATAAATATACCTCAACTTCTCTCCCTACTGGATAAGAAATTCCTTTTTCCCCAAATCTTTCATTTTTCAAATTAATTGATCAAATATTTAGAATTCATCTTTAAATGATGACTAAAATGGAAATGGGGAAAAGAATAATATGCAGGAGAAAAAATTGTCAACGAAAATCACGACCTGAAATGTGTAAATAAATATTTTCATCAGAATCCTATCAAAGCAAATGCATTCATTTAATAATGTAGAAATCTGATGCTTCCATTAAATTTTCTTCTTTCTACTCGAAATTAATCCTTAAACAAATTGAACCAAGTAAGCCCGATTTTATTAAGTTTTTCAAAACATTATTTAAAAGAATCTTCTCAAAAATTTGCTTCTCAACTAGCGTAGGAGTCTTCCTTTCGCTTTCTACCAGATTAAATTACTTTGAATTTGAGTTAATTTTCTGTTATTTTACTTCGTTCTTTCGTGGAATATACAAAACTAGAGAATTTTATACTAGTTTTTCTCTTTTGAAATATTTATTAACCAGAAATATGACAGAATGTTTATAGGAATTTATGATTGGATTTCAATAATAATTAACGAACATATAAGGTTAAACTGAAAACTGGAAAGTAATACAAAAAGAATTAGCACAATGAATAAATAATATATATATAGGAGAAAAGTGGAATTTTTCCCCCTCACTCTAAATCATTGAGTACTGCTAAGAAAGGGTTTTGCAAAAATTGACTCCAGATGGAGGGAGGGGTGTTGAGGTATTATATACAAAAAAAAAAACATTTTGAGCATTTTTCAGTAGATACACACTAAGAGGGTAAGTAGACTTCGAAGTTGGTTAAAGGAGTGTTATAATTAAAAAAAATCCTTATTTGAATTATAAGACTTCAAATTAGGCAAGTATGTTTTCTTTGTTGAGTAGATATCCGTTAAGAAAAGGTTTTACGGAAAATGACTCCTAAGGAGTGCGAGAGGGTGTTGTAAACAAAAATTTGCGTTTTTGAGCTATTACAAATACAGACTAATTTAACTTTGAACATGATTTTCTTGTTGAGTAGAGATCAGCTAAGAACGGGTTTTGTGGAAATCGACACTCAAAAGAGTTGCGAGATCGTTTATTGATAAAAATATCCAGTTTTTGATCTATGAGACTAATAAACTGTATATAAAATTAGCAAACGCAGTCTTTTTGAGTTAAACCGCGTATAGACTTTCAAAAAAAGCCCCCCGCAGAGTTGAAGGGGTTTTAAAAAAAAACCTTTTTTTAGATTATTATACAGACTTTAAATTTAGGAAACTTATTTCTTCTGTGAAGTAAAAGTAAACTAAGAGAAGGTTTTGCGTAAACCGATTCTCAAGAATGGTTGTTACTGAAGAATTACCGTTTTTGAATTATTAGACTTACAAACTTCAAATTCAATAAGCATGTTCTTTTGCTGAGTATAGGTGGGCTGAGAACGAGTATTTCAGAAATCGACTCTGCAGGATTTCCGAGGGAGAGAGTCAATATAAGCAAACAATTCAGTTTTTATAGTACTACATTCACATACTTAAAAGTAGATAAGCATATTTCTTTTATTGTATAGATATATATATCTGCTGAGAACTAATTTTATGAAATTAGACTCCCAAGGGGTTTTTAGGCTGTTATGGATAAAAAAAGATGTCGGTTTTGAAAATTTAGATCTACAGATTTCGAGTTTTAAAAGCATGTTACTTTTGTTGAGTAGAGATTCGATAAAAATGAGGCTTGAGGAAACCAACTTCAAAAGTGTTATTTACAGGGGTGTGAATGATAAATATACTTTCGTTTCAAAAATTCAAGTCATGTCCATTTCATTTCTATCGAGAATTGAGGGTAAACATAATATGCTATGACTTATATAACAATGACCTTAAAAAAATGCATAGTCAGTGGCATAACGTACACCCTCGCAACCTCCGCATCGTGCGGGATGGGGGTGCAAAGACTATATTATGCTATTGGAATTCTTTGTGAGATCCAGTTTGGATCCCGAAACCTGACTTTTTAGGGGGCCCTAATATTCACCATTGCACCAATGGATGAGGAAGCCGAGGATGCAGGGATGTAATGGTTAGTATCGTACATAAACTTATTTATGTACGATAGACTGTACGATTGTACGATTTACGATAGATTCCACTCAAATGTAGAAAAGTCAGAGTTATTTATAGAATCATTTAATTTATTACGGATAGTTGTTTTAAAGTGCAGGTTTTTATTCTTTATGACAACTGATACTTTTCTTCATTCTTAAAGAATTATTTATTGAAGATCAGTGGAATGAAAAACCGTATAAATAAAGGAAAAACTCTGAAATATATTTTTTATACATAGTATTATTTATTTTTTCAATGATTTTATAAAGTGAATGTAAATAAATTTCCAGGCTTTTTACCCTTTTATTAAAATATATTTTTAATCTAACGTTCAAAAGTAACGCAATAAAGAAATTAATAGTCATTTCAATAAACAACGGGGAGAATTTTTGTATAACAGTGGAATAAAAAAACCTTAAAAATTCTGTTTTTACAAAACAACGACACTTTGCATATAAATAAATTTATTTAAAAAAGTTTATTGATTATTAAATCATATTTTAGAAAATTACTTTGTATTTTAAAAAAATAAAATAATTACTGTAATTATATAAATATTTATATTATACTTCATAAATATAATTTTTAATAAATAATACTTTTCGTAAATTTTGTTATAATAAACATTAAATGATATTTTGTATAAAAATTAGTTACAAAAAGTTTTATAAAATGAAATACAATATGCTATAAATAAGATATTATATAAATTATGATAATAATACATAAAATTATTGTTAAAATGATGAATATGTTAGTTTTGTATGCCATACTCTTTTTTGTCAGATACGTGTTTAAATAATTTACTAAACACAGTGGAATGAAAAACGTTAAAATTTAAATAAAATATCAAAATGTTTATCAGATTTTTTTTTTTCTTTTTGAATGTTTTTTTTTCAGCACATGTATAAATATATTTCTAGGCTTTTCCCCATACTGTTTTTTTTATTTTTTTTTATTTTTTATTTTTAATAAATTTATATGTTTAATCAAACATTCAAAACATTCAGAAAAAAGCAATCGTTTCAATAGCTATCTGTAAATTTTTCTTTTATTTATTACTTATAGGAATTTAATTTTAATATATATATATATATGTTTTTTAAAAGGATTATTTCTATTATTTCATTACTAAATCTATTCTTTGTTAATTAAAAAGAACATCGTCTATTATTTTGGATCAAAATACATTTTATAGACCTTTTTATTCTAAGTATATGTAATGATTAATTGATTCATGAAAATCTGAAATCTATTTTATTATTTTAGATTCTTATAGAAACTAACTATTATTAAAAAATGATTAAAGTTTGTTTTACTCTCAGCATCATAATCGTTTTTTTTTTATTGCTTCACATTAATAATTTTTTAACTCTAACGCAATATTGCTTTTTATAAGTCATGCAACACATTTGAAGCTATATCTTATCTGTGAGGGGGAGGGGAAGATAGAACACTAATTTTACACCCCACCCCACCCTGTGTTATGCCGGGCTATAGAGAGGGGAAAGAAACCTGTCTTAAATCAAAAATAAGTGGAATGGAACAAATTTCAAAAAAGGGAAATTTTTTGACGTAATTTTAGAAATCACTCACATTGTGAGCATACAAACACACAGACAGAAATGCTGGGATCATGAGGGAAAGAGAAAGCTCGTGCAACGCCGGGTCATGCAGCTAGTATGATAAATATTATGTGTGTTACCTTTCCTTCTTAATTTGTAAATTGGAACAGTTTGCAATAAACATACAACGCTTGTGTATCATTTTTTATTATGTCAGAATGAATTTTGTTTTTCTTTCTTTCAGTAAATTAATAATTTGTTAACATGTTAATCTTTTATGTTCAATATGATCGTGCCCCCCTCGCAGGGCCCCCTAGGGAGACGAACCCCACAGTTTGAGAATCACCTGCGTAATTATTCCTTTTAACGAGTAAAAATCTGCTAAAACGAATATTTCGAAAATTGATTGCCAAAAGAGGTTGCATAGGGTTATAGACAAAAATTCCTGTTTATAAACCGCTAGATTTTTTTAGAAACTTAAAACTTGGAAAATAAGTTTCTTTTGTTGAGTAGAGATCCAATAAGGATGGGCTTTGAGGAAATTAACTCACAAAGTTGGAGGAAGCGTAAAAGATAAAAAAAAATCCGTTTTTCAAGTCTTAGACTTACAAACTTAAATTTCGGTAGGCATGTTTCCTTTGTTGAGTAGATATCTGCTTAAAATGGGTTTCGCTAAAATCAAATTTCCCCAAAAATTAAAAGACTTGGGGACAGGGAAAAAAACCCCGTTTTGAGCAAGCGTTTCTCAAATATATTGAACTTAGAAATGGTGTTTGAGGAAATTGTCTCCAAAGGGGCTTGTTACGGTGGGGCGTAAAAGAAAAATATACTTCTGTCTGAAAAGTTCAAGACGCGTCCTTTTTATATCAAAAGGTTAGTTCTCTAACAATATTTTTTGAGTATAATCGAAGACGTTTACTGGGACTTATAGAACACTAACCTAAAAGAATAAAAAATTTTCAATGTCGTGAAATACCCAGAGAAACTCCTGGTATTGTATGTTTGGTTCACTGAAAAATATTTTTATTGAATCCCATAAAAGGCAATGAAACTATGCAGGTATCAATATGTCCCCTAAAATGCCCCACCACCCTTAAAAAGTGGGTCATGACCCACTGTTAAAAATTTTTTTTTTAAAGATTTGTATTATAAATTATTTTACAAGAAATCAAATATATCAATTTTGCTTTTTTGTTGCCGATGTCGTATGCCTGCGAAATGATATTCTTTTTTCTATTTGTAACGGTTACGGTTAGTGTTATAACACACAACAGTGGATTATCGGCAACTTTATGGGTGGAACTAATTTTGTGTGAAAACAATCATTCATACTTTGCAAGGGAAAAATGTTCGAATGATTTGGAGTTTGATTGTTTTGTAGTGAAAAAAAACCATGGATCAGTACTTGTTTGATTTGTTAGGAAAGTGCTGTATTTAAAAAAAGAGGAATTATTTAATGACATTTTTCCTCTTTCAAGAGGTGATAAATAGGCTTTATTGACTATTCTCTGTAAACAAAAAATTTTTCGTCGGGCAATGTCACAGTAGTAACAAAGAGATACTAAGAAATTTGTTATATTATTGGTAATCATATGAAACCGTTTACTGATGCAAAAATTGTGAAGGAGTGTTTCTTAAATTATTTTAATTTAGTGTTGGTGACAAAAATAAAAAAAAATAAGAATTCAAAAAAGCAAAACAGGAGTTATAATAGTTCGATCAATTTTCCAAATTTTTAATTTCCAATGTTATCTTGGTCTTAAGAATTTCTACTCCCCCCTCTCGTTTAATCTCATGTTGCGGCCCGCGTGAAATAGCTAAGATATGTTTGCGGACCGCATGAAATGACTGACAGATGTATGCAGCCCATCAGAATAAAAGGTTGAGTACCCCTGCTCTAGATGCTCATCACTTTCATATTGTTCGAATACATTTCATACTATTTATATAATTTTTTTGTGTATTAGATATAGAGTTAAAACTATTCTAATACCCAAAAATGTATATAAATTAAGTAATTCAATCTGTTACCGAATACTGTCTGCTACAATGTATGAATTTAACACAATTTATTTTTTTAGTGTTTTTGGAAATCAATCGTTTTAAAGTACCCTTACTAAAAGCTTTTAAGAACTAAAATGTATCAACAATAATAACTCCCAATAATATGTTTATATAGGCTTTGCAACTTATAAAATATCAGTTTTCATCTGTAAGTAGCAATCGGCATATAAATCATGTGAAAGTGAAAGATACAAATGAAAAAAAAAACCAAGTAATGTATAATTTTTCAGAAAAATGAACCACATGTGCATTCACTGAAGAGTAAATACTCGGCTATCAACATAAACCAGAGAATAAAAGAATTTTTTATTAGAGTGCAGAAGTAAATGATTGATACTTTGTGAGGGGCAAAGGATCAGATACAATAAATATGCTTTTCTTGATTGTATATTTCATTAAGATGATAGAAACAAATTTTCCACGTTGCATGAGCTTTTGTAAATTATGAGGACCTTTAAAAATATTTATAATAGAAGTTATACAGTTTATATTATATAGTAAATTAATCAAAGCGAAAATATACACTTATTTTTCTGGAACGAAAAAAAGCTTTAAAAATTGCTTACCTACAGTCGTCTTAAAATTATTCTTTCGAGTGCAGTTTATAAAATATTTTCAGATATTAATGCCTGATTTACTGAATTTGGAAGATAATACAAATTACGTTTGTACAAAATATAAAATATGGAATTATTTTAAAATATAATTATCACAAATCTGAACATAGTTGGTTAAAATTGCTATCGATATCGATTGTTCGAAAGTAATTAAATTATTCTGTCCATATAATAGCCGAACATTGTTTCTTTTTAACTCTAAAATCTTTTATCTGTAATGAAAATGGATTCTTCTTGCAGAAATAAATAAAGTAGTCTAAATAAGTTATTTTCATATTTTGTTTGTAACTCCATCATTAATTTTTCTTTTATGATTCGAAAAAAACAATTCGCTAACCCAACAACCACATACTAAAAAGCAACTTACTAAACAGTTTTGATCAAACGGTTCTCAATATTCCTCCCCCCCTCCTTAATATTCCGAGGTAAAACGTTATTACATATTATCAAACAGTATACATTCTCTTCAGGTTTTTACGATTAATGATCGTAATTTCAAGATTGAATATTTCCTGAACTATAAGGAGGAATCACATGGAGTTGTGACCTCGGGATTTCACGGCAGGAGAAAACCAAAATTTAAAAAAAAAAAAAAAGATTTAGTATTACGTTTGTTTCAAAAATATATATATATATATATATATATATATATATTCATTGATTTATATTTTTCAAAATACTTATTAATTTTGTTTTTCATAACTTCTGAATTGGGAAAAAATATCTATTGTTCGGTTAAAAGAAATCTTTGCGAAGTGTTGAGTAAAAAACCTTTTTTTATGATGAAATCGTAAGAAACATATTTAACATTTAGGGACCTATTTTAAAAGTATAACTTAAAAAATTAAATTCAGAATTAAAAAAAAAATAAGCTTATATTTTTAAATAAAGGATAAAATGCATGTGAACAAAATTAATTTTAATATTGTATTTGATTAATATGTTAATTAAATAATCATACATACTAGAATTTAGAATAGTACTAATTGTGTCCAAGGGCAATTCCAATTGAGAAAGTTTCTTCCTGCATTTTCTAATGTCAATATTAAACAAAAGACAATTTCAACAAATTTCGTCGCATTATAAAATGGAAGAACAATGATATAATATTTTAGATAGGAATGTATTTTCTCAACATCGCGCTGTATAATTTTAAAAAATAGAACGATAAATTGCTAAGGGATGTCAAAAATGGTTAGAGATATGTATAAAAATTCATCAAATTGGAAATAATGCAATCTGCGAAACAAAGGAGTTAAAAAACACTATTTCGTTTCCTTTATTGCAGATTTCCTTTTGTTAATGTTTATATTGGAAAAACTCCCTTATACACATTTGAAATTTACATTTTCTGCCAAAGTCCACTCATATTATCGCCTTTTTCACCAAATGACCAATTATTAACTAACAACTGCATGATTTAAAAGAAAAAAAAAAATGAAATTACTAAAATAGTAAAGACTTTGTTTTAGGTTTGAGGATGATTTTTAAAGAATATTATTCTAATTTGTGCTCTAATGAACTAAAAAAAAAATTAATTGGAGTTGCACTTTTCTCTGTATTAAAATAAGGTAAATACATGTTAAATAACTGTAAATTGCTTAAACTATTGGAAATAAATGTAATTATCTTGCATATACTTTGACAAGTCAGACAAAATTTGGTAGAAAATCAACAACTCATACTAAAAAAAATGTAATCATACGGTTTTTAGAATCTTTTTTAGTTTTTTAACAGTAAGGAAAAATCATGAAGGATTTTTTTTCCACATCATATTTTTCTAAAGAAAATATTATTTATCAGAACACTTTTTGGAATATCTTCCACACCCTATTTTCTTGGTTCATAATGAAAATGATATTTTAGTAGATATTAACGGAAGATGTTGACTAATCATACAAAATAACTATCTGTTGTTATTATTGTGCATTACCCTTTTAATCAACATATAATTATTGTTCGTTGAAAAGGGAATCCCAAGAAAAGAAAGGGATTGGAGTTATCCCCACTTTAATATCTATTTAATAGATTATACAAAAAAGTGTTATTGCTTTGTATAACGAAAAACAAAAGATTAATATTACCGTAAAATTCGGTGTATAACGCGCACTTTTAACCAAAAATAAGATCGAAATTTATGGCTGAGCGTTAGACGCCCCGGGTATAAAAATGATTACTTCAAAAATAAAAATAGATGTGCATACAAAAATTTGGACTTCTGCAAAGATCAAAATACTGTTTATCTAAAAGAAATGCCATACCTTATGAACTTAAAGGGTTGTTTGTCTAGAAAAAAAAAATACTACTTTCTCAAAATCCCGTTGAAATACTTTACCGGGGCTTTAAAAAATACTAGCATTCATAACGTACATTGCAAGTTCCTTCCCAAAAAATGGGATGTGCGTTGTACGGCGAATATACCATTAAGTTAAAAAATGTGGCTTGAAAGTATAGGTGCGTGCTATATGCCGGATTTTTCAGTAATTAATGAAAAAATAAACTTTTTGAAATGAAAAAAAAAAAAAACCTAAGTACAACTTACATTATACCTTATTTTTAGAAAAATATCTCACCATTTCTTGGTTAAATTTGATCTCGAATAGATAAAATATCCGTAGGAAAAAAACCCCTTTATTTAGCGCTAAATCGGAAATTAATTAAACAATAATTGCAACATTATACGTATAAGCAACCTAAGATTTAAAATACAATATAATACACCCACTATTAACATTAAAAAAAATCGAAGTTTTTTTTAAGAATTTAAACAAAATAAATTAATAGATTCCTGGAAATATGGAAATTTATACATGAATCGTTAACACGTTTTTTCAATTAATTGGCTTTAGAATAAAATCAACGACGAGTGCATTAATTATGGATTATTAAATGGAAAATAAATTACAATTGTATGTAGTCCAGCCAATTGCACGTGTTAAGTAACTGAAAACTTTGAAACTTTTCAGGGCAATCAAGCCTAAGTCATACATTAACACTAATTTAACTCCGTAAGCAAATTAAGTTAAAAAAAAGACAATAATTGCACGGTGCATACAGGTTAATGCTTGTAAATGTAAATTTATTGAAATCCTGATGGGTGACTGAATGTGTGAGTGTTTGTTAACATGAAGCAACGTGTGGGGCATTGTCGACGAACACAGCAGTTTTAAAAATCGGTGAAGTAAAGAGGACGACGCCTGAGCTGGCACCCTTCTTTAAACTACCGCATCACTCTAACGTGAGAACTTTGAACATCGACAGATTTAACGTGTATCAACTGTTCTACACGACGGGTCCTCAGTTGCACTAAGCCTCAAAAATATGACACGTCAGTTTTGAAAATCTATCACTTTTTTTTCCAATTATACAATGAAATACGTTCAACGCGAAAACGCTTAAGGCGAAATATCGATTAACACGGAATAATACAGGGGTCACAACAAACTACTATGTATTTTCATTTATTTTTTTCTCTTAACACGAAATGAAAATCGCTTAACACTAGAAGATTTCCTTATTCTGAATGAACAAAATACGGAAAACACCAGCCGTTCAGATGAGATTTAAGAGGGATGACACTTAATGAAACGTTTGAAAAACTTTCTGTATTATTGGACTGTCCTACGGTATCACCGGAAGAATTCGTTACAGTAGATGGATAAGATGCGTACAATCCCATTTATGGCAGACAAAGACATTTTGGAGTCTTATCAAAGCTCAAAATATATCATTGATTCAGATTCCGACGATGAAAATGAAATGAAAAAAGCAGCTCTTATGCCCATGCCAACAAAAATGAGGAACATCATGACAAGCATAAGCATTTAGTTAGAAGCACATTCCAATGGTGGAATGAATGACAAAATGGACGGCATTGAACAATTTATTAACAATTTGACGCGTAAAAATACAATGCAAAGTTAAATATATCAGATTATTTCCCAAATCTCAATAAAAGGTGTTTTTCAAAATAATTGATTTTTTTTTTTTGTAAATTTCATTAAGATATCCGACTACGTTTGGAATCGTGATTTTAAAAAGGCGCAGAAATGGATAATTTTCATGATATTAAGTGTCACTTAAATTGGAATACATGTATAAAATTGTTTTAAGGACACACACATTTTGACAAAAAAAAATTATTTAAATACAAAAATTAACTTAGAATAACCTTTTTTCAAAATGTTCTCCTTTTGTGAAAAATGCATCTATTGTAATAATATTTTGCCTGTATATAGCTCAGACCTCTGTACAGAAGCTCAACTATGATTTTTGAAAAATTCACATTATTTTCAGAGTTACAACCGTTTGAAATAATTATTGGCGTTTTTTCTTAAAATTTCTTCCCTCTGTTGTCGTAAAACATGGATAAATCCACTTCTAAGTTATATATTTCAAAAAATTCTAGTTGAGCCTCTGTAGAGAGGTCTGAGCTATATACAGGCAAAATATTATTATAATAGAAGCATTTTTCACAAAAAGAGTATATTTTGAAAATGGGTCATTCAAAGCTCATTTTTTGTGAAAATATTTTACTTAAATAATTTTTTATTGTAATACTATTGTTAAAGCAATTTTATATACATTTTTTAATCTAAGTGACACTAAATATCATAAATATTATCCATTGATACGCTTTTGCAAAATCACGATTCCGAACGTAGTCGGATACCTTAAGTTCTTGGGGATGTTTTTTTTTCTTCATTGATTTTTGTTTAATACATGCATATATATTCTAATAAACTTAATTTTGTTGAATATATGTTTTTCAATATCCTTTAACACGAAAAATAATATTTCAGTCCCCTCAGTTTCGTATTAAGTGATTTTCATTGTACTTTATATTTTTTAAAAATCTGAGGTTCTTGAATTTAAACACCAATTCATTTTTTCACATGCAATGAGAGAGTTATTAAAATCATATAATTGGCATAAATATAAATCATGTGCCATTTTTTACTTTTTTATATAAAACATGGCTTCTTTATTAGAACGTTTTATTCTCTTTTAAACTGTAAAAAAGTTATGATAATTGCAGAAATAATAACCACAAATTCATTTACTCAAACATAAAAGTTAGAGTAAATGGGGAATATTTTTAACTGATGGAAACATCTTTATCATTCGATTTCATTCTTATTTCCAAAGCACAAATAGCCAATATCTCATTCATAAATTCATTAACAATTTACATTTAAAAAAATACACGTAGATACACCTTTTTTACACCATAAAATATTTTAAAATAAATGTTAGAAGTAAAAAAAAATGGTCTTATTCTTTGTTCTACTGTAATCGACGATGAAATTTTGAAATAAGGTAAATTAACATTTCTTAATTTCCAAATGTCGTGCTGCCATCTGCAGGTTATTGTTAGAGCTTTTTACGTGTACATATTTTATGATATGATGTTTGATGTATAAAATATATCATAATTCCTTTTAAAAAATGATAAAATCATGTTAAACATTTTTAAGATGTTTTTAAGAAGGTTATTTAATATAATGTAGTTTCTTTCAGTTTTTCGTAAAAGTTTTATTTAAGATATAGTTCACAATTTTAAAGAAAAGAACTATTGGCATCTAAAATGTAATAAAAATAAGTTATTCTTTATGAATAGGCTTAAAATCTGCAGAAGTATGCTATGGGAATACATGACAATAAACCACTAAGTAGAATTTATAAACCCAGTAGTGTTTCATGTGTATTGAAAACGAGGGATTTAACTGAATTAATTCATCTATTTGGTTTTCTAAAAAATGCTAAACATCTCTTTAAATAAAATAGAAATTATACAAACATATTTGAAAGATTCATTTAAAAAGATTGGTTATTTGTTGACAATTCGAATTATTTTTTCATGGTGGATGAAAAATTTCCTTCGTAAACAATACGGAAGCGTGATTGCTGCTATTTCATCATACCTACTGATTAAAAATATCGACATCAAATACACATGGTTACAAGTGACTCAATAATAAACGTTAGTGCACAGAATTTGAATTAGAGAAAAAATTTGTAAGTGTGTCTGTGTTTGAATGTATATGAAATGAAGGAACTTTTAAAAAGACCTATTGTTGAAAATATCTTTGCTTCTGCAGTATATGAGCAGGCATCAGATGATAACTTTAACTTCAGGCAACATGTTGGGATAAGTTACATCAGTTTAAGTTATGGTATGTTAATATTATGACATGTTTCCATTCTACTTCTTGGCCACTCTCATGACAATCTAGCATATTACATGCTGCCTCCAGTTATAGATGAATTTTTGTGACATCTAGAAGTTTTTATTTATTTATTTTTATTTTTTAAAGTTATGTGCCAGAAATATAAATCAGAAATTCAAAGACTTTTGCAATCAATACTGAATTAGGCTAAAATAATGACTGAAACTTATAGCAATTATTTAAAATTTTTATTTATAATTTCTGTAAGAGAAATCACCTTGATTTTGTATCTTTCACAACTATTTCTGCAGTAAAAATATTTGATTTCCTTGTATTAAATAACGGATTATCAGAGATATGTTTTATTGATAGAATTCGTGTGTTAGTGTAATATTATGTAAATAAAGTTTATGTTCATCGAATTAGAGATTAAAGGAAGCCACAAATTGATTAAGATAAGTAATTTATTTGCTGTTCTATAAAAACAATTGTAGCAACTGTAAATTAAAAATTTAAGAAACTGCCTTCAGATATAAAATTGATAATCATGTACAATTTACAATGAAAAAACTTCAACTAATACAAATATTTTGATTAATTTTTATTTCAATACTTAACTCTACTTTATTTAAAATAAAATAAATTTTAAAAAGAATTCCGAAAAGCCATTTTACAAAAACATTTTTTAAAAATAAATTACGAATAGAATTGTTGTAATTAAGAAGAAAAATTAAAAATACTAAAACTGTATTGTAAATTGGAATGTGTTTTCCCATTCTTTAGTCATTAATTTTAATTTAAAGTTTAATAACAAATTTTATTTTTGGAAAATTATGATATTTTATACACGTATTGGGACACACACCATGGTATTTCAGGGGACTTAGAAATGGTGCTGCCATCTAGTTTGATTACCTGAAACCAATACATTATTTTGAGTCGAGTTGTATAAGTATTTTTTTTAAAAAAATACACATTTACATATATATATATATGAGAATAAATTCCGACTCACTAAAATTTAGTAAATTTTCATAAATTTTTTGTGAAAATATTAATATAATTTAATTTTTGACAATACATGTTTAAAGCATCAATAGTTATCCCAGATATTCCTTAAAGTAAAATTTAATAAATGTATAATTATTCAAATAAATATCTAATTAAAAAATACAAGAAGATATGTAATTAAGCATCCGCTATTTCTAAAACATTTAAAACATCACATTTTATACGTATAAAATATATTTTTATACGAAATATTCTATAATGGATTCCAAAAGTGAAGAGAGAGCTGTCATTTTCTGTTAGAAATTACATTAAATAGCTTTGAATTTTCCTTGACTTAAGAAAAAAAATATTAAGTATTTTATAAAATTGAGTATCTATTTCGCCTATATCCATTTATAATGTTTATTGTTTTGCATTTGATTCAGTAAGAATAATACTTTAGGTTATACTTTATAGGAACTTAGTGAAAACTGACGAATGGCTCTTTTATTATGTATCATATAATTCCCAACGAGAAGTTTCTTATTTTTATTCAAAATTTAATTTTTTGTATATTGTTATAAATTATTAGATTTAACTCATGATAATAAAATAAACATGTCATCCAGTGTATAACGTGCACTTTTAAAACAAAAAATAATATCGAAATTTACGGATGCGCGTTGTACGCCGTATATAAAAATGAGAGTCTTTAAAAATAAAAATAAATAAATAAAATTTGTGAAGAGAAAAGATATGAGACTTTTATATATATTCGAATGCTGTTTCTTTAAATAAATTACATTTCTTAAGAACTTGAAGGTATCCGAATACGTTCGGAACCGTGATTTTACAAAAGCTTATAAATGGATAATAGTTATGATCTTTAGTGTTACTTATATTTGAAAATGTATATAAAACTGTTTTAAGAATATTATTACAATAAAAATTATTTAAGTACAATATTTTGATAAAAAATTAACATAAAATGACAAATTTTCAAAATATTCTCCTTTTGTGAAAAATGCTTCTATTATAATAGTATTTTGCCTGTATATAGCTCAGACCTCTGTACGGAGGCTCAACTAGAATTTTTGAAATATATTTCACTTAGAAGTGGATTTTTCCATGTTTTACGTCAACAGAGGGGAGAAATTTGGAGAAAAAAAAAACACCGATAATTATTTCAATTGGTTGTAACTCTGAAAAGAATGTGAATTTTTTTGAAAAAAAAATTGTCCAGACTTTCTGGAGAAGTCTTTATTTCATATAAGAAAAATATTATTTTAGAAGCATTTTTTATTAAGGGAGAGCATTTTGAAAAAAGGTTATTGTAAGTTAATTTTTTGCAGAAATATTGTATGTAAACATTTTTTTTTGTCAAAATGTCCTTCAAACAATTTTATACATGTATTCTAATCTAAAAAATAGTCCAGACTTTCTGGAGAAGTCTTTATTTCATATAAGAAAAATATTATTATTTTAGAAGCATTTTTTATTAAGGGAGAACATTTTGAAAAAAGGTTATTGTAAGTTAATTTTTTGCCAAAATATTGTATGTAAAAATTTTTTTTTGTCAAAATGTCCTTCAAACAATTTTATACATGTATTCTAATCTAAGTGACACTAAATATCATGAAAATTATCCATTCATGCGCTTTTTTAAATTCACGGTTCCGAACGTAGTCGGATACCTTAAGGATTGTATTCTATAAATATGCTATTTTTTTCTAAGATTAGGATAATACCTCGAATAAATGACTTAAAAAAATAGATTTCTTCGTAAAAAATTGGGTGCACGTTATACGGTGAATATACATAAAAACTAAAATTTTCAGCTTAAAAGTATAGCGCACACAGGAATTTTTCAAGGGGGCTGTCCAGGGTCGAAAGTCCACTATTCTTGTAACATGCTCCTTTTGATTTTGTCGATTTTCGGGAACAAAAAACATAAAAAACTAATTATTTAATAAATAATTTGCATTAATTAATAAAATTAATCAATAATAACAAATACTGAAATAAATTTTACGTACTATATACTTAGATTTATAATCAATCGGAAAAAAAATTCAAAGGCTTTGTGAAGAGGTCCGGTCCCCTAGGACACCCACCTTGTGTGGGTCACTGGGTGTGCATTATACGCCGTATTTTACGGTACTTACTTTTTAACACGCATCAAAATATATATTTTAATAATTATTCATATATAGCTTCTATTGTAATATATCTTCAAATTTAAATTATTTAATTTCCCTAGATTTTACTTTCATCTCCACTTTGATCAAAATTAAATAGTAATTACATAATGATGGTGAAAGGACTTTTTACGGATATTAATAGACATCTCGATTTTAAAATGGAAGTATAAGAAATTTTTCATTATTTTCTAAGTTGTATACTAATTTATAGTAAACAACAAAATTTTTTTTTAAAGGAGAAGGGGGGTATTCAGGGGGCGAAAGTCCTCTATTCTCGTATCATGCTCTAAACACCACCAACACATATGTTTATATATATTTTAAATTTTTCTATTCGGGGAAAAAATTAAAAAATAATTATTGAATAAATAATTAGCATTAATTAATAAAAATCAATAATAACAAATACTGAAAAATTTTTCGTACTATATACTTTAGATTTTATAATCAATCGGAAAAAATTAAATTTTGTGAAGGGTGTCCGGTCCCAGGACACCCACCTGTGGTCAATGGGTGTGCATTATACGCCGTATTTTTTGGTACTTTCTTTTAAACACGCATCCAAATATATATTTTTTAAAAATTATTTTATATAGCTTCTATTGTAATATATCTTCAAATTTAAATTATTTAATTTCCCTAGATTTTACTTTCATCTCCACTTTGATCGAAATTAAATAGTAATTACATAATGATGGTGAAAAGACTTTACGGATATTAATAGACATCTCGATTTTTACATGGAAGCATAAGATTTTTCATTATTTTCCAAAGTTATATACTAATTCACAGTAGCACACACAAGAATTTTTCAAAGGGGGGAGGTATCCAGGGTCGAAAGTTCCCTTTCTCGTATCATGCTCTAATACACCGCCAACATATATATATATATATATATATATATATATATATATTTGATTTTGTCAATTTTCGGGAACAAAAAACATAAAAAACTAATTATTGAATAAATAATTAGCATTAATTAATAAAATTAATCAATAATAACAAATACTGAAATAAATTTTACGTACTATATATTTAGAATTATAATCAATCGGAAAAAAAAATCAAGGGCTTTCGGTAGGGGTCGGGACGAACCCCCTTTGTGTCGCCTTTGCTAATTCATCATAATAAGAATTAGAGACAAAAGTTATAATCTCTTGATTCTTATAGTTAATGCAATTTTATGTATGTCTAGAGTTTGAGATATTCTTGTAATTTAAATATATTTTCTGTAAAATATAGTTTATATATTAAACACATCATTCTTTTTAATTTATGAGGAATATAATATAGTATTTTTTACTTTTACTTATTTAAATATCAGATTCAATTCCATAATACTTTTTAAAATCCTATAAAAGCAATGCTTCAAGTTGTAAAAAAGAGCTACAATTTGTACTCTGTTAAACACTTTTGAAATTTTCTGAAAGTGTAAAACAATTTTAAAAATAAACAGCTTTTTGAAATATTGAAGGAAGTTCTAATAAATTGCTGACAAGCGTTTACAAATGAAACAATAAATATTAATTAAAATGTCAATTAGTTTACCTTTCCTTACGTCAAAATAGATGTATGAGGCAAATAAAATCACATACACAATTCAAATTAAATTATATTACATCTACTGACGGTATGTGAGCACTGAGGAAAATTAAATTACTTAGAAATTCTATTCAGTTCATTTGATGATTCAAACCAAAAAAAAAAAAAGTATTAAATGAATCCAAATAAAACGAACATCACAACCGCATTATTCCTCTGAATTAACAACATTTTGTCATGTTTAAAGTGATAAAATATTTTATTAAATTATTTAGTTTCCTTTCCTTTTTCTCATTTTTATGAAATTGATTAATTTTTAAATAACCTTTTTCTAACATTCGACAAACAAACAAATATTTTTACTTTTAATTCTCATTATATGAACTAGATCATGCATATTAAGTAAAATTATTCACTTGTTTAATACACTAAAAACTCCTAACAAAACCTTTCCGTACAGAACAATAGATGGCAGCACATGTTACTGACTTGAGATTTGCGAAATTTAGTAGGTTTACTGAGCACACAACCCATAGAAAACAAATTCATAGATTTGAAAGATATTTGTTTTTCGTTAAAATTTATTAGTACTAAAATAACTGAATAATTTGGAAAAGTTTACTTAGTAAAAAGCAATTTCACAAAATAACTGAATAAATTTCTAATTTGAATATTTTATATGCAGAAGTATATATATCTGTATAGACATATTAGTTGCGATGTGCTTCATGAAGAAAATATAATATGAAATAAAAAACCAAATTAAAAAAAAAAGAAAGAACTTTTAAATTAGATACATATAAAGCTGTAAAATTAAAAAAAAAAGTTTTTGACCTTCTCTCCTTCAATATTTATCTGATTTGTCCACTCAGAATGCTTTTTATTCTTTATTTTAAATTTAAATTAGCATAAGTGAACTAAAAAATTAGCACACCAAAATGGAGTCTTCAAAATGAAACGAAATTTTACATACTTAATAACAACTTTGATATAAGTAAAGTTTTAGGAAATCAAAGAAAAGGATCATTTATTTCAGAGAAGAAGGCAAAAGAACGGAGGATTTAATACTCTGTTGAACCCCCTCTATATAGCGCGAATGCACGATCCGATACGATCGGGCCTTGAGGCATACAAGTTCTGTACGATTTCGTGAGACATTTAGTTCAATATTTGCTGTAACCTTGCCTCTAAATCGTGCAAACTCATGAGATGTCCAACTCGCCGTCCCAAATGATCCTAGATATGCTCGATTGGAGACAAATTTGGGATCGGGCAGGGCAAGAAAGGGTAGTAACAGTGCGGAGAAAGTCTTGTGACACCCTTGCCTTGTGAGGCTGAGCATTGTCTTGTTAAAAAATGGCTTCTGGGAGCCGTTGCACGAGAGGCAACACATGTGGTTTCAGGATGTCATGGACATACCACTGGGCTGTCATGGTGCCACGGATCAAAACTAAGAGTGACCGTGTATGGTATTCAATGGCATTCCATATCATCACACCAGCTGTGGAAGCGGTGTGTCGCTGTAAAGCAAAGACAGGATTGAGACGTTCACCACGTGGTCTCCACACACGAACACGATTGTCATCACTGCTGAGATTGAATTTGGATTCGCCGCTAAAGGCGACCTGGTTCCTTTCCACTGCAGTCGAGTTTTCTCAAGCGTGGTACCACTTCAAACGGAGGTGTTGATGGGTGAGTGTCAAGGACAGTACACGTAATGGGCACCTCGATCCCAAATGTCCTTCAGCCAGACGCCTTCGTATGGTTCGAGAACACACATGGGCCTCTAGCCCGCGATCACTCGCGCGGGGTGTTCTGTACACCCCAGGAAGAAGAAAATCCTCCTAGGATTCTAAAAAGAATGCGCAGAACCACGATTTTTCCTGTAGCTGAACATTTTAGGTCATTGAACCTTCAGGCTTGATGCAATCCTTCTTTCTAAAACAATTCGAATGTAATGACCTTCAAAAGTTTATCTGGGGGGCTGAGAACTCCCGCAAGAAGTTGAGAATATGTATACAGTCTGCTCTGAATGTTTGGAAAATGATTAAAATATTATTTTTCTACTTTCTACAATCATTATCTCATTAATTATAAAGTATATTTATTACTGGTATATACGTTTTATATATACTAGTTTATGAAAAATTATGTGTTTTAAAATAAAAGTTTTGTTTGTTTCGTTTAAATTAATGTTAGTCTCATTTGTATGCAATAAAATTAATAATTTTATTTGTATAATACAAAAAACATCTTGTACTTTATAAATTTGTATCATAATGACTTAATTTTATTTTCATAATTAAATACACGTGTTAAAAGTTTGGGTTGTTCTCTACACCCCGCGAGTAACGACGGTAGCAAAAACAGGCGCGAGTGACCGCGGGCTAGTGAAGATGCTACCTGTGCCTGGATGGCGGCCGATGAAGCAGTTTGCTGTACACATGCATTTCATACGATGTGGCGGTCTTCTCGACGACTGGTCTGTCGAGGGCGTCCTGTGCCTGGTCTTCGTGTAAATGACATCTCTAGGATCCACTGGTCCCAACACCTCCTCACAACACAATCAGAGAGGCCTAATTGATGAGCTACTCGCTGAGCTGACCACCCAGCTTCCATCTTGTCGATGATTCTCCCCCTCTCAAACTGCGACAGTTGCTCATATTGTCTTCGAAAATGGCGTAATGGCATGTCTACCTCAGTTCTTTCTTTGTAAACTATTGAGCACACTCAAACAAGATTTGGTTACCTGTCTTATACTCCACAGAGAATGACGTTAAGCGCCCTCTACCGGCTATACGTAATGCGCAATCACGCTGGATTTCTAATCATTTGCATATCTTCTCGACATGAACTTTCATACCAAATTTCGTTACGATTCCGCTATTATTTCTTGGTGCGCTGATTTTTTTGTCCATGAGTGTAAATACCATGAAATGAATTCTCGAAAACACTTTAATTATTGTCCTTTGGAAAATTTCTGTTATAAAATGTAAAATATAGTATTTGCATTTTTTATTTATCTCAATTGATTTTAGACTAACCAATTTTATAATATTATCAAATTTATAAACAAGCAAACAAAGAAAAAGATTATATTTTTTGGGTTATAAATCACTTCTAAATTATTATTATTTTTTATTATTAAGAATAACAGATTGTTCAAAACTTATCAAAAGCCTGAACCATAATTAATTACAAAACTGTTTTATTGAAGTATGTTGAAATTTTCAACAAAGAAGAATCACAGATACAAAACTAACGCATGCTAAATAAGTAAGTAAACATACGTGAATCTATATGAATATTTATTAAATGTGCTGTCTAGTTTAGACTCCAACTCAGATTATGTCCTTCTTATACTTGTCTGTTGTTATATATTTACCAATAGTTTTCATATTGCTTCTTGGTGTGACGTGAATAAGAAATCAGTGGAATATCCATTGGAAATCATATATCGCAAAATCATTTTTCCATACCCGAAAAAATGAAGAAAGAAACATAAGTAGTGCTATGGTTAAAACAATATTTAATTGAAAATGAGACAGATAACGTAAGAATAAGTATTTCACCTCTTGAACTTAAAAGGACAGGACTTGAATTTTTATAAAACGTTGGTAAAACTATTTCTTACAAACCATTAACCCTATTCCTCAAAGTCGATTTCCGCAAAACCCATTTTCAGCGAATCTCTACTCAACAAAATAAGCATGCTTAACTAATTTCACTTCTGTAGGTTAAAAAGTTTAAAAAAAATTTAAAAAGAAACATATATTTTTTTTATTTATACATTCTTTTAACCTAACTTGGGAATTGATTTCAGCAGAACCCTCCTTAATGGATCTATAAAAAACAAGAGGAGCATACTTGCCATATTTTAAGATTGTAGGATTGTAGTTGAAAAAAGGGAATTTTATATATATAAGTCTTTTAACCCCTCGCAAACACTACCTTGGTATTGGAATAAATCAAAACTAGATCTTAGCGGGGGGGAATGCGCACCAAAGTTTAAAGGTCTGTAAGTTCAGGAGATCTTTTGAAAAGTGAGTGATTCTCTTTTCTCCTTTATATATAAGCATATATGTAAAGATTTCCATCAGCGGTTTTGATTTCTGAATCACTATTAATTTTATTTTTGTTTGTCATTTAGTGCCAACAATAAAGCTAAGAAAAGCGGAATAAAAAATTTATATTTACTGTAATTAGATAACACTTGAAACATAATTTAATTATTTGTAGATTTTAGTTTATACAATACAAAAATTAAATTGATCTTAAATCTATTTTTTACATATATATATATATATGTATATATAGTAATATAAATAAAAGTGAAGAAGTACTAAAACCTACAGGCAAAAAGCGGGAAAGAAATTGGAATTCCCCGACACACAAATGTAGATACAAAAGTTTTTTGGACTAAACTGGAACCTATTATGATTTCTAAAGCTGTCTCTGAATTAGGCCAGCGAATTAGGGTTATCAATGCTTTATGGATCCAACCTTCCCCGACAGCAGAAACTTTCAACATAATAGGGAAACCCGTTGAAAGAAAGCCTAATACAACACGTGGAAGAAAAACCTGATAATATATTAAAATGAAGCTAAGAAAGAGAAAATAATGAATTCTCAGGAGAAAATAATAATAAAATTTGAAAAAAAACTTACGGGTAATAAAATATATATATATATATATGCATTTTCTCTCTGTACGGATGCTGCTTTCGTTATTTTAAGGAAAGTAATAAACTTTCAATTTCAATAATATGATTGTAAGCGACAGTACTCTACGGTTTTCATGAGAGAATAGAAAAAACAAAACTTTGAAATAATGCATGAAATAAAAATTTACCATATGTATATTAAAGGTCATAACTAAATTTGATAGATAATTTGAAAAAAAGTTATTAACGTACACTTCTCTATTTAAATGAATATTCAGTTCTACAGTATGTGTGAGTATAAATAGTAATAATTGGTTAGAGAAAACGTGTTTAAAACAAGTTAACAGTACAAGGAAGCATGTTTTAGACAGATAGAATGAAAATTTTTAAATTTTTTTATATCAAAAAATAAGGCTGAAAATAGTTTAATTTTCAATTAAATCTATGAAAAATACGAGTATTCTTAAAAGAAGAAAATCCCTTTATAATATGTTTTGGCCAAAGTCGGAAATCGACCTGTTCTCAAATTGGCTGGTCATGTCGCGTTTTGACCAACGTTGCTGTAAACTTATCAGTAAAGCCCCATCTTTTCTTCCCGGTGGTGTGGTGTGGTAGTTAAGAGAGGGGAGTGCCGGCTCAGGCGTCGTCTTCGTCACTTGACCATGGTTCAAAATTACGAGGTCCGCCAAAAGCCCTCGTGTAGCTGAACAGTGCGACGTTAATATTCAGTCACTCACTCACCGATCTTTTATTGATCTGGGCTTTAGCCGGCCAATTCGCGATGTGGCTTAGGACGCTTGGCCAAAGTAAGAAGAAAGAAATAAAGAGCATATTGTTTTACATATTTTAAAAAATGAAGTAAAACTTCTATGTACCTTTTTTAAGTACAAATATTTTAGAAACGAGTTCAAATATAAGTGTCACCTCTGAGTTAAAAATAAGCTTGCAATATATAAAACATATTGCCTCCTGTAATTTTGTTCTCATATTAAAGCCATAATAAAAATTGTTCAGTGAATGTATATGTTATAATAACGTGATAGCGTGAAGAAGATTAGATTAGAGGCAAGTGCGGGCTTTCAAAAGGTTTCTCAGCCACTTCGAAATGGCAGCCAAAGTAGAATTTACAATATTAATTGCAAGAACTTGGGAACTTTGGTCCCAAATGCAAATTGGCCCCCAAATTTCCCACGAACTTCGGGCTTGGACCATAATAATACAAGAAAAAAAAAATCCGCCATGTATTTTTTTTTTTATATTTTTGGAAAATTTAAATGCGTTCAGTTTTCTTAATTCTTAGAGTTATTTTTTTTGTTTTAATAATAATTTTCTGACTCGATACTTCCTTGTTTAAGTGCAAAGAATAAATTCCTTTTTTTTTAAGATTCTGTTAACTACTAGGTTGGTGCGTGTGAAATGTTGGATTTTTAATTTAATAATAAAAATGCATGGTTTTCAAAGCCTGTTAAAACTCATTGGCGCAACCGCCCACAGGGCCCAAAGGGCCCACCCTGGGCCCAAATCCAGTATACGTGACCGGCCCTTTAGGTGCATGAGCAGATGTTCCGGTTAGGTGGTCGTCTGACGCGAAAACCCCATTTTTAAGTTCCATGCAAACTTGGTACTCATTTATCGACCCCTGAAGGGATGACCTTGAGTCACCCCTTTCCCAGCCGGGGGTTTTAACCTTGGACCTTTGGTTGGGAAGCGCATGCACTAACCCTGGCCATTGGGCTCAAAACCTGTTTAGTTAATCAAAATATGCTCCTTTTGCTTCAATACACTTTTCCGAAAGATATACTGCCCTTAAAAGTTATAGCCTTTTAGGAAAAATGAACTAAAACATGGAGCTTTCAAGATTTTCTTATTTTCACAGTGTTTAATCAGTAAAACTGTTCTAAATGTTTAAAAATGAAAGTCGGTTAGTGAAAGATGGGTAGATAAACTGTGTAAAAATCTCATATTTTAGTTAAATTTTAATTTGAAATTTTTTTAATGGTGAGTACGGTCGAGAAGCATCGTCAAAATTTTATTAAATGTGATGGAAGCATAGTTTTAAATTTTTTTATGCTTATCAATTTACTGTTAGTATAATAAGTATAGTCGGTTCAGAGGTTTCAGAGAATGATTTTGCGTAAAGGTCTTGGTCTTCCACTGCCCTTCAAAAAAAAATCAAGAGGGAAAATTTTTTCAAACAAAAAACTACACTTTTCGATCTTCAGCTGTATTCTCCGCAACGCCTAGTTTATTTTTGGGAGCACAGCGTTTGCAGCATTATTACAAGTATATACCTATATGCAAATATAAAAATATCTGTTGCCTATTTATATCGGGGCACAGCGTTTGCAGCATTATTACCAAGTTTATACTTATATGCAAATACTACCGAATATCTGTTGCCTAGTTTATATCGGTGCACAGGTTTGCGCATTATTCCCGTTTATACTTATATGCAAATACTACCGAATATCTGTTGCCTAGTTTTACCCGGTGCACAGATTTTTGCAGCATTATTACCAAGTTTATACCAATATGCAAATACTACCAAATATCTGTTGAATTCTTATCCTTAAGAAATAAAAATAAATAAATAAATAATAATAAAAAAAATGAATTTTTTGAGAAATTTTCTTCGGAAGAAACCGTCGCCTACGAAAAAAGAGCCTCACTATTTAAATTTAAGGGAGAAATTCGGGGAATTTTGTAGAGAAATGTCGATAGTGATAGTTTCAACTATATCTGTGAAAAATACTTTCCAAAATATCGTATCTTGGCAAAATGAGTAGTAAGGTTTATTAACATCGCGAACGTTAGAAACACATATTTGTTGAAATTAACAAACTTTGAAGGCATTTTTTTGTTGAAGTGTGACTCTGGTAAGGGACAGAAAAGACGGGAAAAAAGGTATCCAAAAACCCAAAATTATGATAAAGCGGGAAAGCGCGACCCATTTTTAAAAAATTACAAATTTCAGCCAACCCAATACAAGACAAAACATAAAAAAGTATTTTAGATAATTTTATTCTTAAAAAAGGGCATATGTGCAAACGGTTCTGATCAGCAAATGTATCAAAATTTTTTATTTGACAACTAGCACTAATTGGTTTGTTTGGTTTCCCCTTTTTCCCAGTGAATCGGTGGAAATAGCTTGTATAAATAAATTTAAGGAATAGTTAAGCTTTGAAATGTACACGTACCCTTAGATATCCATCTCTATTAACCTGAATAATCTCCTGCCTGCTTACTTTTGTTAAGTTATTTTTTTAATAAAATTAAAGTTAAATTAAAACCCGTTATTTTTTTTGTGTTTATTTGTTTGTGATTGAATAAAAAACATATTTTACAGGTATAAATTTTTTAATTAAGAATAATAAGAAAAAAATTTTTCCCAGATAAGGTACAAAATAACTGACTACGTTCCAGTAATTTTTTCAAATTTTCTTACAAAATCTCTAGAAATTTTATTTTTTTTTACGTTACACTTTATAAAATACAAAAAAAATACATTTTAAAGTAATATGAGGTTGCAATTATTCCAAAAAAAAGTTTAAAATTTTAAAAAAAAAATCAAATTTTAATTTTAAAAATAACAAAATGAAAAAAAAAACTTTATCAAACACTTATCCAAAAATGAAATAAGACTTTTAAAATATCTCTGTTAAATCAATGTTTGTAACTGAAGAAAACCCGTACAAAAAAGAAGAAAAAAAAACTTTTACAAATTTTATATGGTGAACTTAGGAAAAAATTTCCCTTCAACCGTGATTTTAAAAAGAAAAAATGGGTATTTTTTGGGGTATTTAGTCCCTTGATTGAATACAAAAAAATTTTTTTATGGGGAAATTTAGAAAAAAATTATTTTAAATCAATATTTCAGTAAAAAAACAAATTAGAAAACCTTTTTCAGTTTTTTTGTGAAAAAAGCTGATATTATAATTAAATTTTTTCCTGATATACTAAACCTTTGTGGGGGCTCAACTATATTTTGAAAAATTCACATTACCAGAGTTACAACCCATTGAAATAATTATCGGCGTTTTTTAAAATTTCTCCCTCTGTTGTCGTAAAACATGGATGACCCCCTTTTAAGTTATATATTTCAAAAAAATTTTAGTTGGTCTATACAGGGTCTAGTATATACGGAAAAAAATTTTTAAAAAAACATTTTTTACAAAAGGAAAATTTAGAAATGGGTCTTTATGTCATTTTTGTCAAAATATTGTACTTAAATAATTTTTTTTTTCAAAATTTTTCTTGAAAAAATTTTACATACATTTTTTTTAATATAAATGAACCAAATATCATAAATATTATCCATTTATCACGGGTTCCCAAAAATAGTCGGATACCTTAAATTTTATGATTATTAAAATTTATTAAAAAAAAACTATTTAAATTTAAAAATTTTTCTATATTAAAAGAATAGTTTTTTAAAAGTTTTTTGTTTGTTTGCTCAGTAAATGCCATGAAGGCTTTTTTAAATGATCCGTGTGGGCATAAGAAAACCTCATTTTTTGGGTTTGGATGACGAGAAAAAAACGTATGCTTTGGGCTCACAAAAAAGAAATGCGCCTATTAATTTTAGCGTACTTTTGACGTTGTTATGAAA
>BMAV01023117.1:0-16808 GCA_019973955.1 Trichonephila inaurata madagascariensis | reverse complement strand
TAAAAATAACAATCCTTCAATTAAACGGAAATCGTGGGCCCAAACTCACATATCGTTGCATTAACCGAGTTATCTTCCGGTTTCTAAATATCTATATATATGACCTAATCTTCATTTTTCTGTCAGTTATTAATTGTTCCCGCGAAGTAAGTACCAAACCTTGATTATGGCACAATTAATTTATCCCCAAATATATTTTTCCCATGTTTTTTCGGTAAAACTGTAGCCACCATGTTTAACTTCATTTCTAACCCATTAACGTGTAATTTCCCTTTATTTACCTTTTATTATCTTCAACCAGTGAATTTTGAATTTTCAACGATTTCTGATCAAAATCTAATACGATTCTTGACGCACTTTATGAAATCGATACCTAAATACATGGGTATTCTAAATCTTTCAACACATGAAATGACCAATTCTTCGAATTGTCTGATCCGAATTTTTAAATTTCCCTTACTATCCCATGTTTTGGCATTTCGCACCCTGTGCTGTTATTACCTGCTCGGATTTTAATTTGCTTATAGAAAAATATTTTCTATAAAACTTTTCCGATATAAATGATTTATCTGCTCCGGTGTCCCATAGCGCTTCAAAAATGTGTTATTTAATAAAATAGGAACTGTGGAAGTTCTACGGTGATATACATATCGGAAAAAAGTCTAATTGTTCTCTTGTCGACATCCCTTGAGGTTGATCATTAACCTTACAATATTTAATCGTCCCTTTGGTCCTATCGCCTCGATTGAAATTTTCACTGAACCCTTATTTCTACGGTCCCCTATTAAAATTATCATTTCGCTCATTTCGACCTGAGTAAGCCCTGTTATTGAATCTTTGGATCATTATTCTGAAACCTTTTCCCTCTCAAACCCCTCTATTATTTTTGACGGCTATTCTCGTAAAACTCATTTCTACTGTTATTTGGTCTACGTCTTACTTCAGAATTCCTCCAGTTTCTACCATTAGCTTCAAAATTAGGCATCCTATGCGCATTTTGACCTCGTCTTTTTATATTATCTTATAACCCCTTTGTAATTTGCAAGAATATCTCTTCGAATTTAGCTAAGACTTCCAAAAGTTGTATCGTGTTTTGTGGATTTCTGACTTCCACATAGTCTTGGATCTGTGGTTCGAGTCGAACTAAATATGATCCACTAATTCTGCTTGGGACATTCCTAATTCTAAACTTTCTCTATTTTAGTAATCTATACACGAAATCAGTAGGATCCTGATTTCTTCCTGCTGGACGCGTAGAACTGCGACTGTAGTTCTTTTATTTTGACCGCGGGGAAAAACCTTCGCTAATTCAGTTTTTAGCTGCGCAAAATCCGTGGCTGTATTTTGCACCAACAACGACCAAATATCGAATACCAATCTTGAGCCCTTCCCCTGAGATGACTTTTAAGTAAGCACATGACAGATTACTTGGGATTTCAAGTAACTGTATGTTATTATCAATACACTCTATAAACTCTGCAATGTTCCCCTGACCCTGAAAGTACATTTCAGGTAGAACAGTACTTCCACCTACATTACCTAACCCAGAATTATATACGTTCAGGCCATTGCGACATTTGCCATCCCGGATTTACCATGTCGTGCCCGGGTTTCCATGTAAGCTAGAGGTGAGGGATTATCAAAAATGATGAGACATATAATTTTTAAATACAACTTTTATTAAGAAAAATTATATTACTTAAATTCTAATTTGACAATTTTAATTAAAGTGAGAGTCAACACCCAATTAAACCATGTATTTAAGTCAGATCACGCAACTAGATCCTTTATCTTAATTATAGTTAATAATACGATTCATCTAATTACCTATATCAAATATTACCTTTTTCAGATCTCCTTCCTTTACCTAAAGAGAGATAGCTATAAATTCACTTTGAATAAGAAGATTCCAACTTCTTTATATTAGGCTTCTATTCCTTCTAAAGCTATCGGACTGCTAACTCTTGATCTGCAAGACTACACACTAAGCTATCTTTAAACTAGCCGCACTAACGATCAGAATGATTCCACACTAAACTATCTCTAAGCTTGCCGCGCTATATCTTATCATCAAAGCTTCTATCCTTTTATAGTATATCTCATTTACATATTATCTTTGTTTATCTTCTTGGTATTGGGTTGGAAAAGTTTTGCCATTAATCGTGGCCGTCAAAGAACATAGGAGTTATGTTAGCAGAAAGACGCGAGAGACGTCACATCGTTTATAAAGGAATCAAGGTTTTTCTAGCATAGAATGATCTATAAAATAAAATAAGGTTGTTCATCGTAAATTATTACTTCTACATTCGCTTATTAAAGTTTTAACCGAATCAAATGCTTCGAATAAAATAGACATTTTCGTACATTCAAAAGTCCTCTATTTATTAATTATTAAAGATAATAAAAAGATATTTAAAAGTCCTCTGTTTATTATTTATTTGCTAAATAATATTCGTTATGTTAACTAGCCATAATGAAGGCAGATATATACTTAGGCATATAAAATTGTATTTAAAACTGTTTAACTGGTAAGCAAAACAATACGTGGAAAAGTATAATTTAATTGTATAATTAAAATTTGGCAATTAGTATTAAATATTGAAAATTTATGTAAAATAAATTAGTTGCACTTAAATAATATCTCTTATTGTTTTAATTTTTTCAAATTAAAATTTAGGTATTTATAACACATAAATGTTTTCTTATATTTTTCTAAATATATACAGTAGGATCGTTGTTTTAAGAAGTCCCTAAGCCCGAAAAAGAGTTCGTTAATTAGAGATTCATATTTTTCAATATATTTTATAAACCTATTAAATAAATTTTAAAATGATTAAACACTATAGATGATTGAAATAGTAAGTAATTACACCTTTTTGTAAATTAGTACTATTTGTAAGTATTCCAAACCATAAAAAGCCTAAGGAAAACAAGGAAAAACATTGTTTAAAAAGTACACTGTATTTTCAACTTTAAAAAATAATTTTATGGTAAAATTAATGAGTTTTAATGACATTTTCTTAAATTTAAGCCTAATAGTAATTTTTAAATATATTTTTTCCTTTATAACTCATTAATTTTAAGCCTATATTACATGTTCTTAAATTTAATTACTGGTAAAGTCTGATATACTTGCTTGAAAATGTTTTCTCTCATAATGCGGCCTTTATTTCTTTTAATGCATCAGGCGTATTTTCTCCTACACTGTAATACACGTAGAACGAAATGCAAAATGATCTTATCTTTTTCGTCATACAAAAGGTCCAGAAGTATTTTAAAAATAGTGAGAAAAGTATTGTGTGAACCATCAGAGAAAAGCTCGTTAACCCTTTATCTACCGACGGTACACATATATGTACCACTCACTTTTAAAAATTGGTTATTGTGAATAATAATTTACTGAAATACTACAATACTATATGAATATTCCTTGAAATTCACTCTTCCAAAGTTATATGGAAGCACGGGTTCTATGATAAGTATTTAACAGGGAAGGCGAATAGTTTTATAGCAGAAATTGGTGTTTTCGTTAGATTTTACGTTTTCAGTCTCTTTTTATTTTTTTGTATGTTAATGAAGGCCCTAGAAAACGATTTGACTATTTATTTTAAGTCAACAGAGTATAAATTAATTTTACAGTTGGAATATCTTTTAATTAATTAACAAGCTCTAACGGATTAAATTTCAAAGTTGAATATTTTTTATGTATATCTTTTAATTTCAATGTAATGATTAAAAAAATATTGCATGAAAAAAAAACTGCGTGTGGCAGTAAATCATAATGCGGTAGATAAGGGTTAAACTGAAAAATGCACTTCAGTTAGGAAGTTATTTTTACGAAGAAAATCGTAAAATGTTCTGGTTTCAAGAGTTCGGAAAATAGAGTAGTGAAATAGAGTCCAACTGTATTTGTATTGCTTTTAAAATGTAATTTTTTAAAATCAGTTTTAATATATTATTAATTAATTGTTCTTGAATGTCAAAAGTTTCATCTAATGTTTTACTTTTCTCCGATATAGTCTGTATAAGCTCACTAATCACAAAATTCACAACTTGACAGCAGCTATATTGTTTACACTCACACAATTTCAAAATAAATCTAGTTTTTCACGAAAACTCATTGAAATGTAGCACCAAAGAAAATTCATATGTAAATGGAGGACATTGTTCTTGATACTCTTGCAGAATTTTTCAACTATTAAATATATATTATTATTCCATTCAGCTCAAAAATTCCCTTGTTAAAATGCTTCTTTTAGTTGAAGTCAGCTGTTAAATGTTTTCATTTAACAAAGAAATAACTAATTAAAATTCCATTTAGATCTAAAGAAAAATTAAATAATAATTTATAGGTGATGGTGGCAATAAAGACTGAAGAAGTTTCTGACAGCACAAACAAACATGCTGCTAACCGGGATAACATGGCTCTTAGATTGGCAAATCTAGCAGTAAAAGTAAGTTGCATTTGTTATAAAAGATCCACAAGACAATGATACTGATAACTATAAACGTAATTATATGTGTACATATTATTTTTAAAACTATACTATAAGAGTTATAAAAGAAAATTACAGTAACTTTCTGATACTTTTAGATAGAAAAGAGCTTGCTGGATCTCGCAGAGACATCGAATGGGGCTTTGAATAATAATCTCACATTTTCCAAGTAAGTACAGAATTTATGGTATTTTATCAGTGTGTAATTCAATGAAAACTTATATTTAGCATTGATGAGGAGCTGTTAAAGATGGATTACTGATGTGTAGGTTGCTGAGTAAGACGCATTGTGATGCTTTCTATTACCCGTAACCTTTGAGAGGTCACCGTAGATGTGGAGTACAAGCAAATTTGGAAACCAGGTAAAAGAAAGTCAGGGAATCTCTTGGAGAGTCCAAGCCGGGAGGTGTTGGAACTCTTGGACATCTCTTCTTTTCGTTTCTCTTAAGACTCGTTTAGCTAATGTTAAAGAAATAAGTGACCCAAATTGAATATTTTTTCAGATATAAAAAGTACCCACGCATTAATATTATATTCTTGTCTTCCTATCTTGTTGAGAATATTTTATCATATCACTCATATTGTTATTTGAGTTGATTATTTTTTCTTTTCTAAAATGCATTTCACATTTTTTTCCTCCTAGACCATAATGCTAAATGAGCTATCCCTTTACATGTTAAAAGAAAAAAAACTGATTATTTCTGAAATATTTTGAAATTTAAAACACTATATTATAAACAAAATGCATGAGTTATACGTGTTACAAATTTTATAAAATTGGAGGTATCTTTTTTCCGTCTGAAAATGTTCTCCGCGTTAAGTTCACGCTTGGTCTCAAAACACAATTTATCTAGATTCTTGCTTGGATAATAAACTCACATGGAAACAGCACATTATTCATGCGCGAAATATAAATTCCGGAATGCTTTAAGATTAATCTACCCCTAATTCTGCCGGAATTCAAATATGACAGTAGAAAATAAGGTATTCTCTACACACAGTTTTGCGGCCTATCATGAGTTACGGTTGTCCTGTGTAGATATGCTGCTAATAGTAATATAAAAATGCTGGAAATTTCTGCAAAAATAAACTATTCGCATGATTGTTCGTGAGAATATGTATATGAGAAATTCAGATATTTACAAATCACTTAAACTCCCAACCTTAAAATTTTACTAAGAAGCTTGCTATACCAAATTTTGATTCCCTTCCACTCACTAATAATTATCATATCCCTCAATCTGGAAAACTATAATTTTCATGACAATACTAAAAGACCAAGGAGAATTCTCCCTTGACTCTTACAATCCGCCATAACATTCCTTTCATTTGCCAGTTGGCAAAATGACTTGCTAAACTTAAATTATTAAACTTATTTTTAATTCCTATTTTTCTTTATCAATTTTTCGTTGCATCCACGCAGGCAACTTCCCCCATGCTGTAATTCTCTCAACAACTTCAGGGCAGCCAATCCAATGTGCCAATTCACTACCTTTAACCAATCACACAAGCCAGGCTTTGAGCCACTCATGACGAGCTTTTCAACTTCTCACCTCCATTCTGCTCCAACCACACAGTAAGCACCAGTTTGCCACGCCCTCTCTCCACGCCAATCAGGTTGCTTGCTTTCCATCAAGGACTGCTACTTCCACAGGAAACATGTGGGCCGCGGTAGCCGAGTGGTGGCGTATTGGATCGTGGTTTGCCTTGTCACGAGTTCGAGCCCTGTACCACTAAAGACCCGCCGTGTAGGGCAGCGATGCACGTTAAATCTGTCGAGAGCTGAAACGTCCTCCCCAAGTTGGTGTGGTGCGGTAGTTAGAGGGGTGCCAGCTCAGGTGTCGTCCACGTCACTTGACCATGGTTTAAAATTACGTGGTTCAAGTCGCCAAAGTTGCTTCTCCCCTTTCGCCGTGTAGCTGAACAGCGCGACGTTAATATTCACAATCAATCAATCAATCAATCAACAGGAAACATTAACTCCTATGATAGAGGATCGAGGTTTCGCTTCGCGAGCCATGTGCCCAGCGACAAGTTCACGCTCTTGTGTATACAGCGAAAACAGCACATTAAAGATGGAATACGTCACGTCTTCTTCAAAAGAGACACGTGACGCAGAATCCTTTCTGTTTGACGTAGCCTGAACTACTGTTCGGCCCTGATCCTTGTCACCCCTCGTGTTGTGGACTTTAAAAGCCGAGATCCGCGGGGAATAACGACGGTCACTTTCTATCGGTGGTAGGATAAAAGGGTAGTAAAGGTTGATTTGCCCTAGAACTCTGCAGGAGTTGGTATTTTCCTCTAGGTACTTTACCTTCGCGAAAACTATGTGGAGTGTTGGTAAGTCATTGGTTCCCTAACACCGATCCTCGGTGGAGACCGCCGCATCATTACACCATCAGGGTTAGTTTGTATAGTAGGGTTATATATCTGGATAGGGAAGAAAAAGATAAGTAAATAAATTATTGGTATTAAAGGATGCCAAAATTATGTTTCTTAATTTAGTTCTAGACTGGGAAAAATCATTTAAATATGAAAATGAATTATTAGAAGAAGTAATATCATTTAATGAATTCAAACTATTAAAAGTAAAGATTGTTTTGTAATATTAGTTATTTGAAAAAGGATATAGATAAATAATAAGAACATTATTACTAATGCTTCACTAAGTATTAAAATAAAAAAATTAAGTCTGATTTGTCATGTATTTTTATTACTATATCTTAAACTGAAACTTGGAAAAATTGTTATAATTTTTTTTTTATTAATCTATCCTTTTTGGGAATAGCAATAGTTGTTGTAGATGTGGATTTCCGAAATTAAACATCCCTTTTGAGCATCTTTTGCCTAGTACCCCCTTTTATTGCAAATTTAAGGTCCTTTCAGAGACATGCGTTCATTGAAAGATCTTCAAATTCTCCTCCGTTAGAAAAGGCATTAAATTATATAGGGACTTTATTTAAAACTCTTAATAGGAAAAATAAATCTTCATTAAATACACATAATTTGATCAGCATATATAAAGGTAAGTAATTATTACATTTTACAAAATAAAAAATTCAAAACAATTGAATTAAAAATTTTTATTTAAATTTTAAAAATAAATCACAAATATGTGAATTTTGTTATGATGTGTTCAGTATATTTAGTGCCAATGTCTAAAAAAGAGCGTAGACGAACAGTAAAAGTCTTCAAAATTCACCAACGCTGTCATCACAAACATTACTAGTTCTCTCAGCTTTACAATCACACTTTTGATTGTTACAACATTTGGAGTGGCTTTCTTCAGTTTGTACTTGGTCACAAATTTCCTTTGCGCAATAATCGGACAATAAATGCTCGGTATACGCTCAGCAAAGCCATGTTTCGACATTTTCAAAGAAAATGACAAGGGGGGAGTACCCCTGTCCGCTTAACGGTGAACCAAACCCCATTGTACGAATTAAACAACTGTGTTCTCTCTCTCTCTCTCTCTTACTCATTGCTCAAATTTTGTAATTTACATGTATTGTTTAGGTGCTATTTATTTCGTCCCTTTATTTCGTAAAATACGCACGTGCGTGCGTTCTTTGTGCTCCTCTTTAGTTAAATTGCCACTGAAGCTGCATCATCCAAATATTTCATTGATGCGTTATTCAGATTTTGATAAACCCGCAGCTCTTGCAGCTTCTGAAAGCGAATACTTGGTTCGGTTGATTGTCATAATAAGTCTTCGTATGAGATAATGCGCCTCACGCAACGATTCCAATCCAGCAAATCATTGCGATATTTTTCTGAGGGTGCTTGCAATACTGTACTATCGCAACCGCATTGGACGACATTATGGCGAAACGAAGCAATATGGTTGTCACTTAAAAAACGTACGACATTTGCGAAATCAAAGTTGCCAACTAGGCGAGTTATCTGAATGTTAGCATTTATTGCAATAGCACGTAATAACGGCCGCAGCATCACGAAAAACTTATGGGAACAATTATGAGTAGAGAAGAACAACAAACAAGAATAACAAACCAATATATATATATATATATATATATATATATATATATATATATATATAAAGTCAATTGACCCAAATTGAAAACTATTATGTTTTTTAGAGCTGTCATGACTTAGGGCGGTGAAGTAGGTCTAAAATTGCTTTATGAGATCTCAACCTTCCCATTCAGCAGAAAATTTATACAAAATAGTGTAAGAACAATTGTAGAAGAAACCAAGATTTAAAAAGATTTAAGCCTAACTATTGTACATGTAATCTTACATTGGTCTATTAAGCAATTAAACTTAAAAGAATGAATATTGTATAAATGGTCAAAGTTTCAAAAGGTTACATTCAATAAACAAACATAACTTACCAAAATATTGTTTCACCAACGCAATAAAACGTAAACGCGTAGAATTTACCAATATCAGTGGCGTATCGTATACCCCTGCCACCCCCATCGGAGGTAAGTAAGTGTTCTAGGGTCCCAAAACCTGCTGACTTTGCTGGGGGCAAATGTTCTCTTATTACGTCACTAACCAAAATGAATTTCTTTGTGATACAAGACTGTAAACCAAAGCTAGCTATAGCGTCATTTTGTAATGACGGTTTTGTAACTACAAGATTTAATCATGAACGAATGTAGAATAAAACTGAAGAATGCACTGTACTAATATGTTACCTATCTTTTCATTTTTCTTAAATATGTTTGTAGAAAGTCATATTCTCATTGTAAGCACCATTTATAAAACTTTTTACAATTGTAATGTTCTTCTGTGTGGTAAGAAACCAGATCATGATTTTTTGTACATAATATAGAATAATATTCTAAAAATTGATGAATGTATAGATTGCTTGTCAAAAAGTTATCAAGTAATGTTAAATCAAATGTATTGCGAAATATTTCCATTAATGCAATTTTTTTCAGTCTCGCCCAGTAACAAGTGAACAGGTGAAACAGATTTGAAATTGACCCATGAATTGATGCGCCCCTTCGTATTGAAACCGAATATTTCTACAATGTGTAATGTTGGGTGTATCAATGCCATTACGTTCGTATAAGTATTTTACGTTACAATTACGTTCGAAAATTTACATTTATGCTGTCTCGTTTATATTAAATAATCTTTGTATTAGTATTAACGAATAGGATCTAAAATCAATTTTTAAGATAAAAAATGCTTGAATTTAAGTATATTATATTTTGATCTCTTTTCTTCAGAAAGCAGTCTATTTTTTAATATTACACGTTTGTGTACTGTCAGTCCATTTCGCACAAAATGTTTTACATATATTTCCTCTTCTATAATAAAATGCTAACTAAACTTTAAACTTACATATCTGAGTAAAAAATGTATTTTGAAATGTTTATAGATAACATGGCTTAAGAATAACATACCAACTAAAGAATTATTATGTTAAAATGTCACAAATGTAGAGGAAAACTGGAGCAATTTCTACCTAGAAATGTATTCTGCATTTGAATCGGTCCATCTTATATTAGGTGAAGAACACCTTAAACAAGTTCAATTTTTTATCATCTGTTCAAAAAATATTTTACTATGTAAGTAGCATAAGCCTTTAATTAAACTATTTAACTTTATAACTTTGGAAAAATTTTTTATTTCTAAAATTAGTTGTTTACGTGATAGGTTGAAAGTGTATTGATATAAAGAGAAGACAACTTGAAAGGGCTATGATCTTAACGAAAGATAAGGGCCTGATTCTAATTCATCTCATTATTTCAGAGACCCTGTGTGAAATAATGGGATTGCTGTGTATTAAAATTTAAGCTGATTTCACAAACTTCTCTTCAGCTGATAACGAAATTAAGGCAGTGAAATTCTCAATTGGCTTCCCTAAGGTCGCGGGTGTAGTTCTGGACACCGAATCAACAGACATAGCAATAAAAATATTCACCTTTATTTCGGTTCAATTAATTTACGATCAATGAAGATTATAAACCGAGGGAGCAATCAATTTAGATAACTAACTTTTCTTAAGAAAAGTAATTAAAGAATCATCTGAGTGTGATTCGATAAAAGGGCCCTCGTCAAATCTCTCCTGGGACGAATATAATCCAGTCTTAAAACTTCTTCCTCCTTTCACCAAGGTTTTCGAAAGGTACTTCGCTAATCTCACTTTAATAATAGCGTAATGATTAACCCCAATACTCACACTGCTAGGGTTTCAATAGCACTCGAGTTAGCATAAAATCAAGCTCTCTCTACGGAAGGCGGTTTTAAACTCAAACAATATTTAAAGAAGTATTTCCCCAAGAGGATTTGTGAAAGGACGCGAATAAGACCCATCACACAATTAGATATAATTATTTTTTAAAATTCCGAGTTCGTAATAGAAAGTCTGTTTGTGTTATTTTTAAATCTTCATTGAACAAATCAGACGAAATAATTACAGATTTCACCAATGTAAATTAATAAATCGAGAATGGTCGTTTTAATATTTTACGTGGTACATAACTACGTGTACTCTTTACTTAAATTGTGGTGTTGCTGAGTTTATTACTTGAAAAACAATTATTCTATCATAGTTTTCTTTTATTACAGAGAGAAGTTATGCCTGGTGCTACATCTCCTTTGGGGCTGGATGTCCCTTGAAATTCTTTACCATTGTTTTTCAGGTAATCTTGTATTTTTCTTGGCATTTAATACATTAAAACCCTTTTGAAAAATTTTGGGATGGTTGGACTGGTACTCTGTACAGATGGTGGATAATATTGTGTGGGTTTACTTGCCATACAAGTTTCATTTGGCGAGTTAAGTAAAAGTAGTTCTCTGAATGTTTGGATGGCCATCTCATCATAGCTCAAACATTCTATATTGGAAAAGTGCATTATGACGGGTTGAAGTGTTTTTGTAAATACCGCAAGCAAGTAGTATTAAGGTGTGCCGTATAGTCGAATTATCCTGTTCAAATGTAAGACGAGGGACCCTATGATTGAAAAGGACAATGAACAATGAAAGTTGCATCATTCATTGACGTGTCGTTGTGCTGTGAGGGATATCACGGATGATAACCAAAGTGAATGAAATGAAAAACCAAATGAAACGGCACACACCATACTATGACCTATTCCTAGTTGATCTACACCAGATACTATACCTAGTTGTCGAGGTATGTAACGGACTATAGTCTGCGGAGTATCTCAAGCCTATCCTGGACGTCACTTGAAAAGCAAATTTTTGCTGGGCATTAGGACTTTACCAGCGGAACTCATCAGCATCGCTGAAAACCATTGTATCTCAGTCTGTCGTAAAATTCCAGATCGAATGCGTCAGGAATCATTTCAAACAGACTGGAAAAATGCAACGAAGAGAGCAGTTGGCGTAATAGACTGTGTGACTTCAGCTCATGTTTGCTGAGTCGTCCACCGATGGTCATTGCAGTCACTGGTACCTCTATTACGAATAGGATTGTTGATAAGGGCATACAGGAGTTATAAGGGTCGATCGGATGATCACAGTGAGTGACTTCACTTTTTGTCGTAGATCTCGATCAACCGCTACTTTCTTGATGCTTTGTACTCACATGTCTTCCCATTCTTTCTGCAGTGATCCCTTCTCCTGCAAGTCGGAAGATTTGATATTTGAACAATTTCTTTTTTCAATGAGTACAATCTCTCTACAAGGAACTGTGACAAAAGAACTACATCATCTTGATTACAACTGTTTTGAATAATTATTTAAATCCATATCGTCTTATTCATATCAAAGGAATGCTTTAAATATAAAGAATAAAAAAGTATTTTACGACAAAAATCTGACAAGGAAATATGGGGACAAGAAAATGCCTTCAGAGGGATAATGGTTGAAGAATTCTATCTTAGGGGAATCTCGCACGTATTACACTGTTGCTATTCCCTACGCCACTTCCGTCGGGGGCAAGACACAAACTTTTAAGAGTCATCTAACTTACGGTTTGATGAGGTGGTGCGTGTCTTTGATTGTCACTCTTTTAGTGTATACTTCTTAATAAACCACCCTGTATAAGATATTTATAAGATGTTTGTGGACAAACAATTCCTTAGGAAACACTTTGGTTAACTTTCTTAAAACAATGTTTTAAAAAATAAATCCTATCCAATCAATTTTTTAAATCAAGTCTTATTATGAATAGGAAATAGATTTTTAATGCTTTTGTTCAATAGTAGTTTTGGGAAGACTTTAAAAAAAAATTAGTCTTAGTCTTTTTTTTAAAAATCAGTTGATTGGTATTTAAAAATATATTGAACACTTCTAATGTGCATGTCATATACAGAAGTTTTCTTTGAATTGAAAATAAATATTATATATGCGTCATAATATACAGGGTGATTCTCTACCAGGTGGACAAACTTGCAGGGTGTGTAGAGATGACTCGGAATCACATATGAATGCAAGGTCGCAAATGTTGTAGTTGCGAGCTATGGTGCAAAGAATAAGAGAAAAAGAACAGAAACAGCAACACATTGAAGGGACGGAAACCTGTTATTGAAAGGTTGTACTACAGCAGGTGTTTGAAATTACGACCAGGAGTCGTCTGGAAGGTCTGACAGCGGCGCTGCATGGAATTCCTTACATTTTCGAATATTCCTGGCATGTCACGTATCCACCTGGAAGGTACAGATATTCGAGTGATGAGAGCTTTAACTGGAGAAACGGGCGTCTCGTAACCAGACTCTTCATGTGACCAGACTCACGTCACCTTCTGTTTACACAAACAGCAAAGTTAGTGTGATGTGGGAAAACGCCTGTTCGGGTACCATTCCTGGAAACAACCACCGAGTGGTGTGCCCATTACAACCCCCAGCCCATACACGGTTGTAGTAATTTTCGTCAAAAACGAGTTCACCACTCCCTTTGAGAAACGGATCCCAAATGACGACCTCCAGCAGGATCTTTTTTTAAAAACTTCCATTCGCCCATCTACTTAAAGGGGCTCCCCTGGGGAAATCTTGCAAAAAAATTCCATGCAGTGTCACGGGTTCAAACAACTTCTGATCGAAATTTCGAACACCGTTGATTTAAAACGTCAAAAAAATGTTTTATGTCCCCGAAATGTTTTGTTGCTTTTTTTTTGTCTCGTTTCTTTGTTCCATAGCCCCCAATACGGCATTTGCTCCCTACATTCTTATGCGTTTCCCGGGTCTTACCACACACACCTCAAGTTTGTGGGTCTTTGGAATTTACCCTGTATATTGATGAATTTAAAAAGAATAAAGTTGACTTTTTTATAAAAAAAAAATTGTTAAGGTATTAAATTTTGGAAAAATAGGTAGGTAAATGTTTAAAATGAAATCTGAATTAAGGCTACCTTAAACCGTATTTTGCAAGAGTGTATAAATGGACAATTTATATTTTAGTCCCCCTAATTAGAAAAAATATAAAATTTTTCTAAAAATAATATTACAATAAAAAAAAATTTTAAAATAAATATTTTAAAAAAATGAACATAAATGACCCTTTTAAAATGTTCTCCTTTTGTGAAAAATGCTTCTATTATAATAATATTTTGCCTGTTATATAGACCTCTGTACAGAGGCTCAACTAAAATTTTTAAATAAACAGAAGGGGTTTATCCATGTTTTACACCAAAGAGGGAGAAATTTTAAAAAAAACCCGATAATTATATTTCAAGGGAACTTTGAAAAAAATAATGTAAATTTTTTTCAAAAAAAAAAAACTCTATGGAAAGTTTTTGTTTATATAAGCAAAATATTATTATTTTGAAGCATTTTTTAAAAAGGAACATTTTAAAAAAGGTTTATTCTAAGTTCTTTTTTCCAAAATATTGATTAAAAAAAATTTTTTTTCGTAAAATTTCCTTAAAACGTTTTATGCATTATTCTAATTAAGTGACACTAAATATCATGAAAAATTTTCATTTATCGATTTTTAAAATCCCTTTCCCAACGTAGTCGGATACCTAAAAAAAAATATTTAAAAGTTTGTTTCAAATGTTTTTTTAAAAAATTCTATATTACAAAATTTGTTTGAAAGTGGTGTTTTTTTAACCCCCACAAAAATTTTAATACAGTTTTAAAAATCGTCTATTTTTTTGGAATTTAATATACAAAATATATATATATATATATATATATATATATTATTTAATCCTTTTTTTTTTTTTAAAATCTAAGGCCCTTTTTGATTAAATTTGCATTTTTTGGGAAAAACATTTATGTGGCCCTTCAACAACAAAGCTTTTCAATTCGTTTTTTTTTTTTAATAAAAACATAAAGAAATAACTTATTTTTTTTAAAACTGAAATTTTTTTCTAGAGCAGACATTTTTCTGACTGGCAACAAAGCGTAGTAAATACTTCCAAAAGGAATTTAAAACAATGTACAATCACGTCATGTTTTATTGTATTGATGTAAGCTTTTCTTTTTACATTTTATTTTTTGTCTAAGTATGTTCTATTTGAAAAAAAAAATATAAACTCTTTTTTAAAAAACACTATGCATGTTATAAAATGGTCGTAATCCCAAAAAATTCAAATGCACTTTTAAGCAAGCAAGACTTTTTTTTGGGTAATATTGATTTTGAGCCATTATTTGAGTTAAAGGAGTTAAAGAAATATTGAGTAAATTTTAAAAATTTTTATTTTTGTATTCAATTGAGTGAATCTGTATGAATTGAATCTTAAGAACTATTTATATATATCAAAAAATTTTTTATATAAAAAGATTTATAATTTAAAAAAAAATCTGGTTTTTTCCCTTTATATTTAAATTGCTTTTTGAAATTTAAATATCCCCTTCACATTTTTTATTTATATTGTGACGGGTCACGCTTTTTTTTTTGTAACATAACCTCTGGGTTCTTTGACGGCCAAGATTAATGGCAAATCTTTTCTAACCCAAATCCAAGAATGAAATGCAATTGAAATGCAAATAAGATACCCTTTTAAAAGAAGAAGTTTTAGTAAGCGGGATGGCAATTTAGAAAGGTATGTTTAGAAGAGATAGAAGTGGAATTATTCCAAAGATTACCAGATTTCTAGCCATTACTACAAGGTGTACTATTGCACGCGTGCCAAAAAGTCTCTCTGAAAGTGATTGAATCTTAGCTTGATTCAAGGTAGGACTGATTATTTGATATTAGAACGAAATTTATCAGAATTGAAAGTAGGCGGATAATATAATTATTTAGATAAATTGATCAAAGTACGCGATCAGGTTAACCAGCTGTGTGTTTGGTTTTTTTTCCCCTTAATATAGTTTATCCAATTTATTAGAAATTTAGTTATATTCTAATAAAGTCATATTAAAAATTTTTAAAAATGTCGATTCATTTCGAGAATCCCACACCTCTAATTCACTGCATCAAAGATATGGTCGCCATAGAACGACCATATCACAATATGTGATCATAAAATAAATAATTTCTATTGGAGTTTTTAATTGAATTATTAAAAAAAACCAGGATAAATGTTTAACTTAGCAACGCAATTTTTTTCTCTGAAAATAAAACGATCCAAATATTTGTATTGTAAAAATTAAAAATCAATTACCCGAAAGAATAAAGAAATTCCGGAGTGATTTATTAAAAAAAATTTTTCTAGAAAAAATGTAGTTCCAAATTGTTGTGGTTTTTAACCAGTTGACTATGGCCTCGTTTGAGAGCGTGCAACTGTGTGGGTCACGGAAATCGAACGATGACGAGTATACCCGTCAATCCCAGAATAAGAGTCACTGTTAAAATATTGGATAAAAAAGATGGGTTTATTTTATAAAACTGTCGGCCTGGTCGTAGGTTCATGATTCCGACGATCCTTTCGATCGTAAGTTTTAATGGATATTTACCAATTTTAGTGACCGTCAAAATTCCATCACTGAGAGACCTAAACATACACTGATTTACTTCCTTCTTTTCTGACAAAATGTTTTCTACCTGTCTTGACACTAAGGCAGTGCTTCTCAAACTTCCAATATTTGCGACCCAATATTCGATCATAATTTTCTTCGCGCCCCCTCCACATAATAACAATGTATTGAATTCAATAATACTATACTTCGATGCTAAGGCTAAGACTTAAACCTCTTAAGGGCGTATATAAACGTCTAGCTCAGCCAAAGCGTTATTTCCCCTGGACGTATATATACGTCTTTCCGATGTACTATCTTTTTTGTGCACAGCTATTCACAAAATTATTCCGAAGACAATGGAATGTAATATAAGGACTTGACAGTGTTTACGAAGGATTTTACTTATTTCAGAATTTGTTATTTATTCTTTTCCCTCCCCTACATCACGTACGCACGCCTACCTGGAAAACGGTGGTTGGGTGCGAATTTTTCGGTTTTTAATCTAAAATGACAAAAAAAT
>BMAV01023116.1:33270-65781 GCA_019973955.1 Trichonephila inaurata madagascariensis | reverse complement strand
GTGTGTGTATTCATCCATTCAAAGTAAGAATTGACTTAATTTTTTTTATATTACACTTGTTTCTGTTGTAGTACACTTTTAACAATTTCTAACTAACAATAAAATAAGTTTACGAAAATTTTATTTATTTGCAATAAACTACATGAAATAATTTATGATAATAATTTTCAATGTTAAATTAAATAATATATATACGAAAAAAGACAACAAAATGTTGAAAGGATTAATTAATGATAAGAATATATTTATGGGAAACTTGAGCCTGTTCCTTTATATTATATTTGGTCGTAAAAATAATAATACCTCTCTCATTTCGTCATCTACATTTAAAAGTCTCGAACATTTTTTTATGTTTAAATTGGTTATGCTGAAAATATTCCAATTCACGAAAATAAGATGTAGAAAATTGTAGCAATATTTTATAGCTCTTTTGGCTATTATGAGTTAATCGCTAATTTTAGTCCAAAATAATATTGACTTTTCCAAAAGTTTTGAAATTAAATCTCGATTTTTACAGAGCGAGCTTCATTCTTCCTCTTCATTTAAGATTATTTCATATATAGATGTATCCGTTATTACAAATGGAATCTAAACCTCTATCAAACTTTTTTTAATTTCTTAATTAAAGAAATAATGTTAAGTCTGAGTTTAGTTAATTTTTTTTTAAAAAATTGGCGGTACACTTCAAGAACTAGGTGGCACACAAAAATGCCGCTGCACAGTGGTGAGAATCACTGCCCTAGAAAGACAGATTCTACGTCAAAAATATGATTAATTATACCAAGAAGTAATGATTCTCCTTTCTTTTTAAAGAAAATTTTTAACGGCAAGAGGCTGTGAGGAAAAATATTTTTCTCACTCTCTCTCTACCATTATTTTTGCGTTTTAACATTTCTTAATATATTGTTTTCAAGAACAAATTAATTGTTTTTATTTTATTATTATTTTTTTTTTACCAAAACGGAACAAAATTTACAAATTTTAATGTACACATCAGTTACATGACAAGCATTTCTTTAATATTTAACATTACTGAAAAATATTTGATTTGAAAAAGTAATAAATTTTGTATAAAATGTAAGGTAGATATTGATTTCAAATATTTCTGAAAACAATGTTAAACATCAGGCTGATTTATGAAAACAAACAGTTTAGCTAATATAATTAAGAAAATTTATTAACTTTCAAGTAAAATATAGAGTACCATGTAAGTATAATACAAGTAAAACTATTTAGTTTTTTTTATCTTGATAAAACAATAAACATGTTTGTAATTTTTGTAANTACCTTAGAGTTGTACTTTTATTTTTATATTGATTGAAGAAAATAAAATAATAAATAAAATTCGATTTGTTTAAACATTTTGTGACATAACCTCATGCCTTTTCCCATGTAACGTTTTTTTCATTCTACTTTTCAAGTAATGCTCTTGTCATGATTTATGAAGAAGAGGCAACCGTAAGTGTTGATTCCATTTTAGAAGATTCCACTTTTAGAAACACATAAATCCACTGAATTTCAAAGTTCGGGGTTTCTCACATCTTACTACACTACTGGAAGTGGTAAAATGCTCTAAGTAATTACTACAAATAAATTGTACTAAACTCAATTAATGACCAGCCAGATATTTTTAGGGTTTTTAATGACATTCTATTTACACATATTTACATGAGTTTAATGAGTTCTTCCTATTAATCCTAAGGGCCAAGAAAAACTATTGAGCTAAGTAAAACATCAACATGGTTACGGCAATGCAAAGGTAGAACTGGTCCAGAACCGAAACTAAAAAATATTTTATATACACAGAGAAAGTGAGAGCGCCACATTATAGAGCTTTTCGCCACACGGGGTGTTGTGTAGAAATTAGGAAAGTAAAATGCCAAGGAGATGCCATTAACCTTAATTGAAAGGCATTGAGTTTTGAGCCTTTGCTATAGGAGATAAACTTCATTAAGTTTATCTCCTATAGCAATTGAATTTTGTAAAATTCGATATTAACTAACTATCACTTATATATAAGAAGAGATTTTATTCATGAAGATAAAATCACACATTTTTAGATGGAAAATGCTTATACATATATCATAAGGAAAAAACCCATAAATTTTGTTTGTTATTTTTATTAACGCAGTTATATAGTGAATTTTATGACTTCTTGCGAAATTTTACGTTTTGTAGAATACATAATTGCTGTTGTCTTGTCCAAGCAGTGCTGAGAAATCTAATGGAGCTGAAGGTGACTAAAACGGCCCATGCCATGTCGACGAACTTCGGTGAATAAGGCAGTTGATGTTTCGTGGGGTTTATAGGTATAAGTTGTGGAGTTTAGCCAATATAAGCGGACAGTTAAAAATATGATAAGGAGAATGTCAGGACAGTAAGGACAAGTATTGTAACTTCTTTGGCCATCAGGGGATATTTTTTATCCTTTTACGTAGACTGACTATGATGATTGAAATTACACTCTATTTCGATTAAGATCTGGAATGAAGTTCTAATTAACTGGATGGAAGTTGAGTTTACATCTTGCTATTGCATCAACATCTTTAAGGGCAAGACAATTGGAAAGTTGAGGAGAATTTCAGGTCTCCTTGGCCAGGTTATCACATGCTCATTGCCGGTATCCATTGCAAAGAGCAAGTTATTTGGGTTGCAACTACTCTGTTAGTAAGGGCAATTATGTCCTGTGTCAGTTGAGAGTTTCCTCTCAGATCTAGAATTTCCTCTAGATCTGGAGCGCAGATCTAGAATCTGAGAATAGTAGAATGTCACTGGAACTCTTAATTGCCCTCTTGTGGTAGTTATCCAAAATTCCTTTAATGGTTCTAAGCTCACACGCAAAGTTTGAGGAAATTTTACACGTGGGAATTCTATAGGGTTCAAGTTCACCACTTGAAAAAATAAAATATATTCCAGCACCAGCTTAATCAAGGACAGAATCAGAAGAGTCATCCGTATAGGCAATTGGTTTTTGACCGAGTTATTGCTTATACGAATGGTTCTTCTGACTTTGACCTTGGTAAAGGTGGTGCTAGAATCTATTTTATTCACCCAAATAGGGTAAAATACATAATACATGACACAATTGAAAGATAAAATAATTATCTTTATGTGTTTGGCAATTAAAAGTGCACCAAGTTAAGAAATAAACAGAAAAGTACTCAAAATGATTTAGCATATCATAAAGATTTTTATTTAATCAAATGGTGAAAAAAAATTTTACATTATTTAAATATATATGAAGTGCTTTGTTTTATATGGATGCTTATATATTTATAAAAATATATTTAAAAAAGGTATTCACGCATATTTTTTTACTCTTTTATTTTTATTTCCCTCAATAAATATTTTTGTGAATATTTCTTCTTCAGTATTCAACAAGGAAAATATCATACTTCATTAGATCAAAGGCAATAATAGTAACGAATTTGCGTGGAGGAAAAGCAGCCGACGACTCAAATTAAAGGAATAATAACAAATTCATGAATGGACAAGGACAAACAAATGAATACACAAAGACAAATCGACATGTATGCACAAAGGAATACTAAAATAGATTATTTACAGTATTGGAAAAAACGTACGCGTTATCAGAAAGCTTAACAGTGCTCCAGAAATGGCTCACTAGCACAGTTCGACGAACAGGAACTCAGACAGCCAAATTCTGTTTGTTTATCTCAGTCAATGTTTGAACTCGACTAAATGATTTCTGAACTTCACCAACCTTTATATATAGTCATGGAAACTTCCAGAAGTGTCAATCTCAGAGACTTCAGGCTGGTTTCAGAGTGATATAATTTTTTGCCAAATTTGATGCCTAAGGTGAAGAAATCATCAATTTGGTAACCCTGCTCACATCTTCTAGGGCAGTGATGGCGAACCAATGGCAAGTGACACAATATTTTGGGCACGGCACTGATAAAAATAGTTTGCATTTTAATTCAAAATCACAAAGTTCAGTATGAAGAATTACGAACAAACGCGAATGATCGATCATAATTTTCAGAGAGATTTTCTCAGTTCAAAGAATTATCAGAAATGTGTTGAAATTTTTTATGCACCCTGATGTGACTTCATTTAATAAACTGAATTTATCCCAATTCGATTTGTTATAAATTAAAAAAATTGAAATGTAACTCATTGATTTCCAGTCTAGCTCAATATGGATTTAAAAATCTGTTGAAAAAAAGAAGAAAGTTGGAATAGATTAAAACAGAAAGCAAGCAAGAAATATAAGTAAAAATGCTATTAATGAAATTTTGAAAACATGTAATTCGATTCCAGATACATTTAGCTGTTTGAAAAAACTAGCTCAAGCAATTTTAACTATATTTTCATATACCTGTGTATATGAGTCATTATTTTCAGAGATAAATAACATTAAGGACTCACTTAGAAACTGTATGGCAGAAGACTCCAATTCAGCTTGCATTCTACTAAAAGGAAAATCTTACAATCCTAATACAAGTTCTTTGTCATCTAATCTGCCACAAAAGAATTTACACTAATGTTACTTTAATTTGAATTACACGTATAAATGAAACATTTCCTACTATACAGTACAAAATATATTTTTTCGTGTTTTAACCCTTTATCTACCAATGGTACTTATAAGTACCACTGACTTTAAAATTACATAGAATAACCATTTTTACGAATACTCAGACAATACTTAGCAGGAATATTCTTTCAAATCCGCTCTTCCAAGATATATGGCAGCACAAGTTCTATGATGAGTATTTTAGAGGGGAAGAGGCGAATAGTTTTAAAGCAGAGATTGTGCGTTTTCAGCTGACGGCGTTTTCAGTGCATTGCGAAGATTGTAATTTTTGTTCCGAAAAAATAGTTAATGTCAAAAGGTAAGTGCCTTACTTTTTGTACGTAAATGAACACCTTAGAAAACTATTTGAATATTTATTTTAAGGGAACAGTGCGTATAATTAATTTTACAATTGATTATCTTTAATTAATTAATTAGCTCTAACGGGTAAAATTTCCCAAACTTGAGTATCTTTTTATGTATATCCCTTAATTTTCAATGTAGTGATTCAAAAAAAAGTATTGCATGAAAAAAACTGCAGTAAATCATAATGCGGTAGATAAAGGATTAAATGAAGAGTTTCATTATTTTCTCAATAATCACAAGTCAAAATTATTTGACGGCGCGTCTATACCTTATTACATATTTTTTAAAGAAAAAAATGGCACGTTGATCCAAAATGGTTCACCACCCCTGTTCTAGGGTTTTCATAATATTATTTGAGTTCATGCTGGGAAGCAACGTTTCCAGTAAAACACAATTTCCCCCAAGGAGAACGTTACTGCGGGGAAAAAACATACATGACGCGTTTCAAGACTAAAAAATTCTTGGTGTATGATATATGTATCGTGTTTTCCATGTGCGATTCTGAAGCATAAAACTTCAAAAATATTTTCAGTTAAACTGATATTTTGTTTTCAACTATTTTTAAATCTTAAGAGAAAAGTCAGACATTGTGGAAAAAAGAAAGTAAAACTATTTTAAGGTATCCGGCTACCCTAAAATCATGATTTTTTTCAAAAATTGACAAATTTTGTATAGAATTTTATTTTATAGGCCATCATATTAGCTTAATAAAAATACCAAGTTTTTTTCCATTCACTAGAGCAAAAATTACAAGTGTTTTAGTAAAAGCAGATGCCATAACTTTACCCAACATGTCAAACTTTAAAATGCGTTTTACTGGAAATGTTCAAACGCGGGCAGTGATTGCTCAAAAGGTTTTGAAAATAATTTGCTGAAATTTTTTGTGTATTTTCTGTATAACAGTAGAAGTGTTTTGACTTTCAGATTTATCAATAAACGTTTTATTTCAAAATTTACAGTCCTTTATGTGAATATAATCACTGTCTTTTTAAGTAATTTCATATAATCACTATGATAAAGTGCTTTAGTAAACACATCAAGATTGAAAAATTGCGAATTTTCTCATAAAATATTTGTACAGAGCTGGCCCCGTTAATGTAATTTTTTGTACATTTTTACCAGTTTTTTTTTCATTTTAATAATAATAAATTTTTTTTCTGTTTTCAGTTCTAGGAGTTTTTCCTTAAAATATTCTAAACAAATCTAAAAATCACAAAAAAGTCCCATCTTTCCATTTTTTCAAAAAACAGTTGTCGCGCTAGTAGTCGGATAGCAAGTATTTCAAAACCATTTCCAAAGCCCATCTAATCATAAAAGCAGTTATTGCAGCGATATTAACAACAAAAAATAAATAAATAAATAATACCAAATAAAAATGGGCAGTTTGTAATACTGTTTTTAATAATTTACCTTTTAAATTTTTTATCGAGGGATTTTGTTTAACCTATGTTATTGTTGAACCCTCCAAGACACCGCACAATAGTTAATTCTTTGTTTTTAAATTTACTTACGGGAAATAGTCCCTTAATCTCAACTTTATCTCCTCAAAAAGTGCCACATTTCCCACATTTCAAGATAAAATAATGCAATATTGCATCATCCCCTTATTCTGACCAGTCACGATATATTGATGTCCAAAAAAGATATATTTAAGGGTACTTTAATTTTCTTTTTGAAATGTGCAGACAGTTGATAATCCTGAATAGGTATGTAATATGAATAACGTCAATCAAGAACTATGTGAAAAGTCCTTTTTTTAAATTTGAAAGGAAATATCTTAATCACTCTATGTTTTAAATTTTTTTTCAAAAAAAAAATGTCTGAGTTTTTATCGTGTTAGATAAAAATATAAAAATCGCACAATTTTTGAAAATGCAAATTAAAGTATGATATATACACATGAGTAAAATAATAAAAGTTTAGTATTATGAAAAGTTTAAAATGTTTTCAAAGCATTCACTTTTTTATTTATAACAGAAAGAAGGCGAAGAAAAATAGTTTTCCCACTGACAAACAAATTTATGAGAGGACATCAGTTATGCATGTTATGAAATATAGGCTGCTATGACAAAACATTTCAAATAGTCATGGAAACTTCAAAACAGAAGAATATAGTTCGGAAAAAATATTTTGCAATAGTTGTGTTAATAAATAATAGAAATTTTGAGCCTGGAAATTTATCAGAAATAAGTTAACGGTTCCATGTGAATTTTTCAAATGTACCTATTATATTAAAAGTTGGATGAAGCACTTTTTTTTTGAAAAATGAATTTGTCCTTAAAAACACCCCTTCAATTACTCGATATAGACCAGAAAACAAGCAAAAATGTTTTAGTTCAAATTTAAGAAATCTAACCAAGAGCAAGATTTTTATTGTCTTATAATATTATAGTGATCGTTAAATTCATTTTTCCGACAACTTTATGTATATATATATATATATATATATATATATAAAACTTTTATGTGGTATTGCTTTTATTCCTTTGTATTTGGTGGGAAAAACATAACATGTTGCTGTGCTCATGAAGTAAGTTTTATCATCTAGTTTTATTACATATATTTTAACTATATATTAGTAAATCTGGTAGGCTATTAAATTTTATCGTTTTACATTAATAGCATTGTGTATCTTATTTGAAATAATTACATTTCTCTTAATATTTCTTACTATCTTGAATAGTTATACTTAGGTTTTTAACTATTTGTTTATATTTATGGATTATATATATATTTAGATAGATAGATAAATAGATATATAGATATGTAGTCAAAATACTCTCTTTTTTTCTCTCTCTCTCTCTCTATATATATATGAGTACTTTTAATATTGTAATTATATTATTGTCCAGATTGCTCTTGATTTTCTAAAACATTTAACCGAACAATACAAAACATGCTTAAAAATAGCATATTTTAATTCTTTTTCCACTTTCAATGAAATGCACATTATTATCTTTTTTTGTATAATTTTCAAATTGCCACAATATGCACAAATAAACTTACAATTTTAATTAAGTGCCTTAAATGAGATTATTAATATGTTTATATTTACTAATTCCCGATTTAAGCTACTCAACCCGCATTTAGAGTTATATTACCTAATCGTAAATACAAAAATCAAGCAATAATGTTCAGTATCGAGTTTGTACTTTCTTTTATTCCACAAATAGATCAATGACTCTCAAATTTTCCAAGCCATCTCTTGTGTTCAGTCAGAAAAAGAAAAGAGAAAAAAATTATCACAAGCATTCCTTCACTTGAACAAAACATGGAAAACCTTAAATAATTCTTTTCTTTTTAAATCAAGCGTATATACTCAGAGTAACACTTCCATTAGAATCCACGCTCTTCAAAAATGTTCCTTTTCCCCTCTATTCTACTGTATTCTGGTTGAGCATCAGTGCTCCTCCGCCAAACGATTTTGATGAATGGAAGCTGAACAATGTTTATGTGGAGGAAAAGAAAAAGGGTGGAAACGGATAAAAGTATATAAGTGGAGAGAAGCTCTCTGCGGAGTTCACTGGTCCAAGATTAATATGCTTCTCAGCAAGAAAATATCAAGAACACGTGTTGGCGTTCTCAACCACCAATCAACGTCGAGCAAATGACGTTTAGCTCTGTTTGAATAATGGTCTCAAGAGGGTGGATGTAGATGAGAAAGAAATTTTATGAAAGTGAAGTGGCTACTTGTTGCAGAGTTGTGCATTGTTGAGATTTATAGTTTAGGGGGTATACAGAGGGTGATTATAGCACTGATGAATCGAAAAATGTGTAATTTAATTTGATGTGGATAATTGGAAATTGTAAAGAATTCCTTCGTAAATTTTGTTACTTTCCTGTACACTTTTAAAGTAAAAGCCGTCACAGATTATTTCGATTAAATTAATCTGTTGCAAAATTTTCAATTGATTTCTAAGCAAATTTAATTTTAAAAAATATTTCTAATTCCAATTGATTATGGTAGTAAATTAACATTACTTATCCGGAGAAAATCTGAAAATTCTTTAATTGTGAGGAGAAATGTTTACCAGAAGATATATTTCACACTTCTGAAAGGCACGTGGGTGTTCCTTTCAAACCTTTGTTAATCTAATGTTTGAAAATGATGACTTATAAGAATTACTGATGTTTGAAACAATAATTTGTTGGATCATCTTTCACCTTCCAATATAAACAGTTTAGTCGTAATAATAGAAAAATGAAGTATATATAACTTCTTTTTTTTATTTGTAAGAAGAAAAAAAAATAATAAGTACGTAAAATTTTGATCTGAAGTAAAAAAAGAAAGAAAAGAAAGTTGGCATTTTTCCATTAGAGTAATTGCGATTAAATTCAAATTCAATTGGAAAACAAATAATTTTAAGCCATCATCAGATGACTCCATTTTAACTCAGATTCGATTTGAATTAATTGAGGGGGTCGAATTTGAAGGAGTACTAATGAAAGTAAAGAAAGATATTTATAGAACTATTGGAATTGAGATTCGCTTTACTTTACGAACTAACTTCGAATGTAAAACTGCAATGGCGAGTTATTAGAAGACTAGAAGTTGGGAAAAGTCAAATAGAAGTGCCTATACACCTGATAGTGAGTCCGTGTGTGATTCATAGGCTTTAGCCACAATTTTTAACCCTGGATTCGGCAGCCTGGATGTTCAGTAAAGAACAACCAAGCATTATGAGCTTGAAGGAATAGAACCACAACTGCAGATGAACTGAGATCCTTCCTCACTGCAAGCTCAGAAATGTTGTTATCAAGGTTTTGACAGACTTCTAATTCACAAAATAGCAAATATTTTATATCACTAGAAAGACTATGAATTAGAGATTTTAGAAATATCAAAATCTCAAAATCGATAATCTGAAGATTTTTAGCCTATTAAATGCTACATCTAGTTCATATTTTCCGCCAATACAAAAGGAAGCAAGAGTAATACAGCATAAAAGTCAAAATTAGTAAAATAAGATAAAATAAACGTAAGTCTGTATATATATATATATACTTAAAAACCTTAAATATTGATAAAAAAACTTATTGGAATTAAAAGAACCTTCACAAACATTCACAGAGATTTTAATATAAAATAAAATATATTTAATTTTATTAAACAGAATGCTATCTTGAGAGATAAAAGAATAATTGTATAAATAATTTAATGATGAAAAAAATTAAACTTAAAGCAAATATTACATTTTACCATTTAACTTAAAACCATTAGAAATTTAACTGTGAAGAAAATTAGCAGGATATCCATGTTCAATACAACGACTAATAAAGTCATTAAAATTTAAAAGATTTGTCACTAATATATTATAACGACTAATATAGTTAGAAATAATACTTCTATATAAAGAAATTGATTTATTAGAATTTCAATAAGGCACTTTAAGAATATTAAAACCAAAAGCATCTCTTTTGACATAAATTTTTCTATAATTTGGAATATTTGTAAGTCTTGGAGCCTCACAAATGAATAATGCGGTGTTAAATTTAAGCTAATGCTTGATTATATAAAGATTTTTCTTGTTAAAAAATCAAATCAGATATCTAGAAACTATCGTTTTTTTATAATATAATCTTTGAAAAAATCCATTCAGGAGATATGGATTTCTCCAGAATTTTTTCTCGGAACCATGCTTCTTTTCTTGAATGGATACCACAAAGAAATCCTTTACGAAAGAAAAGAACACTTTTTATACTTAGTAGTCTTTCCCTTATCCCTTGCAACCTTTGTCTCGTAACTGTTTGGGCCCCCTGATGATCGGGTGCAAAAGATTCGCTCCATTTGCAGGGAGCGAAAAGAATCGCTGTCGTTTTGACGAGGCAGCGAGAGTAAACAGAGGCCCTTGTTCAAAGACATCAAATATCGAAATAGGTAAGTGTTCTCTACGCCACCCGAACGTGAGAGGCACAGAAGATGGACTGGGGTTATGTGAGAATTCGGGGTGGATCACACATTTCGAGAAGCAATTTTGAAATGGCTCTCCTCAAGAAAGATATGGAGAATTCAGTACCACAGATGGACATACTATGCTGATTTAAGTCTTCTATATACTGAAATTTTTTAATTAGTGAGCGTAATATTAAGTCTATGGAGTTTGTCAGCAAATTTTTAAAAACCTAGGTTAGTGTGCCTTGTTATTGTTGTAGAAAGGCAAAAATTTAATCAGAAAGAATATTAAATGGGTGAAGAATCTGCATGATTCTCTTTCCCACCATCGGTTTTAAACATGGAAATATATATGATGTGTTCGTGATTATTTTTAATGCATTATAATTTGCAGAAAAATTACTAAATTAGTTATAAAAATACATTCAAAAATTTAAGAGAAGAAATTTAAACAGATAATAACTTTCCGTGTATTTTATTCTGTATGATTAATTCCGTTTCATTCAAAAAATCTAATAGTTTAAATTTGAAAACGTAATGCATAACATTACTGTTATAATACTCAAGGCAAGGGAAAATCTCTTAAGGAAAAAAACAACTACAGAGAATCTTAATTTACATGAAAATTTGATGTAGAAATATCCTAAAGTTAAATCATTTGATCCAACATGGTTTGATAAAAAAAACATTAAAGTAATTCATTAAAGTAATAAGTTATTGAAGGTTTTTCATAACACATACCAATTAAAAAAATTCTGGAGATGCGTTATTTTGAGAGGAAAGACGTAATTGGATTTTTCTAATTAAACAATCATTTAGGAGAATATGAAAAAGAAACGGCTTTTTCGACCCACGTCGGATTTCGTTCCAGATATTTCCAGGGAATTAAAACTTACAAGTCTAATATATAAACTGTAGTAGTGAAATTAACAAATAAGGTATCGAGTTTATATAAACAAAAAATGCAATGGGAAAATAACAATACTACATATGCAAATTAACAACTTTCAGAATCTTGAACTGATAAAGGCATTTGCTAATTTTTGCAACAATTTTATTAGTCCGCAGTGTCACGTAAGTATTTAAAATAAATTTTCTAACCCCAAGAAATAAAATATTTATAAAAAGAACATATATTTTCTTTCTTAATTAGAAATTAGTCTTGTTTAATACACTTAACTGCTAGCTATTACTTTAATATTCAATTAAAAAATTTCATAATTTTAACTGCTGCTAAAGAAATTTGATTTTTTCCCATTCCTATTGTTCAGTTTCATCGCTTAACTTTTGAAATATTAAATCAACTTTATTAACTTTAGAACTTTTCTTATTCTAAATTATAATTCTCTAAGTAATCTTTGTTTTCTCTCCTTAAAAACATTTTCAAGTCTTAATCCATCTTTATTAACTCTGCTTCAATGCAAAATTAAATGCATTAGGCTAATCTGACACTTTCTGCAATATAAATCAACGCTTAAGGCATCCTAACGTTTAGGGGCTCGCTTTAGTTGCACTTTGATCGCTAACCCTAATTAGCTCTGCTTTGTTGTTTGTCTGACTTCTTTACAAGAGCCTTGGAACATTGAAAAGGAGTTAGGAGAGCCCCATGAGACTCTTACTCTCCCCCATATTAGCTGCAATCTCCCCCCTGTTTCAATTATATATTCCATATATAAGGAGGAGGCGTGTTTATTTCAGAAACCCAGACGATTCTTTGAGAGTAATGTCATTAGATACTCATTAGAGGTCACTCAAGGGAGAATTCGATCCTGTTTTTAAAATCTCGGAAAAGAGGGTAAACTTTCTTCTGTAGTGACCATGTTGGTAATAGAAAAGTTGGAGATATTTCATCACGATTATGAAATTTTTCATTTCATTTTCAGTTGAAATTGTCTTTGTGCCTTTGAACAATGAGCTTCACTACTTTTTTTTCGTAATTTCATTTCAAGAAGGCTTGGTCAAGATCTAATGAAGCCAGTGTTTCTCAAACTGTGGGGCGTGCCCTCCTAGGGGGCGTAACAATCCTACCAGGGGACGCGAGTACATTGAAAAGTCGAAAATAAAAGATTATTTTTAAAAATTATTAATTTACAGAAAGGAAGCAAAACAAAACACTTTCCGACATAAAAAATTAAATACATATTTGCCCTTATATAATATAATTATAAATGTATCAGCACTGCACAATGTATTTGATGATTAATTCATCAATGCTAAGAGCATGTTTAATAATTACTAGTGACACCTCCATGGACTTATCATAAGCAAAATTTAACACCATAATTTGTACGGTTTATAATTAAAGTAATATTGTAGCTTAGCATCAAAGTACATTATTATTAAAATAAATTCATTGTTTTTGTATGGAAGGGGCGTGATGAAAATTGTGAATGGAAATTAGGTCGCAAATATTGAAAGTTTGAGAAGCCCTGAATTAAGTCCTGAGTAAAGCACGGTAAGAAATGACCCAAGAATTACAGAGTATTGCTTTTGAAACAAATTAGCGATGCGACAAAATTATCTCTACAAGCATTAAAACAGTATTAAATGACATTTTATGAAGAACCCTTGACGGAATTTCGGATGATAGAAGTATACCAAGTTTTCGAAGAATCAAAAGAAATTTAAAATATATCTGTAAAGGAAAAGATTTAATAAAAATGTGATTGTATTATAGATATAAAAAAACCTCACAGAAATTATAAAGGTCACTAAACTAATTAAAATAGCCCTGATTGTGTACTCTGATATATAGAAAGTACTCAAAATATGTCTCAAATGTTTTTCTTAGAAAAAGAAAATTAAAGTGAAAAAAAATTTCTGATATTTAAAAATTATAAATTTTAATGTATTATTAATTATAATACTACTGCTATTACTACACCTATTGGTACTACTTCTACTATTATTAAATGCAATATCCGAGTTATATTTCTAAATCAAATGTTACGTTCTATATTGCTTTCAGAAGAATTTCGTGGCCACGGTTGCCGAGTGGTATAGGTATCGGACCGTGGCTTGCCTTGTCACGAGTTCGAGCCCAGTGCCACTAAAGACCCACCGTGTAGGGCAGCGATGCACGTTAAAATCTGTCGAGATCTGAAACGTCCTCCCATTGGTGGGGTAGTTAGGAGAGGGGGTGCCAGCTCAGGTGTCGTCCATGTCACTTGACCATGGTTCAAAATTACGTGGTTCGTCGCCAAAAGCCCTGTGTAGCTGAACAGTGCTACGTTAATAATCAATCAATCAATCAATTCAGAAGTATTTCTTAGAACGCAAGTTCACAAAATCCTGATCTAAGCTATTTTTCTAAGCTACGATGCCGAAATCAATTTAATTAACAGCAGATAATGTCATTTTAATTCACATGTTAAAATGCAAGAGAAAAAGTGGACACGAAAGTGCTATAGTCTTAAATAGGTCAATGTGTAGTGTGATTTTTTTTTTATTTGGAAGACATATGTCCCAAGTTACAGAGATGAAGGAAAAATAACATTCAAGTAGAAAATTTTGTTTCACAGAATAACTAGAGCATTAACTCTGAATATTTTAAAGCTCATAAAATAATCAAAAATCAGGATACATGAATATTATTCATAAAGGAATATTAAACTCTAAATACCTGTTTCAAAAGTTCCTTGAAGAAAAGAGACTCCAGCATACTTAACAAAACACAATGTTTATGGTTTCATATTATTAACTTCTTTAAACACAATTATTAATTTATAGTGAATGTTTACATAATTATATAATTTAAAGTGTTTTTAACTTGACTAATATTAAGTCATTATTACTTATTACTCGAAAATACTACAAATTGATTTATACTAATAAAAATATCAGAATTACAGTGATGAACTGTTGTAAAAACTATATGTATACTAAAACTATGCATTTGCTGAACAATATTGATCTGGCTTAAATAAAGCTAAAAAAGGGAATAAGCTTGCATTAGTTTTAATTTTATAATTGTAGAAACATTTGAAACAATTTTTCTTCGCAAAGAAAAAAAAATATAGTTCGAAATACGTATTATCCGATTCTTTTTTTTTTTAACATTTTTTTTTTATCTATCACATGAACGTACACTTTTCGATTCTTCTTAAAAATATCAACTACCTAAAGTAGGTTTTATTAAAGTTTTAAAATATTAGTTGAATTGTATAAATTCCTTTTTCTTTTCAGTGGCATTGAAACTAAAAAATTAGTGTTTTATTTTTTTGCTATCGTTATAAAAAGAATTACTCCGTGAGTTTGTTGTGTGATTGATAAAATCTACTTTATGCAATTAGTTGTGTAAAGTCTTTATTTCTCAAATCAAAGAATACAAATATCATTAAATCTTGATTAACACATTTATCTTGATTAAATATAATAATCAAATAACAATCAAACTACAATGTGTCCGTCGTTTCTCTAATCAATCAATTCAAACACAGTCCTCCGTGTTAACACACTCTCAAGAAACTCTATTCTTGGTGCTGCAAAATCCCGCGCCGTGCGTCCGTTCTCCAAAACAATTTCGCACTTTCCGCCTGCGAAAACAAGGGACTGTCTGTCTTTCCAGACCGTACTCTCCAGGGTCAAAAAACCTTCTCCTCAAAAACACAACAACCCCTCTGAAGCCACGCCGATTCGCGCTAACATTCCATACTCTTTCACCCCAACAGTAGCCTCAGACACTACAACTTGGTTTGTAATTTATATATATATATATATATATATATATATTAATGGCATTATATTTTAATAAATTTGAAATGAACCTTTTTTCTGAATTTCTTCATTGAAATAGTGCTTTTTTTATTATCTTCTTTCTTTTTTTTTATAAGCATTCTTTATTTTAATATCTTCGTTTGTGATTCTTTGTTTGTGCAGCTAGTCATTGAGGAGTTCTATACAAATAATACCTGACTTTATTATTGCATTTCTATCTATTTGATAATCATGTATTTTTGCCATAAGATAACATTTAGCAATTAACAAATGACTTCTTGTTTGAGTTATTTACAAATAAATAACATAATGTTTAAGCTTCATGATTTCATCCTCAACTACTCTCCTCATATTTATTCATGAAAAAAAAACTTTCTATAAACAAAATACTTTCATGTATCCTCTATTTTTTGATAAAAATCCTTGAATTTTTGCGTAAAGAGTTGTTGATTTTGTAATTGCATTATTTATTGACTTGTAATCATATATATTGGGACCGTTATGTATAAAAAATGATATTTTATTTAAGTTATTTGCGAAAACAATCTATGCCAAGGGATTTTTTTTATTGATTTATATTCACTCATAATTATTTATATTTATGAATCTACATAAATTCGTAAAATTGGCTTTTAATGTGCATTACTTTTTGTAGATTTACAGGGCTGATTTCTTGTTTAATATCTATTATTCTTCATGGCCTATAGAGTTTTCTTCCATATTGACTGATGCTTTATATTTTGTTGTACATCTTTGTTGATATCTTGAGCCATTGTAAACAGGAGTTTGCTAGATACTTTTGTTTTTGTTTTTATCGAGAACTGAAATGAGTTATCCATTATATCAACTTATTTTTCAAATAACGGAACAGTTTTCATTATTTATCAAACAATATTTTCTCTTCCTTGATCGATGTTTTCAGTACCTTGTACATTTTGTTGTTTGAGTATTAATATTTAAATCGGTAAAAACAGGAATGAATTGCTTTTCATTTTTATGTGTGTTTATCTATTTGTGCTTCAGTGCAAACAAATTTGAATTCTGTTTATATATTTGTAGATCTCTTTATAAGATATTTTATGTGACTTATATACCTTAAAATTTTACATTAAAATATAAGAGGTAGCATTTAAAAAAGTGTTTTGTTTAATTTATTTTATTTTTCATATATGCTTACCTTATATAATTCAAAACAGCCTCAATTTTTTAATTAAAAGTTATGAGATTTTATATTTTCAGAGCTTTCAAAATATAAATGTTCTCCTAAAGGTTCAAAAAATAATTAAAAAAAACAATGTGTTTTAAAAACATTATTTTTAATGCAACACTTTATTGCATACAAAATATTTGAGGATTAAAAGTATCCATTAATTCGTACGCAATACAAATAGATGGTAAAATTGCCATAGCTTAATTTTGTGTTACCAAAGAGTTGTCAGAGATAATCTCCTCAGATTAAAATATATATCAATCTCAAAAAATAGTCTTTTGAGTTTCTTCTTAGCAATATACAAATAAGCATTCAATAACTTTATTATTACACAGAATACAATTTAAATATTATATTCTCAATCGTGTTCCTGGATAAAGTTGAAAATACATGATGTAATTGTTATTGAAAACTAAGTAAATAATATTGAAACGAATGGTGAGTAACAAAAAATAGCTTTTTATTTGATTAAATTATTGAATAATTGTCTCTTTTTTAGCAGAAATGTTCCTACATAAATGATAAATTACTACATACATCCTTAACTTACTGAAAAAGAAGACTGTGTATAATTAATTAATACAAAGCTAATACAAATTCTTAAATTTTTTCTCTGTAATCCACGGAAGATGTAAGCAAATGTATTGCAGATAATTTTGATTTCCAGAGAAATCAATATATACATTTATATAATTCTTGATTTTATTAAATAATTATTGTCAATAATTATGAAACTCCATTGAAAAAAATATTCTGCAGCATGATAGAATTTTTAATCATTCTAATAAATTATAAGTTTAATTCATACCTTTCATTCAAAAAGTGTTAAAGGTAAAAAAAAAGTAACAAATACAGTTTATGAGAGATATAAAATAAAATGAACATGTAAGCATTTCAGATAAAAGACTAACAACAAGTATTAAAGATACATTAGATTTAAAATAAAATCTATTCCTCTCAATCTGGCAAAACAGATAACGATGCATTAAAGAAGAAAGTGTACGAATGGCGCTTTATTACCCACATAAATATCCTCCACTTAACAGAATGGTTCCTCGAATTAACTTCCCTTTTTCCTTTATTGAAAATCAAGCCCACAATCGATTTTCTGTCTTAGAATTTAGATTTATTTTATTGTTCTCTCAATCCACATCTTTGCTCACAAAAAAGAGCATATATTTTGTTGGAAAACCACCCTACCACCATTTCTTCAGGAAGGGAATGTTCCCCAACCAGGAAGAGAGAGAACTCCCTCTCAACATTTGAGAACGATATTAGTTGGTGAGGTACTCAAGAACCCCTCAAGTTGGGAATCAAGATATATAGCTAGAAGAGATGTAGCAAGTATTTGGATTGGAGGAGAAAGGAGGAATTTAAAGTAAGCTTGGTTTAAGAGTCTCTGAGTGTTTTTGATAACATCAGTCAAATGTGGGTTGGGAGCAGATTTGAAGCAAAACACTCATCTATGGAGGAGTCATGTTTGTGTGCTGTGTGATGAGATACCACTATGCATAACATTCTTCATTTTTCTATAAATTTTCTTGAGGTTTTCATGTGAATGAAAGCATTGGAGTGGATTAAAGTCAAGGTAACAAGTTTAATAAAGAAAATGTTTTCGAGAAAATTTATTTTTTAATGTGTTACGTAGAATAGAGTTGTAGTTCATATTTTGGGCTATAGTGATACACAAATATGGTCTAGTTTCGATAACTTTGTTTAAATTCCCCATCTGTCAAAGACTAGTTAATTTGTTTGAATTGTAAATCAAAAAAATGGATTGACGTAATCATGAGCTATTGTCTTATTAAGGAAGGCCACGACTAAGGTAATTCATTTGGAGGACGATACTCTGTGTAATGGTACTACTTTATAGGGTGTTCAAGCCTCAATGTAATAGCGCCAAATGGGTAGTCAATTCGGAGAAAATAGTCTTCGAAATTCATACATAATTTTTATGCAATTAAATTTTCATTAGCCCCAGCGCTTCAATAGCATAGGTTCATGCCTGCGTACTATGCGATCAGATAGAGTTCGAATTGCTCAGTAAATTTTTCTCCCAATTAATTTAATTATTTTAACAATTAAATAAATTTATCTCTCTCTCTATATATATATAAAAAGCTTGTTAAATATTAAATGATATCTTTATATATAAAAATCTTCTGTGCGTGTGTATGTGACTAAACTCCTCCTAAACGGTTGGACCGATTTTGATGAAAATTTTTGTGTGGGCTTAAGTAGATTCGAGAATGGTTTAGATTCACAATTCGGTCTGATATCGCAATTAGTTAAAAAGATACTAATTAAAAACCTTAAAACGCATAATTGGTTTACCACTGTGTGCTGTTTATTCTGCAAATGCGTGGTAAAAAAGAAAAAAAAAAGAAAGAGGGGAGAAATTTTCGATATTTTCGCCGTTTTTAAAATTGAAATCTAATTTTTCTATCAAAATCATACAAAAATCATTACAGTATCGGAAAGATTATTCATTTCACCACAATACAGCATATATCTTTATATATATAATTCTTCTGTGCGTGTGTATGTGACTGAACTCTTTCTAAACGGCTGGACCGATTTGGATGATATTTTTTGTGTGGGTTCAAGTGGATTTGAGAATGATTTAGATTCACAAATTTGATCTCCGATATCTCAATTAGTTCAAAATGCTCCAAAATTATGTAAGGGTGTGCGATTGTTCATAAAAAATTCGTGGGCAATATTCTTGAGGCCACTATTTTGAGCGGCAAACTTCAAGGTAAAGTTGTACTTCTACCACAGATCCCAAAGATTCCTTCAGGCTCACCTACCCATTCAAATGTTTGCAATTTCCATTTCACTTGGTATTTGCTATGACCATTAATAAGTCACAAAATCAAACAATGACAATTTATGGCTTAGATTTAGAAAACCCTTGCTTTTCACACGGCCAATTATATGTTGCACGTCCGAGGTTTGGCAAACCATCGCATTTGTTTGTTTGTCCCCCTCAAGGATTAACCAAAAACATTGCACATTCAATGGCATTACGATAAATTTATTTTTCATGCATTAAAAAGATTTACCTGTTATGAAAATAGCTCGAGTTTTATCTTTTTTACCCTTTGATCAAAACAAGTTTAAGTTTCTATTCAGAATAGGTTCTATATTCAACTTAGTTCATATTAAATACATTCTCACACGCAATCGATGGGTCGAATTGTGGTAACTGTACATGTGATGATGTCAGGTATTGCAATAACTTTCTTGATAAAAAAAATTCTTCAAAGCGGTCCAGATTGTTACAACTTATTCAAAAAAGTTTGTAATTTTTTGATTTAAGATCTGTGTACAGGACAACGTCTATCGGGACCACTAGTCTTATATAGTTGCTTTGTATTTCAGAAAGTAAAATAAGTACTACAATTATATAAGTATATTATTGTTATATTAATTATTATATTATATTTATATAATTGTTTTGTAATTTCAATAGTTACAAATTGTTTTATAATATATGAAATATGTTATAATATTTTATTATATTAATTATTTTATAATTAACATTATAGAATAATATATACATATATATATATGCATCTTATATTATATATATATATCATATTATATATTATCAAGTTAATTATTTTATATTTATATATAAAATATTTAATAAGACTTTTTTCAAGCAACTGAAACCCTATCTGACCGGATGTTAAGCATAAAAGTTACCAGGTATGCTGCTGCAGCGCTGGAGCTAATTCAAACCTAATTGAAAAAAGCAAAAGTTTGAATTTCGAAGGCCATTTTCTCCGAATCTACTGTCCATCGGCGTGATTACATAGATGATTTATCACCCTGAAGGAGTATTTTTATTACACTAAGTACCATCCCCAAAGGAATTTCATTAGTCTTGTCCTCCCCTTGTTAGACTTACCATTTAAAACTTTTTATAACTTTTCAATGATTGAGAAAACTGAAGGATATATTTTCCTTGAAAATATGATTCTCGTTACTGAATCTATGGATATTCTTCCCTATCAAAGAGATAATTAAATAAATATTTTACAGCTGCGATGTGTGAGCGAGTGCTGAAATTAATCCATAAATTTAGTTTTTACACTAAGGCAAAAATAGTGTTTAATATTGTAACAGGTCTGTTCGAGTTCTTCCAAATAATCCACTGGATGAATAAGGGGATTTTAAATAGTATTCTATTTAAAACTTTCCTCCGAAGAAGAAGATGTGACTATTCAAATCAAGACTTGTATTTAAAGCTTAACTCTCAAGCTCGAGAAGAGAGAGGTTAGAAGCTAACAGGATATCAAGAAGTGATCAACGTAAAGCTAGGCGAGGGCGCTTCTTGGATTATTTGATTAATATTAAGATTGACGATTTGATCAATTAGTTGTTAAATTGGATTCGGGCGGTTTGAATTAGATTTCATTAAAAAAATTATTTTCAAATATAAGAAGATGTATTGCATAAACGTGCTCAGTGTGAATGATTCAAATTATTATTATATCTTCAGTTATCTTATCTATCTCGCTATTGCTCCTCATATTTATCAATTGGTACATCTTTTAAACTTGGGTTGTTCAATTTGTGCCGTTGCTAAGAATTGTTAATAAATAGAATTTGTATTGACTATGGCTAATCTTCCTTCTGATCATCTTACACTATTGGATGGGATAGTCCATCAATTACAATATAACATTAAAAACATTGGGAATATTTGGAACTAAGTTGTATCTAAGCTTAGTAGTGCACTTACCTCTGATATACCGATGATCGTACAGGGGTGAAAATAGAGCATTGTTGTTGCTCGTGGAGACTGCAACTTCGTGCATTAAAATGGTTTTTCATATGCATAATAGCACTTCGAAACATTTTTTTACTTCTAAGCTTTCTCCTTTTACGTAATATGCGTAAGCTTTATGAATAGGATTTTTACCCTTGACTGATATATCTGAAATCTGTGATGTGGACTGTTACATGGTGAATTATTAAGACCATGATAGATTAAGTTCAAACAGCATCAAGTCCCCAAGTTCAACAATGTTGAAGTTAGGAGATTCACACACACAGGCAATAGTTTAAGTTTTGTACTCAAAATTTGATCATGGCTTTAAATTATACTCTTCCGGCCATCAATAATCCTCGTGTAACTCGAAGAAATATTTTAATAAGAGAAATATAGTAGTTGAATATCTTAACTGTCATTTTGAGCAGTTAAAAAAAAATGTATATTTCTAGATGCTACATGGAGCTACAAAGTCAAGGGTTTTAAAGACAAGAAAGAACAATTTTAGTTATCTTTAAATGCAGTAATAAGAATCAGGTAATATTTTTAATCAAAACTTTTGCTGAATATTTATACTATATAAATAAGCTGAACATAAATGTTTTAAGTGTAGGACAAGGAAATAGTGAGATGATTGAAAAAGATTTAATCAAAGATTCTTTGAAAGATATCAAGAATATAAATCCCAAAATTAGATTGCAGAATGCAACAATTTCTTTTTTCCCCTTAATATGAATCTACAAACTATCGGAAAGAATTTTTTGGGGAAAATATTATACTCATAAAAATTTATCCTATGCAAAACAAAATAACATTAAAAAAATAAGATGGAAGTACCAGGAAATTCATTCATTCAATACAAAGCTTGCTTTTTACGAATCGAAAAGCAGATGAATAAAACAAAAAAGAAAGAAAAAAAGAAGCTGATTTTCACACAGTTTTTTTTCTTTTTTCCACGGCATCCCATTTGTCAAACTTGATAAATGAGGGTTGGTGGAGTGTCAGTCTGAATTCCGGGTCGCTCAAAGGATTGAAGAGGTTGAAAAATGGGCCGTGTCCAAAAGTCGCTTTTATTATCCCAGAACCTAACTCCTTAAAATATATTTGTCCCTGTCCCGACCCACAAGCCGTAATACATCTTCAAATGAATTAAACAAGCCCTTTTAAAGGAATACTCTCGCCTGTTTGAATTAATTCTCAAATGATAGATGAGAATGAGAAAGGTGTACTATAATAAGTATAGGATCAGAGTTAGATACAGGAGATGGAATTTAATATATATTTCGATATTTAATGTACATTATATATAATATAACGATGATACGGTTTTCCTAAAAGTTTTTACTCTATTAAGAAATTGTGTTACTTTGTCTTGTTTTTTCAAGATATTTGGTATTGGAAACGATCTCTTATTATTATTTTAAGTATTCATTATTTAGTGTTATGTTTTTAATCTTGGAGTACTTTTAAAAACTTTTTCTTACAGAATTTTCTCTTTCTTTCATCCCAGTTCTACAAACAAATATTCTGGAAGGTTGGCTGGCCTTAAAACTATTCTTACACTTCACTTAGGAACTGCCATCTTAGTTCGTAAGGGTAGGAGTTTATTAGTACAATACTGTGAGGGGGGCACTCGGGGGGGTATAAATACACACACACACATATATATATACACACACATAAACACAAGAGAATTTCACATCGATTTAGACTCCTCACGAAAATATTATTCCAGCAAGATTGATATAAACTTCACCTAAACAAATATAGAATAAAAACTTACGCAAGTAGATTCAGACTGCTACAAAACTCACTATATTTTTTTAAAAAAAACAAGAAAAATACGATGCTTAGAACTATTTTTTTTCGTTTTGAAAAAAATACATACATATCTAGAGACGTTACTCTTATGATACAAGTGGGTACTATTGGTATACGAGCAAAATGGTGCATGAATAACAAGTGCATCTGGAGTATAGGTATAAAAAATAGAAGACAGAAGATACTGTAAAATTTTTCAGACATTTCCTAGGCAGATTCTTGGTACGTATATAACTTTATTTTTTTAGATTGTCGTTATTTTTATTGAGGTATTTGTTACGTGGAACCATTTCTTTTTGTACTTTTGCCAAAGAAATTCTGATCTTTTTTTCCCCCTTTATAATGTAGAAGACATTTTGTTTCTTCGTGTGGTACCTCAAGCTGGAAATATCAAATTTCAAATATTTATTCCCGCATTACAGTAATAAGTTCCACACATTCTCAATATGTGAGAGGCAGGAATTTAATCGCGAAGCCCTTAAATATGCTATTAATTCAATGAATATGTGCCCTTTACTTTATTTTTTAACACCATCTGTTTCAAATACATTGATGGAAAAAAAAAAAAAAAAAAGCCCAGCACCAAGAAGAAATTTTTGTAGAGTGATGAAATTTACACAATGTGCAAGTGTCTAGTTAGCACATGTTTAATTAATTTTTCAATATCACAGGTTAATTAAATTTCAAGAATAGTGGGTGTAACCTCCAGAATTTTCAGTGCAAACATGCATGCATTGTGCCATACAGGAGCCTAATGTCACTTGGTGGTATGGAGTTCCATTTTTGTTGTATTTGTTGTATCTGTCAGTGCTTGCTGTGGATGATGCTGGAGTTTTCGGCCAATGATATCCCATACGGGCTCAATTGGAGACAGGTCTGGTGATCTCGCAGGCCGAGGTAACATGTCAACAATCTGTAGAGTACGTTGCGTTACAACAATGGTAGGAGGGCGAGGGTAATTCTGATAGAAAAGTCCTCGTTGAGTGTTGTTCATGAATGTCAGTGCTATGGGTTGAAAAACCAGACTGACATACAAATTTGCAGCCAGTTTGTTTGGGATAATCACGAGAGTGCTCCTGTTGTCATAGGAAATTGCTCCCCGGTCCATGACTCCAAGTTTAGGTCCAGTGTGTATGGGCCACAGACAGTTTAGTTGAAGGCGTTCCCCTGAAATCCTAATCGACATACGGCCATCTATGGCACCAAGGCAGAGCCTGCTTTTATCAGAAAACACAACAGATCTCCACTCCGTCTTCCAATGAGCTCTGGTTTGACACCACTGGAATCGCAAATGTCTTGAAATTAATAGAATATACGCTACAGGGCACCTTGGTCGGAGCTGTCCTTGAATTATCCGATTTCTAACACTTCGTTGAGTCACTGTGATACCAACTGCTACTCGAATTTCTGCCGCAGACGCAGTACGATGCGTAACAGCCGTACGCCGAATACGGCGGTCTTCCCTCTCAGTAGTGCCACGTAGTCTCCTGGAACCCGGTCTTCTGGAAGCAGTACCATCCCTTGACCACTTTTCCCAATAATAATGCACAGCGGATACATTCCGGATAAGTCTTTCTGCTATGTCATGGAACGAAAATCCACCTTGTCGTAACCATATTACACAATCTCGTTCAAACTCGGTGAGCTATTGGTAATGGCTTCGTCTTCTTAAAGGCGCATTCTTGGATAACATCAACTCAATACGTCAAATTTCGCAGACAAGTAACTCTCACGAACTATTCAAAACTCATTTAAAGCAGCCCTGATTTGAAAGTTCTGAGTGGTGCTACTAACACCTCACTGAAGCACTAAATTTGACTTGATATTATATTTCAGATGCATGAACACGCCTACCGAATTTCGTTTTTCTAGGTGTTGGGATTTTTTTCCCCGTCAATGTATAAAGAAATTTTTTCTTTTCACTTAAAAGACATGCGAACTTTTGATTTTTTCCTACCTTTCAGAATTCAACATTTTAGTTTGCCTTTAATGAGGAATGTTTTTTACACTAAAACTACAAAATCTTTCGATGCATTTCCTAATCTCTCTTCAATTTTTTTTTTTTCTTTTCCAACTTGCAAGGCAACACGCACCCTGTGCTATTTGCCCACCATCATGGTTTGGAAGTAATTACAATCCTATTCAGGGCTGTATAAATATCTTTTTTAACTTAGATGGTTTATCATCAATCTAAGACAATATATTTCAAAAAGTATCCTAATAATCCTACAATATGGCTGATAACAAAAATGAAAAATTTCAGACCTTAAAATTTAGTCGACATTAACACATAATTCAAATCATTGGAAATGTAAAAAATGTTGCCCAAAAAACTTTTAATAAGGTTATATCTCAAATAAAATTTCAAAAGCCGATAAGCATTTTAAAATAAAGTATCACCTTGTGTAACGGGATCTATTTGGGCTTCTACTAATCTTCTTGGGTAAAATATTGTATTTAACTGTGATTTTAGTTGAAAGCCACTTTCCGTAGAGAGGACTTGATTTTATGTAAACGTAAGCTTCTATTTAATTGCTAGTCGTGGAGTAGGCGTGGTGATGGATGAAAATTGATTCTAAGAAAAAAAACATAGTGTGAGTGACCGGTGACTGAACTTAGCATTATTAATTACAGTAGGAAGGAGTAAATGAAAAGGAAGTTGTCCACCGTATTGCTGATAATTAAGCAAGTGTTGCAGGGAAAGTGTTCAGGAGAATAGATATAAGTTCTCCTATTTATGTTATAAGTTAGGTTACTGCTCGGGATTAGTTATTAGAGTGCATTCTCGGTAAGTCTCATAAAGTCTAATAAGTGTTAAAAGAAATAAAAGTGTTTAACTTGAGAAATGTCTGATTATTACTCGAACCCTCTCACACTTGCGACTCGAAGGATTGTGACGACCTGCTACAATGTATTTTATAAGGACAAAGCATTTCAGATGTCTACCAATGAGCTTTCAGATCTCCTAAGAGACAATTAACTCTTCTAAAATCTGATCCATCTGTTGTTGACTCTCAAATAGAATTAAAACCGACTTTTTTACTTACTTACATCTCAAAGAGTACCACTAATTTAATTAAAGAGTTTCTGTATCCTGCATTAAACCTAAGAAATATTTGTAATATGATATTGTTTTCTACTGCATAGAATTGAAAATACAACACGAGAAAGGGGCTATTAAATGAAGAAACTCGGCAAATAGAGTACCAGCAACGAGCAATAAGTTATCTTTGTTTTAAAATAATACTTGAAACAGAAAGAACAATGTAAGCTTAGTAGGTTGCAAGGTCATTGCGTGGATAAAATTATCAATATATATATATATAGGCTTATTCTCTACAAACAAGAGATAACATCCAACAATCACATTCGAAAAACACATAGATAGTAGGAAAATCACACAATGAAGGACATATGAGTAACCGAGATTAAAAATTATAAAATGGATGTTGCAGTATTATAAACATTGCTGACATAGGACAGCTAATATATAAAATAATTTATATAAAAGTGGGATTATATATATATATATATATATATATATATATATATATATATAGTACATAATGTCGTAGAGAAATGATGAAAAATTGGGAATTTGATCAAATCCCTAAGAGATTAATTCACAAAAGATGTTAAAATAACATCTCTTTTGAAGGTCATTTCTCTCAAGAAAGTAAATGATTTGATGAAATCCCTGAATTGTTTCAGTGAAATAATAAAATTATATTGCCAAGACTTTAAAACTAAAACGTCCGTCAGTATAGATTGGACACCAGAGCCTGTTTAGTTTGTTCTCCTTTCAGCATTTGTAAAAGAAATTTGCAAAATTTTCATGACTATTAATCATTTTTCACAGTGATTAGATAGAAAAGGTTTTTATAATCACAAAAATCTTTCTGATTAATTAGAAAGGTTTTTCTGATTTAATTAGGCGAGATTTAGCAACTAAATATACCTAGAACGTCCCCTGGTGTCATTTCGACACACAAGGCAATTTTTCCTTATAAATTAGCTGTCCAGCAAAAGATAGTTCGCTAAGTACATACCGTTAGTGAAACTAGCTTCCGGAAGTAATATCACACATTTATTTTACCTTGAATGCAGTATTATTGGGTTCACAGCAGAAATGAGTCAATTATACTAAAATCATTGTGTCTAAGTGTTTTGTTAAATAGCATTTGCTTATCTGCTCATAAAAAAAACTTCATTCAATTTTCGATCCTTATGCAGAGCAGACACCCTGAAACGATTACTCATAGAAATGGTATAAGCTCCCAAATAAATTGCTAATTTGTTGTAAAAGCTTTATGAGAATGAATTGGATTGTGGTTAGCTGTGTGTGTGACTTGCACCAATTTAAATTCCGATGAAGAACATAAGATTGAGTGAAAGTGACTGCGAAGAATCTCAAGAAAGTGCAGTTGTAATTGATTATATTTCAGTGAATCGTGATATATATGTTGCTAGGGAGGGCACAGAATGGAAATCGCATAACATTAATGTTCCTGGCTGATTTATGACTCGAAATGTTTTGTAACACAGCAGTAGTCCAACAAGCTTCGCGAAGCATAATGTCAACTTCAATTTTTTATAATATAAAGGGTCATAATATATGATAATTATATGAAGCAGCGTTACAAAGTCTTAAAAAGTAGCCTAACTGAACTGTAGTCCTGCAATTATTTAGTTATTACAATTATTTTTACATATTTTATATCGTGGTGTCGAAAGGACACCGGTGGACGTTTAAGAGTAGTCGAAATCCTGGACGTTCTAGTGTTCAAAGTATCTGTTTGAAGTTACAAAGTATTTGCAAAGTAAATATGGTACATTATTAAGTGTACAGTAATACAACAATTGTCATTGAAATACAAATTATTTACTCGAAACTAGTTAACAAAAGAATTAGATACTTAGAAAGGTATTTTTTTTCTGAAAAAAGGACTTTTGTAGTAAAAAAATTCAAACTTTTATTTTTATGAATGTAATTAATGAAAAAAGGTTTATTCATTTTTGTCAAAACATGTTGATAGTTTGTGATATCTCGAATTACAAACTATGTTACTTTTTTTTTTACTGGCACATCTTTTTTTGTATTGTAATTTGAATTGCTCATATGAACATTTCATAAATCCTGGAGCTTCAAATAAGGATAATTTTCTTGCAGAGTTAGATTAATATGTGGAATATTTTCCATAAATGTTGTAGTAACCATATTTGATAAGCGTTTTTCTAGGTAACCATTTTTTTTTTATAATTCCAATTAAGGTATCCATTTTGTATGAATGATTTTTTAAATCTAATGCTATCCCCACTGTGTTATTTCCATCTAATTGACCCTCTTCTATTTACCTTAGGTACACGCACTAAAACTGTAAAGTACTCTAAAACATCTTTTAATTTCTTCAAAGAAACTTCTTTCATTTTTTCAGGTATTTTGCAGTATTTTCCCTTTGATCTTTAGTGCTCTCTTCTTTTTGGCATAAATAGTACAGAATCTTCAATCCATATCCTTTTTCTCCTACTGTATTCCAACATAATGCTTGTGGATTTTTACAAATGTCATATATGTGTGTGAATGTACTCTAGTAGATTCTATTCTACAAAAAACAAAACATTCTTTATTGTCTCTGTGTGACTGCTGCTTCCCTTTCTAATGAAAGTGACACTACAGATGTTTTAACTTTTGAAGCAGAAGTTGAAGTATTTACTGGTTCGAATTTTTTTATTGTCAATATAAAAATTGATTCAAATTCTGGCAGATAGTCTAGATTTATAGCCTTGTTGAAGAATAAATCAGCTGCCGGTAGATCGTGCGACTTTACAGTTTTATTGTTATTCAATTTAACAATTGATACATCATTTGTAGTTGAAATATTTTAATTAATTAATTCAGATGCTGGGAGATATTGTGAAGCTGAAGCGCAGCTGTTCTATTCTAAGGAAGCTGCTTGTAAGTTTCTTGGTATTAAGTAATGTCATGATCTTTCTGATAAAGAAATAGATCCAAGTCTTTTTCAGTAATAAAGTTTTCAAATAATTCTTCCGAAATATGACTAAATTGGTTTAGTTCCAAATAAAGCTTTGTAAAGTGATCGTTTAAAGATTAAATTAACAGAGGAATTCTTTTGGAATTGAGAGAGAGAGAGAACAAAGTGACAACCTATAGCTCAATCTTTTGTGTCATTTGCAATTAGCCAAGAACTTAACATAGCTTCAAAACCTTAATTTTAAACCTTTAATAGCTGGATGTCTAGGCCCCTATCATTTATAATATTCCACGTTGGCCACAGACTTTTTTAATTCTTGTATGACACCAGCTGTAAACTCTCAAGCGTTGTCGCTATATGAGGACAACCTACCTCCAATTATACTTTTAATGGCTCAATTTCTACTTCAGAAGCTCTTTTGTCAACAGTTGAAGAAATCTAAAATTCATCACGTGGGCTTAGTAATTTAATACCTATTTGTAATCTTTATCTGGGGTCGATTGTAAGTGAACTAAATCAATTTGGCCAGGATGATTGAAGTCACCAGATGCGATTCGGTTAACAATCATTCTTTTGTTCAGAAATTTTTTTAAACTGATGCACCACGCATAGCTTTAAAAACTCCAATACAACTTAAGTAGATATTAGGTATTTCGATTTCAAACTATGCATCATTTTACCTCTTCTTTCGTGGCTAGTTAGCCGATGTGTTTTTCAAAAAATCTGATAAAAAATACTTTTTGTTGGTGCTATTTTTACAACTGGGTCTCGTATTCAGACTTTTCTTGTGGTCATCGTATTTTTTTTTCATAATGCATTCGTTTCAGTTTAAGTGGTTTCTTTAAATTGTTCCAGGATTGTTACAGCTTCTTCTATACTTTTGTGAGTCCAAATAGTTTCTTTTATGTACAACTAGTTCAAAAATGTCCTGATAGTTTCATTAAATTATTTTTAATATATGAATTCGGTCAGATATTGATTTTTTTTTCAACATCTGAACTCATTTTTAATTAGGTAGGTAATTAAAAAAAAATCGAAATATGGAAAACAGTAATAAAAAGGCACTCAACATTCTTCCGATTTTCGAAATTAGTGTAGAGCAGACACCCTGAAACGATGGGTTGTAGAAAAGTTCTAAGCCCTGATGAAAATGCTAATTTGTTGTAATAGCTTTTTGAGAATGAATCGGATGGTGGTGTGAGCAGTCAAGTTCTAATTTAGGTTCCAATGAAGACATAAGATTGAGTGAAAGTTACTGCGAAGAATCTGAAGAAAGTGCAGATGTAATTGATAATCCAGATATAAATTATAAATGAGAAAATTTGTGAAGATGTTTGTCCGTCTTTCACGCAAAAACAACTGAATGGATTCTAATGAAACTTTACAGTAATATAGCTTATACATCAGAATAACACATAGGGTATAATTTATAGCATAGGCTATAATTTATAAAGATATTGTGTGAAGTGTCCAAAATATAACGATATTTGTCAAATAAGTAGGAAAAACTTCTGCCCTCTGCAAGCATTTCTGGCGTGCGCTGCAAAAAAGCCTACGACAGTATATATCTATATTTTTATTTGTGAAGAAACACTTTTTGTTTTGGCTACGCAAGGCGCTCGCTTTTAATTAATTCCTGTGATCAGTATAATCCCAATTTTTTTTTTCAGAATAAAACTAGATTTTGAAGGGAGGGGTTGTTATAAATCTCTCTTTATTTGTGTGTGTGTGTGTGAATGTTTTTTTCAAAATAAATGCTTTTATCGGTTCTGGTACTTAAAGTAAATAAACTTTCTCTTTCACACTACATCATTTGGACAAATTTTCAAAATTTGTTTGTGGTTAGTAGTTAATTATAACGCTATAATTTTAATTGAATAGGAAGATATTGCATTTTTAAGTATAAAAATAATTATAACTATTGCACTGTATTTTTTGGAGTGAGTGAATATTAACGTCGCACTGTTCAGCTACACGAGGGCTTCTGGCAACGGACCACGTAATTTTGAACCATGGTCAAGTGACGTGGATGACATCTGAGCTGGAACCCCCTCCTCGTAACTACCACACGCCACCAACTTAGAAGGAATATCCTACCAATACTTAGCAGGAAGATTCTTTGAAATCCACTCTTCTAAGATTCTCCACTCTTCCAAGGCAGCACGGGTTCTATGATGAGTATTTTAGCGGGGAAGGCGAATAGTTTTGTAGCAGATATTGCGTTTTCAGCTGACGTCTATTATTTTTGTCCCGAATAAATAGTTTATGTCCAAATTTATGTGTCTTATGTTTTTGTATGGTAATGAAGACCTTAGAAAACGATTTGACTATTTATTTTAAGTGAAAGGTGTATATAATTAATTTTACAGTGGAATATCTTTATTAATTTATTAGCTCTAACGGATTAAATTTCCCAAAGAAGAGTATTTTGTTTATGTATATCCCTTAATTTTCAATGTAGTGATCCAAAAAAAAATTGTTGTATGAAAAAACTGCTGTAAATCATTATGCGGTATATAAAGTATTAACGTGCATCGCTTCCCTACACGGCGGGTCTTACAAAGCTCTAATAAAGCTCGAGCTATATATATATATATGAAAATAGCTAGACATTTGCCGACTTGACTCTATCGTTAACATTTCGCTATGTATTTCATTGAATCGCCATTATAATTTAAAAAAAGGCTTTGCTTGCGAATATTACAATTTTAACATAAAATAAATACAACATAAAGTAATATTAATGTATTGCACTTTCAGATATAAATTATTTACACAATTTTAAGCATTCATTACACAAAACTTTTAACAATGTGTTACTTTTGCTGAGCAGAGATCAGCTTAGGGAGGTATTTTCAAAAATCGACCCTCAAGAGTGTTACGGGGAGTTATGATTAAAATAAATCCTTTTTATCTACTATTAGATTTACATACTTAAAATTTAACAAAGGTGTTTTTTTTTCTTTCTTTTTTTTGTTCAGCTGAGATATGCAAAAAGCTTTTTTTGTTGAATTAACTCATTAAAAACGTCTTTATCCTTCAATCTGTGTTGTTTAATTTTTCAGTTCACCCGTGCGAAGAACGGGTATACCAGCTAGTATTCTAATAAATCCTTATATATATATATGTGTGTGTGTGTGTGTGTCATTAAGGATGGCACAGAACGGATACTACACAATAGTAATGTTC
>BMAV01023116.1:0-32870 GCA_019973955.1 Trichonephila inaurata madagascariensis | reverse complement strand
TGTCATTAAGGATGGCACAGAACGGATACTACACAATAGTAATGTTCTTGGAAGATTTGTGACTCGAAATGTGTCTTGCTACAAAGCAGTGGTCCAACAAGCTTCTAGAAACATAATGTTGATGCCAGTTTTTTATGATATAAAGGGTCATAATATATGATAATTGCATGAAATAATATTAAAACTAAACTCTAGTGAAGAGTAGCCGTGCAATTGTTTAGTTAAAACAATTATTTTATATATTTTATATTGCAATGTCGAATCAACACCAGTGGACGTTTAAGGGTAATCAAAAATTCCGGACGTTCTAGCGTTAAGAATTTGATGAAATACTTATTTTCAGAATTTCTCTGCGACACATATATCATATTTTATAAACACTGGACATACTCACTGAATATTAGAAATATATTATCAATTTAATTTTGAAATTCATCTTATTGGGAGGAAAACAGGTTCAAAAACATACATTTATACAGGAATATATCTCAGCAAAACTTCTTAAATTACTTCCACAATTGATTACCCTATAAAAATACGAACAATAAAAATCATTGAATGAAACCGAAGGGATGCGAAGCCATGTGAGTCCGCCTTTTTCTCTTTCTTATAACTTAATCTAACGGTGGAATCATTTTTATAGCTGCTTAATCATTTCTCCTTATCTATATTGCTGCAAAAAATATTCAGTTTTTATTTGCCATAAACTAACCGCAAGTCCACGTAGTTAACTAAAAATGATTTTAAAGAAATGTTTCTTCAAATAATCGTCGTCATATCTCATCCTGGAATATTTGATTCACTTCCTTTTTTTAAATCTCTGATCTTCCTTGAAAGGGAAGAGGGATGAGAAACTATGACTTCGTTTTTGTTGCTCCCGTTCTAAAAACTCTTTACGAAATTAAACCGAGGAAATATGGCAGCTTTAAAAATGTCAATTTCCTCTTTCTTTCTTCTAAACGGTCCCCTGTTTTATGTTCGAAGAAATGGCTCTGGAACAAGAAGCATTTGTTATGGACAATAATTTTTTGGGAGTGAAGTCGAATAAAAAATTGTCTTTCATTTTATGTTGTTTTTCAAACCTTCAACCGCCAAACCTCTTATTTTTTATGAATTTTATGACATCATCTCTTTTAACGTTTCTGTCACTGACTGTAGGGTGCTGCTTTTAGATCGAAAAATTGAAATGAAATAAATACATTTTACTTTCTTTATTTTTCCCTTTTTCTTTTCTCTCTCTCTCTCTCTCTCTTTCTTTTTTTGTTTGTATTTCAAACAGCATAAGCTGATAAATTTTCTTATACGTAAGAATGTCTCAGCTAATCATAAAAAAGTAATAATATTCTAAATGAAATGTGTTTAAATTTGGAATGTTTATCCGTACAATGTTGTGATTCCTCATTCAGGAATCACACCTTTTTTTTTTTAATGTTTCAAGCAAGTTAAGTATTTACCTTAAATTTTTTTTAGTTAATAAATTAAACAGCAATTTCAAACTACATCTTTTACTAAATGGATTTATGCATCTGAGATAATTTTTAGGGAAAAGACATACAGTTAATAATTAGGGCATCCTAACCTATGATGGAATATTGCTGTAGTTTTTAACGAAATTTTTCAGGTATCCAACTAACCTAAAATCATGAATTTTTTCAAAAATTGACAAATTTCATTTATGAGTTTATTTTGTAGACCGTCTTATTAGCTTTGTAAAAATTCCAAGTTTTTTTTATTTTTCATTCTCTAGAAAAAAGAACTACAAGTGCTTTAGTAAAAGGAAATGCCATAACTTTATACAAAATGTCAAACTTTAAAATGCGTTTTTACTCTAAATGTGTTTGTTTTTTTCGAAAAATTCAAACGGGGACAGCGATTGCTCAAGAAATTTTAAAAATAATTAAATGAAATTTTTTGTATGTGTTCTGTGTAAAAGTAGAAGTGTTTCAACCTTCAAATTTATCAATCACTGTTTTATTAAAAAATTTACAGTCCCTTATGTGAATATATTCACTGTTTTTTTTTGTTTTTTTGTTTTTTTAAGCAATTTCCTATAATAACTAAGATAAAGTGATCTAGTTTTTGTAAAAAATAAAATATCTCTCACCTGAAGGTCATTTCAAAAATGAATACCAAAGTAACACATCAAAATTGAAAAATTGAGAATTTGTTCATAAACTTTTTGTACAGAGCGGGTGGGCCCCGTTTATGTAATTTTTTGTAACTTTTTACCAATTTTTTCCTATTCTAGTAATAATAATTTCTTTTTCTCTTCTTAATTTTAGAATTTCTTTTATTAAAATGAACTAAATAAATTTAAGAACCACAACAATTTTCCATGACTCCATTTTTTAAAAAAAAAGTTGTCGCGAGTAGTCGGATACCTGAACAAGTGTTTAGGAGAAATAAAACTCATAAATAAAAATAATTCGATGAGAAGATACCCAATCAGAAAAGAGAAAAATATGACGACGTCTTTTTCTTTTATGAGTCTATAAAATTAGTTTTACATTATTAGTCTTACATGCTCTAATAAAAGAATTTTAATCTGATTATATTACTGTACATGTACATTACTCTTCATGTTGTCTTAATTTGAGAGTTACAGAACAATTATCATTTATTTCATTATAAATATTATGAGGAGATTCTTCAGTAAAACTGATTAGTTCGTACTTTGCAATGCAATACTTATTTCTGTCCCAACAGCCTTACCATACTGCTTAAATGGCTAATAAGTGTGAATTTGGAAGTTTATTTTTAAATAGATAAAGCATTGTATTTTTTCCGATTCACTTATTCATCTGCGAAGAATAATTTGCGAATGCTCGTTCTGCAACAACTTTAAACTGGAGTTTCTTAAGAATGTTTGTTTCTTGCGAATACATCAGAGAGAAGAATTTAAATTTTTTAATCAAAATGGTGAGCCTTGAGAAAATGAGAGACGAACAAGAGAACTAAATACCAAAATTATGAAAACATTAATTATGATTCTCCAATGAAAAAGGCTGATCTTGATTGACAGTTTCATTTGCTTCGAAAACTTGAAAAGTATGGTCTATTTGACTTGTAAATACATTTTTACTAAAAGTTTTGATTTTAAAAGAAAATTAATTAATAATAAATATAAAACAATAATTCCTTTTTTTAGTGTCGTGCCCCATACAATAGATATGTAAATTGAATTTGTATTTTTACTTCACGTAATTCATTTTAAACTAACAAAATGATGGACATTTATTTAATGCTAAATAAAACTATTCAAAATTTGAATTATCTAATAAACTAATGCTTAAAACTTAAATCTGAATGAATTTAGTTATTGGACCCTTCTTATATCAATAGAGATACATGTGACTAGTTAGTAAAGAGAATGCCTTATATTCTCTCCTTATAGTTAGAATAACTGGTACGGTACTTGAGACTGTAGATAAACTACAGAGAGGATGCAATGTTTATAGAGTAAATGCTTCCGTCCGAATGGGGTGTCCCACCCTCTCCCTCCGTTCTCTTCACCAACTACGTATCCCCATGAGATCTATTATAGATTTGTGTTTGATCAATAGCTCTTGATTATTCCGTAATAATTTGGTCACTACTGACGCGAAATTAATTAGCTTCATTCTCGACGTTGCGGTTGGTGTCAACTTATAACACTCACTCGCTCGATAACGATTTCACACTCTGTTTCGGCGACGATGTGTTTGAAGCTATTCTGATCAGAGTTACCAGCCAATTATCAATTTTCATTCCAGTGGAAAGAGTTAGTTCTAAGATTACAATCACTTGGCACAAAATTTTTGATTAATTCGATGTGATTATGAGAACTTGGATTAGCACTCTTGTTTATAACTGAGAAGTAATTCAGAGCTACTATAAGATATATATATATATTCTTTTGCAAATATTTTTTGTTTACGTATTTATATTTGTCTATTTCTCCCAGATTCCTATAGTAATTTAATATTCCAATTCTATTCTGTTGCTGTTATATTCACCCACGTAGGCTTTGGTACCTTTGCTTTGGTTTATCTCATGTGCTATTATGTCGAAAATTTCCGTTGCAGGGGAAGGTTGAGATCTCACAATACACTGTTTAACCCTATTTCACTGTCCTAAACCAGTAACAGCTCGGGAAATCATAATAGTTTTTTTCCACTATAGCTAAATTTCTTTTTTGGTTTGTCATGGTTCCATGTTCTTGGTTCTTTCGATTTGATCTTAAGATGTTTTAGGATTTATTAGTCTTCTTTTTAATTTATTTACTGCTATATATATATATATATATATATATATATAGTCAAAACTCTCTATTAAAGAGAGATGAATGTACAATAACTATCAAAAGTGAAAAAAAAAATCGAACAGACATCAGATTTTAGAAGGGAAAGATTAGAAATTAAAATAATAGAATTTAAAATATAAAACATGGATGCTCCAGTTTTACGAATATTAGGACAGCTCTTATAAATAAAGTATTTATATAAAATTTGGGTTGAAGATGTTTTGTGGCCAGCTAACCTTCCCCCATTATGTTAATAATACTGAGCAAAAACCTATAGAAAATAATGGATAGAATATCTTAATCCATTACAAAAACAAAAAGGTAACTTACATAAAAATTTCATTTAAAAATGCATAGCCCGCGCTAAATCTGAGTACAATAAACAAGCTATTGCCAGATTCTGGACCCAAATGCAAATTCAAAGTATGAGAATGGCTGAATAGTAGCACTTAACAAAAGTATGAAAAGAATAAAAATTAAAAATTAAAAAATGTTTATACACATACTACCATTACTTTAGGGGCACTAGGATTATAAATGTATATATTTATATATAAAATACAACAGTTAAAATAAAATTAAGAGAATAAGTAATTTTATCTAATATTAGAATATGGAGGTAACTATATCTATCTAGGAAAAATGATAAAATTATTATAATAAACAATAAATAAACTAAGGAATATTAATCCTTACTACTTAGAATTTCTTTATTCATATAACAATTACTGAAATTTATTGGGTATTTTAGAATTAAGCAATATTTAGTAAAATGTTTATAGTTTTTTTTTCCGATTTTTTAAAGAAAAGATTTATTGCTTTGAATGTAATTAATAACAGTATTTCTGAACATAGAAATATGTATATTACTCTCCCAATGAGGTATATATATATATAAGCTTATCGCTATATATATATATATATATAAGTTAATCGCTTATATATATATAAGAGATTAACCCTAAGTCGCAGGTCTAGTTCAGCATCAGCTCTAGAACTCATAATAGGTCTCCATTTTAGTCCGAAGACTCTTTTTTTGTATCTACATTTGTTATGTCTTTTGAACTCCAATTTCTTTCTTCTTTCCCAGTGTAGGTTATACAACTTTTTCACCTGGTATCTTATTTTACTTCATTATTATTATTATTATTATTATTATTATTATTATATATATATGATAAGTTAAATGCTGAAAACAAAACAGAGCATAATAAGAAAACTTAACTAACATAAAAATAACAAGTAAACAAATGTAAACAAAATAATATATTATTAATAGTTAAATTCTGAATCTATTAAGAATTCAAAATAAACTGTATACTTTTGATATCAAAATTATATTCGAATCATTAAGATATTATAAGATATAATACATAGATAGTGTTAGGATTCATATATGCCACTACATAGGGCTATTTAAGTTATAAAGTGTGTATTATTGTTTACCCGGGAGAATGTAAGAAAAGAGAAGAAAGGAGGCTGTACGCTAGATCATTCCCTCTATGTTAGCGATATTTGATAAGTATAAATAAATATATATATATATATTATTGAATAAACCAGTTATATATATAATAAGAGATCAACATATAGATGTAGAATAATAAATTGAATTAATAAAAGCGTAATTGCAATTCCTACAAAGCTAAGAATGGATGAAAAGGGATTTTATAAACGATAAAATCCATTATATACATAAATACACTACTTTCATTTCCATATTACCTTTTTTAGAGATGATAAAAGTAAAATGGTTTAAGTTTATGTAGAACTGAAAGTAGTTCATTTTTATCATGTTATACATCAACCGTTGCTTAAAGTCTCCCAGAAATGATTAGTGCAGTCGACACAAAAGCAAATTATGCTTTTGAAATCATAGTGGTAGCTAAACAAAATCGTTATCAATACATATGAGTAAAATGAACTAAATTATGATGCGAATGTATTCATTTTGAAGAATATGTTTTCTAAAGCAAAAGTTTCCATAACGGAATCAAATTTTCTTTATATATCCGGTTTTATTGACGTAAAATGAGCTGAATTTCAAAAGTCATACATTTCTGCTTATAAATTTCTGAGTCAGAAGGTTTCAAAAATTGGTGTACTAATGCTAAATGAGTTTCTCCAATTCTTATAGATTCTCGAATTCTAAAAGCTTAAATTTTTTAAAAAAGATAATACTAAAAAATACAAATACGGTAAGAGTTTATTGTAACCTATTGAATTTCTTATATGTTGGGATTTATGTCAAGGAGCCCTTAAGTTAGAATTAGCATTCCCATTCGCAGCTTAGAAAATATCCTCGGCCAATCTTACACTGAAAAATCATAAAAATTATCAGGAACCTTTTTCTAGTCTATAAATTGTAATTATTGGCCTAATCAGCATGGGATATTAAATAACGTGTGAAAGGGTAAAGGCTTCTGGCACAGAGCCATAGTATATGGCCTTAGTAGTTTTTCAAAAATATCTACAAAACTAATGATTGGATTTAGACTAAATTTAGAACACAAGATACTGAGATTCTTCTTTGCAAAAAGTAAGTTGCCTGTGATAGCTGCTGCTTTGTTTCAGAAGTTATCAAAGCGATATATTAACGTTATAATTTAGCTTTATTTCACCTATTGACACTGATAATAATTTTGTATAACTGCAAAAAGAAATTGAGAGAATTTTATAACGGGCAATCAAACTTTTCTTAAAGACTATAACTATAAAACTTATATTGTTAGGTTTCAGCCCTCTTATAAAAAAGACCAAAGAGTAATTTAGAGTAATAAGTAATTTTAAGTAATAAGACCAATTTACTGTAATTTATTCGTGTTCCATTTAATTGATGATTCATGGTATATTGGGCATTTCTCACATCCTTTAATTGATACATCATGCAATAAATTATCTTGAGTTTAGTTATATGGAGAGAGGGAAAAAATCTTTGTTAAGTGAATCTTGTATAAGTGGAAAAGATGTTTTATGATATGGAGAAAGGGAGAAAAATATATATAAAAATAATAGTTTCAAAATTTAACTTTGCCTCAAAGGGGTTAAATTTTCGAAAAATGGAAACTGACTTAATTATGGTTGGATGATTTTTGAATGGAAACAAAATAATTTTTCTTCAATATAAATAATCAAAAGAGATGATAACTGATAAGTAAGTACTTAGTAGGGAATAATTCAATGTACAATGCGACATTTCATAATCCCAGCTCTCTGTATTTTGTACCTTTTATTTTATACCTTTAAAAAAAGTCTATTCCAAATAAATTTCTTATTTCTGAAACATAACGTACATTTTTCGTTTTAGAATTTAATTTTTAATTTATTAATACTAAAATGTTATTTATGAGCAAATGAATCAATATCAAGCTATCGATAACCCTTCAGACAGGAGATTAAGGCCTGAAAGAGCTAAGTGATCCTAGTATGCTCCCAATTACCCGGTACGGTTGAATCAGTCGAAAGCAAGCTTTTTTTCCGACTTCCACTTTATCGTGCAATGTAATTTCAAAGGGAGTTTTTTTTTTTAAATTCAATACTGAAGACGTTATTAAAAGTAATTGATACGTTTTTTTCTTGTAAATATTTAGTACGTATCCTCTCATCGCAATAAATGTTAAAAAATATTAAAATGCTTGCTCTTTTCTTTTACAAAAAATACTTTGACTTTTTACCAAAAAAAAAAAAAAAAAACAAAAAAACCAAAAATAAATACCCCTTGTGGCAGTAATTAGAAAAAAAATTAATTTTAATTTGATTTCTTCTTTCATCTGTATACCAGAGAACATCTTTTCTGCATAGGTAGATTTTTAAATTCTTTGGAAAAAAATTTCGATCCACTCTACTGAGTAAGGGTTCAAAACTGAATTGAAAGCCTTAAAAGAAATGTAGTTAAGCTAATGTCACTTAAAGAGTAAGTTCTTATCAATCTCATTAGTCAAGTGTTATTTTAGATTAACAAACTTATATAGATTATCGATTTAGATTAAGTCTCAAGATGTGAGGCTACTATATTTACATCTTTTTTGCAATGTCTCTCAATTACTTTGTAACTGCTTCTCAACACTGTACTTCACGTCAACAGCCAATAGAATTATTCCTCTTTCCAATACAATCAATTAAACACCGTCCATCGTGTTAAAAACTCTCCCAAGAAACTATCTCTTCTTGATACAGCAGACCACGCGCTGTGCGTCAGTCTAAAACCAAAGGATCTCAAATTCCTTACCACCAAATTCAGTCTAGCGCTTCACGCTCCTAATCCCTCAACGTCTTGCTAGGAGGTCAGCTGACTTCTGCCGAAAAAGCAGTAACTCACTCCCGAAGACGCGCAGAATAGCACCAATATTCCAAAATCTACCACCATTAGTAGCCAGACAGAACATTTTTAAAAATTATTCTGTGAAATTATGTCTGTTATGATTCAAAAAAGTCGCTGAGAATATATTGCAAAATCAAAATAGAAAATTTTTGACTATTTTGCGTCTGTTGTATCTGCTTTGGGTGTCTACTCACTCTTAAAATAAATCTCAAAAAACCAGATTGAAGTACTATAAGTACATTGGAGGCTCAAATTATTGAATCTTTATTATTATTATTATTATTATTTATATGAGAATTTTTGAGGGTTCACAGAAATAGTGTTCTAAGCCCTAATTGAATTGTAAGCGAAGATCTTCCAGGTATTTTTAATATCTATTTAGGACTGAATTTCAGAAATCTTTACTTTACAGATTGATAGGAGGTTGGCGTTGGCGTGTTCTAATACACTGAATCCCGCCGTGCGAGTCTGTCAAGCCTGATAGCCCTCACGTTGAAGTGATGTAGAAGTTTGGAAAATGGGGTGTCATTTGGTTCACTTGGTCGATCTTCAAAATAATCGAAAACACTCTTTTTTTTTATACAGCACTTTCGAAACTTTATATTTTCTTATTTGAGAGTGATTCTTTTTCAATCATTGTGCTGTGCTTCTTACAACCAACGTTTTATTAGCATTACTTTTTGTACTTGATTTTTTTATCATTGTTAAATATTATCATCACAATGGTTCATTAACACTAAATTGCCCATGGAAGTCATTTTGACCGCTTTTTAATTTCAATTAGAAAAACAATTATATATATAATGCACAATTTCTTAGAATTTTTTTGAACATATTTTTTTTTCCAAATGAAGTAATTTTTTTTATTGTTAATATTTACTAATAACTTGTTATATGACTGTAAATAATAAAAAAAATATTAAAAATTAATTTTAAACAAGTTTTATTACACATTAATCATTCTTTTACAATGCAGTCATTTTGACTGCTTTTGGGCAAAATAGGTGTATACTAAATTTTAGTCTTTCTAGTGTTAATTATCTTGAGAACAATTTCTTTGGGGAAAAAAGGCTTTCCTGTAAGAGAGAAGTAATGCAAATGTAAGTTTTGAGAAAGATATTTATTAAAATATTGAAAATAATTCCAATTAAATTTGAAAGAATTTTTTTAAAAAAAACGGGGGGGGGTTAACGTTTGTATACAACTTACTTTTAAACGGCTATTTTCAATGAATTAATGCTTACAAATATTTCAACATAAATATTTAAGCTAAAAGTAAAATGTTTATTGGAAAATAAGGACTTTTAAATCTTTTTTTTTTTTTTTTTTTGGATTTTTGGATATTCACACAATCAATAAATGCATCTTTAAAAAATATATCCTGAATCAAAATATTTTCGTCAATATTCAACCAGGTTCATCAGAAAATAAACTTAAATGTTTCTAGGAACTAATAAATTACACTTACAATTTTTAAACTCTAAACACTTAAATATCCATATATATATATGTGTATTAAAATTTAAAATTCCAAACTTAAAATTTTGATAGATTTTTTGAATTTCCATCATCCAAAATAAAAGAACATTTTTTTCAGTAATTCATTTACATTTGTATGTATTCAATGAAATATATGTATATCTATCAGTTGTGTATCTTGTGTTACATCAATGTGAAAATAGAACGCAAACTAACAATATTTTGTGTCAGAAAACTCATCTTTATTCTATATAATACAAATGCACAATAGGAAAACAAATATATAAAATCATTCTTTAAAATTTTATCAAACGATAACATTTCACATAAGATATAAATTTACACAAAAATTATAATTTAGGTATTCATAATCAGATTAAATTAATTTTCACAATTCTAAATTTTTATTTGGTTCTTCCTGGAAAGGATATTACCCAGGAAACTACCTTTAATTAAATAATGTGCTTAAGTTTAAAAAAAAAAGAAAAAAAAAAGAAAGGATAACAGTAAGCCAAAGTCATTTTATTCTTACTTAACAAATATTATTTCCCTTTTTTAATGAATTAACTATGTCAGATGTGAAAACAGTGTTATCAAGTATTATATTTGCACTGATCATAATGAAATGCATTTTTATAACACGTAAATTGTTCAGCGCAATGAAATTTGAATAATAACATATATTGTAATACCAATGGGTTAGTTATCCGTATTGACAATAAGCTTAAAAAGAAGAATCGCTTATCATTTATTTCTCAAATAACTAGTAAGCACAAAAATAAATCTGCTTGAATTATTACTAAAATATCATTGACAAAATGGTGGTTATTTCCGATTAAATAAGCATGTTATGACTCAAAGACTAGTTTATTTTCGATTATTCTGTGAATTGCAATTTATAAGACATAATAAGAAAGACAATGTCACAAAATAAAAGGTATTTAGAATAATATTCGACGAAAATTGGTACACAAAGGAATCCGTATTTTTACCTTTTAGCCCCCCACATTTGAGTAAAATTCCTTAAATCGATAAAAAAAATAGGCAGTTATTTTTGTAATTACAAAACAGGGAGATATTTCATGATAAAAGAAATATTTTTATTTTAACATTGGTTAGTAAATTTAAATAGCTTCATAGTTTTCAAAAATTAAAAATCATAAAAATTTCATAGTAATTCATAATATTATTCCGAAATAATAAAAACAAAATTTATGCAATCACTCCCCTTTAATATACTTTAATCCTATCAAATTTATGATTTGTTTTACTGTTTAAAAATTTTCATTTGGTATTTTCACCATTTAAGCAACAATTGACAATTCTACACTTTAAAAATGCAATAATATTTTTTTTTTCCAAAACTTTGAAAATTTGTCACAATATGACGTATGGTCATTAAAATGATCGAGGAAAAGAATGATGTCTTATATTTATTTGCAATTATCTTAGATAAAAGCTATATTTATTTTCATATCCGAACAAATTATACGTTTATTATGCATTTATGCTTAAAAACCAGTGTAAACTTTCGGTCATTATTTTGCTGCGATCATGTATTCCTTTTGAAATTAAACCCATACAAAATTAATAACTAATAGGGATTGAGAACAATTAACAACTAAAGATTTTTAAAAAAAATATTATTAACTTGATATCTGGAAAATAAATAGAAGAATATGACATTATACACATGAATATCCTACATAAAATTTTAAATTAAATTTTTGATAGAAATAGTACACCATAAAATTGTTTGATTATAAATACAATAAGCAAGACGTTTCCTGATACATTAAAATGCGAATTTCTTTTCAGGTATTTCGGAACGGTTCAATGGATGAAATTGTCTTAGAGAAAAACAAAAGTTGATTTCAGGCAGGTCAAAATCCATCTTGCGCTATTTGGGAATCCATATACTACTATAAGTACAGAAATATTTCACAAAGTTTTGCAAAAAAGTTCATTTGCCACTTTTTCCTTTTTTCGAAGTTAACATACTCATATACATAAATTATTGCTCATTTTAGCCCTAAATCTCTTTCACAAACCTTTATGAAAGGCTCATTTGCTAAAAAGCATTCTTTTTGTAGATCTTTCTTAAACATTACATATCAATATGTTACTTGAAATAGTTTTTGTTTGATCTTCAACACGCATTTATGATATCATGGGAGCCGATCTATCATTGGTGACCACTTTTCGTAATTTCACACCAGCAAAAATGTTATCTCTGTAAAAAAAATAAAGTACTATGTTGAACATAAGTATAAATACTGTTATAAATAGTAGGTCTAACAATAATTTAATCAATCAATGCAATGAGTACTTAAAACATTAATTGCACTATTAAATATAAAAGTAAATTAAATCAATTGCGGTTTAGCTTAAAAGATGATAAAAACATAACTAAAGTTTTAAAATCGCTTATTGTAGTATATTCAGAAAAACTGTTTAACAAAATAATTTTCTTTGAAACAATTCTCAGTTGCAAAAGTTCGTTACTTAAAAAAGTGTTCTAAAACCTGAAAAAATACTTGTCTAAAAACATTAGACCCCATGTTAAATATTTTAAAATGTAAATATTTTTGAAGATTTCTTAAATACACTTAAGAAACAAGTCTTACAGTCATTATCAATCAGTATGTATGATAAATTTTTTTTTTTAATTTGGCTTAGAATACAATGTTTGGAGTAAGGTATATGATTTTAGATTAGAAATTTCATTTCCATTTTATGATTTTAGGTTGAAAATTTGTTTTTAACTATAGATTTTTATAGGTTAACTTTTTTGTTCAATTTATTTTTTTTTTCAGATATAATTTAAACTTAAAAATTTATTTTTAATTATTAAATTTAGGATTTTAAATTCTTCAAGAAAAACAAGTTTCCACTCCCAAAATTCTTTTATTAAAGTTTAAGCTATGTACAAAACAAAAACAAAAAAAATTGGATTATTTATATCATGAATCTTTCAATAAAAAATTCTTCAAATAGCTTAGAAAATATTCAGGGTCAAAACTCAGGATTGGACCTTGTGTGTGCCTTAAAGATCCGTATATACTAAATTTACTAAAGTATATTGCCATACTAAATGTACTAAACTATCCGTCAATCATCACTAGGTGCGATAAACAACTAAAATCGACACATAAAAGACATAATATATGCTCAACAGTTTTACCGAATGTATTTGGAACTATTAATGAGATTCCAATGATATTTTTAACCTATATATTATCCAAAAAATTTTCCGAAATTATTTTAGACTTTCCTTCCTTCCTCAGTGGCTCAACATCCCAGGGTGGGCCGTGGCCTTTTCAATAAGCCTTTTCCAAGCCAGCCTTCTTGCTATTGTTCTCCAAATTTTAGTTCTCAAAACTAGATCTTTTTCTAGGTCATTAATCTATCTTAGATTTAGCCTGTCCTTTCCCCCGTGTGCCAAATGGTTGAGAATTGAAGACCTTTTTAATGGTGAGATGTTCATCCATTCTGACAACGTGGCCTGCTCATTTAATTCGGTGTATATCGGCGAGGTTAAAATTTAGACATTACTTGAATATATTTTTAAATATTATTAAAATATATTTCGATCAAATATTGTTACAACCCTTAAAATACATTTGGGTAACATCGAAGGGTTGGTGAGCAATAAAAATCTGGATACTGAGTTCATTGTTCATTACAATCATTATAAGAAGTAATACGAAAGCTATTGACAATGAAAAAAGTAATTTTGAATATTGTGAACAGCCTCGCCAGATTTAACAACAAACACACAACACACACACGAACGTCCCAATAATTCCCCTTATATTACAAATCTTTAGAGGAATCAGAACTCAAACATATGACTCAGCAAAAACATAGTCGTCTAGGAACTCGTAGCCATGTCTCCTCTGTTACAACGCCCTCAGATCTGAAAGTCATTCTAAATAAATATTACGTCTCACAAAGTTTAATTTCTACAGAATATTATTATAATAAATTTCCTCTGCTATTATCGATACGTCTAAGCATCGATGCTCTATTTTATAAATAAATAATTTTTTTTAAATAAATAACTAAATGAGATTAAAAGATAATAATTAAAATTCCTGAAATAAACTTTTGTCATTTGATATCTCACCTGGACTCCTTTTCCGTTGCACTTGCTCCTTCCTCAACAGTGGCTCCCTCTGTTTGCAAGAATGGAGTGGGACTCGCCTCGTTGCAAAATCCTGAGTCATTGCTGCTGTGGAGAGACGGAGGGTTAGGAGGAGGCACAGAAATAGGAAAAGGGGCTGTGAGGGAACGACGAGGAGAACGAAATATCTGCGGGGTCTCCTGTAGTTCTTGAAGTGGTGGATGATGAAATTTAATTGAAGCATAAGTCGTTGTGGTGGACCCAGGAGTGGCAGCTGTCGACTGGTGGTTCGCGTCATGTAGAGGTGTGCGAGGAGTCTGTTTTGCTTTGATGGGCGTGGCCTGAGTTTGAATAAGAGATACATAGTAAAAGAAAATTTTGGAGTAAATAGAAACTTAATGATAGGAGTTACAATTCTAGAGTTCTTTTTTTTTAACTGACGTTTTACTGGTAAGAGGAATCGCACGTTTTAAAGAAACATCAATGACTAGTGAAATTCGAATATATGCGCATTTTGCCTTCAATCTTATTTTTATAGCAAATAAATAGATTAGGGGACTTAAATAAAATAATCTTCACATTTGAGGAAAACAAACAGAAGAAAAATCAGCCTTGCATTAACAGCTTAACAAACACAAGCATGTGACTTTCTTTAATTTGAATTGCAGTTTTTACTTTTTTGGTACAAGTTTAGTCGTTACATTATAAAGTCTCTATTTTTATTGATATTGTTGAAAAATATTCTTGTGTACCATTTCTGATAATTCAGTACTTGGTTTGAACTCATACTGAATAAAACTAATCTTCTTTATAAACAGTATTTACTTGACTGATTACACATTTTTTGTTCATTTATTTCTTCATCAACAAATCAGTTACTGTTAATCTAGAAGGAAAATATTTGCAAATATTGACAAATCTCCATTAACATTCAAATTAATATCCAAATACTTTTGCCTGAGCTACCTTTTTAATCAACATGTGAATACGCTCCCACATCCCTAACCTTTCTTACCACAACCAACTTCCCCGTTTGGTATTTAAAAAAAAAGGCTCATTATCATAGATATTATGTTCCCCAATTAAATTTCACGTAACAGTTTTTTGCTCGAAAGAGGAGAGATGTTTCTCTATTGGTTAAGAATCTCCACCTATTTAATATGCCGGGAGGAGTCACACATTTGAAATAATTCCCTCATAACTGAATTAAGAGAAAGGCATATCTCTTCCAGATGCTCGTTTTCCCAGCTTAATTTTCGCTATTACACAATGGAGCACTTTGCCTTTAAGTCTAACGCGGCCTTCATAAATCCATGTTTATCCACAAATGCACCTTACTTCAGAAATTAAACCGAGAGGGAGCTCTTTCGAGGAGGCTCGATGTAAAAGATTCAACGGAACTGAAGCGATTACGGAATTTTTTTTGTGCCGCCTGTAAAGTTGGGTAGAGAGCGGTTTGTTTAAACAGATATTCTAGTAAATACATAATTAAAATGTGGGAAGGGGGGATAATTTAGTGTATCTGACTAATTTAGAGATAAAGTCACCATTATAAAGGGTTATCAGGAATAAATGACCCGTTTACAAAATTTAATTATTCTCAGATGAATAAACAGAAAATGATAAATCATATGTCATTGTAAGGATACAATATAAAATCTTGAGTTTGAAACATTGTTTTTGTCCATTTAGTAGCAGCAATGTTGTAATGAAGATGTTTCTAAAATTTTGAATAGAAATGGAAATGGTGTCGCAGTGGGAGAAGGCATTTTGTCTGCTCTCGTTTGCAAATATCAGTCAATAATCACTGTTCAGCGTGAATTTCGGAGAAAGTACCATAGAAATTCACCGACTTCTAAGAGTATAAGAAGATGAGATATAAACAGTTCCATAAAACCAAATTGTATTCCTTGAGACCTTACTACATACGAGGTAGGATTCAGAAGTTCCCAGACTGAGACTGTAACGTGGAAAAATTTTGCAGCAGAGTGACTACGATAACATTTATGTGTGTGTGTGTGTTATTTAATAATCCTCCCTTTTCCTAAAATAAAATTGTCCCAAATCACGTCGTCAGTGACTTACCACGTCGTCGTTTTTAGTGTACGGATGCATTCAGTAGTCGCCGATTAAAAGAAATAGCTTTTGTTGAGTAGAGAATGAATATCAAATTTTATGTTCATTCTGGAAAAAGTGATACGGAGACTGCAAAACGTTGAAGAATGTGTAAGGCTGTGATACATTATCGCAAACGCAAGCTTCTGAGTGCCAATGATGTTTCAGAGAGGGCAGGGAAAGTGTCGAAGACGACAAACGTTCTGGACGTCCGCAAACTTCCCGCATCGCTGAAAACATCGAAAAGGTTTCTGCCGTGGTTCGTGACAATAGCAGAATCAGTTGGGATATCCTCGACCACATGTTAATGGATACCAACTAGGGATCTTCACTTGTATAGAGAGAGTCAACACATCATTCCCCGCATGTTAAACGAAGAGCAATCTGCAGAGATAAAGTGATACAGGCATCACAAGCTGAATTAAAGGACACGGCTAAAAATGGATTCCAGAAATGTTTCGATGACCTTTACAAGCCATGGCAAAAGAGTGTTGTTTCTTAAGGGTCTTATTTCAAAGGATGATGTGTTTCAGCAGTTTAATTGGTAATATTTTTTAAGTTATAGACTCAGTATGAGAACTTTTGAATCCTACTTCGTAAATAATCTTATTGGGAAAAAAAGATAAGCAAAGAAAACTTATTTTTAAATTCTTTAAGTCCTACAGCCACTAAAAGTACGATTACCGATTTTAATGTGCTTGTAGTGCATAAGATTTTAATTTTTTATTGTATATATATTTGTAATTAACTTAAAGTGCGTGATTTACAAGCATAATTTGTGCGTGCTTATGGCTTACTTTTGAAATGAGATGTGGCAAGTAGTTCCAGAAAGCGAGTTATCGATATACATAGACACAAATTTCATTATTATGTGCGAGACCTTCATATTTTTCATATATATAGTAATTCTCAACGTATTCAGATACCCTCCAACAAAAGTCGACCAACTGGAATGATTCGTGAATCTAATTTAATTTGTGCTAAAAATAAACAACTTGAATCTCATACAAACAGAATTGCAATTCTAAATCTCTATCCTGATTGTTCAGAAGTACGCAATATTCAAAAAACGACTTGGGCTTTTCTAAACCGGATTCAAATCTCCAAATCAGTGAAAGTAATCAAATAATTCGGAATTTTTGAATTTAATGTTACAGAAATTCCGTAGATTTGTTCCAGTAAATTGGATGTTTCTTCTAAAATAAAATCAAATATATACAGTTTCAATCCTATTTTGATTTAAGCAAACACTGAACTGAATTTAAATGAATGATTAACAATAAGTGTTGCCGCTATTTAGTTATTTCCGTTTCAATTAACTTTAGAAAGGGAATCGCATTTGAAGCTTATCGGGTTACGGTGCATTTTTCGAACTTACGAATGAATAACAAAATTCCCGATAAGATGCATTGAATTAAATCTAAGGATTGGGCCATCATTAAACAAATTCTGCTCTTTAAGCTAAATTATTTACAAGCCATATGGATAGTTCACAATAAATCATTCTGTTTAGGCGATGCTCGTTCCGAGTCTTTGGGCCATTAAAATGTTCCCTCTTTAATATTCGCTTAGAAGAGAAGTCTTCTTTAAGTGTCTTCCACGTCATCTGTACGAGTTCATTGAAAAATATAGAGGTGTTCATAATGCTTTGGCTCAAGGGTGTAATTCACATACTTTTATATTGGCATTGGGAGATTTTCTCAAGTTCTTCAAGGCAATTACAATTAACAAATGTTTCTATAACATACTGTGTGAACCATGGCTATCTATATTATCTCCATATAATTTAATTTAATGCAGGTATTTAATATTAAAGCTCATCACACCAATCGGGCCTTACTTTGAGCCGACAATTGCCTCGGAAAGATCTTCACCCAAGCGCAACTGTATGTTCACAATACCCCCAAAATCGGAACAACCTCTCCCGAAAATCCGCTTTTCGCTTAATTGGCAGAGCAGTTTGTAATAAGTTGTAACGTTAAGCGCTTTAATAGCCATTTTCGAAACACCCCCTCGCTGCCTCCCTTTAACAAGATTCTGATTATCCTCCAACTACACCTGATACAACCTGGAAAGGGGGGGATAGGTTCAAGTGTTTGGAATGAAGGGGTAGAGCCTAGGAGGCGGAGGATTAAATTGCAGGAAAGGGACATTTACTGCTAATTAAGGTGAAAGTTACACTCCTGATTCGAGTAGTACCGCATGATATACGAGAGCGGAAGGAGTGATGCAGTTTTATCGGGGACAAAATAACGAGGTTTTTTATACATAGGAGAAATAACAAGCTCTAGAATGCCGAAAAGATTTTAGAAAAGGTGATTACTTATGAAAAAAACAAATTTCGAGAAAAATGTTTAAGTAGAGAAATGTTAATTTTTAAATGGCGTTAATAAGCAACTCTCTTTCAGCATGGGTTATTTGCATTGACGTTGTTTTTTGTATAAATTTATTCGACACTTTTAGGCAATTATTATAATTTGTAGCGAACGTTTCAGAAGGATAAAATAGTCGAAGCTAATCAAAACGTTCTGGATAATGCAATTTTTTTCGTAAAATTTCGTACAACCAATTAAATAAAAAAAAAAACCAAACAAAATATTATTTAAAGTTCTTATCAGGTATTTTGCAACGATCAAAATGACTTTTAACTAAAAATGTCTTATTTCTACATTACTACAGCAAATATTAGTTAAATTATAAGAAAAAAAGTACTTCAGATTTTTTTTAAAAAAAACTCTATGAATGTTTTATGTTATTAACCTTATTAGCTAAGTTTTCTATTTAAATTGTAAAGGTAAGAACATTTCTGCTAAAATAGTTTAGCCCTATTGAAGACTACCAACCTTTTTGAATGTGTAAGAATCTAAAAAGTTCATGGCGTACAAAAAATATTTATAAAGGTTAGAAACGCTTTCATAAGTAAAAAAGAAAATACGTATAATTTAATTTGATTGTAAATTAAATTAAATGTGCCTGTAAATATACAACATGCACAGATAGATATATCTAATAACTGAATATTTTTAGCCAACATTTAATGGAGAATTAGTCACAAATCATCCACTGTATAGTGAAATAATTACATTGATTATAAAGGAGCATATGAGAAAATACTCATCGCATTTCAAAAGTAATGTCAGGAAAAATACTGCATATTTGAGAAAGGTTTGTAAAATGAATCAATACAGACTACAGTAGCCTAGCGGAATATTAAAGGTACTCCAAAGTTAAATTCAAAGTAAATACATTCATAATATTTTTATAAATGTGTAGACATACCATATATTCAATTAACTCAACCATATTTTATTGTTTAAAACTATATGGACAGAGTTCTAAAAGACATATATATATAAACGACTTTTAACATATTCGAGATTTAGATTTAACATAAATGAGAATTGAATTTAACGGAACCTATTTCCTTGGTCTTTGACACTACTAACAGTTACTTTGCTTAGTTTAAAAATTAAGAGGGAAATGAGACCATGTTACAGAATATCTCCTATCAATTAACGTTACTATTTAAAAGTAAATTCCTTTTGAGGCATCTTTCGAATTTAGTTGAAATATTCGCTGATAAATAAAATTTCAAAACATTTCACTTTTTACCAAAAGACCAACATAAATGTTACCTATACACATTTCTTATAACAATGATTCTTGAGATAAAATCCTATATAAATTAATAGAGGGGAATCCAATTTTATATAGTCTCTGTCAACAAACCTATTGCGAAGCTTATAAAGCTTAAAATATCATCGATAAACTCATGTATTTCATTTACTATTCGTGACCAAATTAGAAGATATGATTTAATAAATAAGACACGTGTCTTATAAAACTACTGTAAACGTCAATGCATTATTCCTAAAGTTTCCCGATATTCCGTATATAAACCATTAATTACAAGAACGTAATTTATAAACTGTGGTTATATATATTCTGAACAGATAATATATATATATATATTGCACATAAATTCCTAGTTTAATTTAACCTTACTAAAAAGCCATCAATAACACATCATGTGTAAAACATTCTTTAAATTAAGTTTCTACAAATTCACATTGGACTGTAAAGTCAAGTGAGTGAATGAGTGAATATTAACGTCGCACTGTTCAATTACTCGAGGACTTTTGGCGGCGGATCTCGTAATTTTGAACCATGGTCAAATGACGAGGAATTGTAAAGTCAAAAGGAGACTCAACGAAATGGCACAAAGATCTTATTCCAACTTTCTAAAAAATTACTTTAAAAATAAATAGTAAACAAGGAAACCATTTGTAAAAGTAATAAATACTCACTTTTGGCCCAATTTCTTTGGCCGAGAAGAGTGGACTGTCCGTGAAAGTAGAATGTGGTCGTGCAGAAGAATGGTTTGTGGGGGCGTCCGGGGGTAGAGCGTGAGAACTGAGAGTATAGCTGCTGGATGGTCGTCTGGGGGTTTTGGAAAAAGGGGATCCTGAAATGCTAGGATACATCCTGGAATTTTCACCCCATTGACTTCGTTCGGGACTGCCGCTGCTATAGAAGAAATTAATATAGTAATAACAAAAATCGTATATGAATAGCCTTGCAAAACCAGCAACTAGCGCATGGGTTTTAAAAATGCTTTCGTCTGATATTTAATCTAAAGTTTCAAGGTTATGTGGTTATGTTTCCTAACATCAATTACAGACACAATTTCACTAAAAATAAAGCAAGAGACATTGAAAAGGTCTTTAAATTTTTGATAGGAACAGTTTTAGAAAAATAATTTATTAAAATTATTTTGTTGTGCTTTGGAAAAAAAATCACGAATAACATCTAGAAAATATATATAAAGGAATTTTAAAGAAATGAATTATATATATTTCATATTCATATAATAATTTAATAAAGTATATTTATTAAGCTTTCTGCTTTCAACTGTGGTTGAATTTTAAATATAAAACTGTGCGAATGAATATATATATATATATATGTCAGGTTTGAAAAGTTTAGCTTCAAAATTAAGTAAGTAATAAATAAAAATAGAGCGAACTCTTTACCATCGCGTAAGGACTTGTGGGTAAATAAGCCTATTTAAAAATGGAACGAGCGCTGACGAAGAAGAACGCATACTCGAAAAGGCTTAGCTGGTGACTCCTCTCCGAAGTGCTGATAACTGTTCTATTCGGTTGCGCGCCAAAGGGCTGCCATGTTGGATTTTATGTGATTGAAGCAAAATAAAAAGATATATATTATTATGTATCTCTATAAAGTTATTATAGAGATGATGCCCTCCTCATTTTACCATCAGGCCTAGGGCCAGTCATATATATATATGTACATTACATTTTGAAGAAGGTATAACGGTATTTAAACGAACAACCTTTCGGTCTTAATATTACCTTCGCTGTTCTCACTGACTCTTTAATACATGCTGCGTTCAGATCTAATGTCAACAAAAAATATTATGAGAAAGAAAGACTAAGACATATATTCGCTTAAGATTAACTTAATACATAAATACTTATTCTTCGAGCGATGCCAGAGTTTAAAATAAAGGCAGTTTATAAAGGAATGACTTGTCATGGTGCCAAATAAATTAAAATATAAATGCAATATATATTCAGGAAAATTAAACTAAAAGCCATTACAACGAAAAGAAAGAACTACAAAGGACAGTGAAAAATGTTTTTATCATAGACGGCTATGTTAATATATATATTATTTTTCGCTGCTTTTTCATAAACTTATTAGTTTTGTTTTTTTCCTGATGAAATCATGCTTCTTCAATAAAATATTTTTCTTCAACAAACAATCAATTATGGTTTACAGTGAAAAAGGAATTTACACACCTGTAACAGTCTAAGAGCAATGCGTGAGTCTGTGCCTTTCAGTTAAAATTATATTCGCATATAGTTTAGTATGGAAAATGTAAAATGAAATTGGCTCATTACAAATTACTCATTTACCAACAGAAAAGTATTTTCTAACAAAATTACAATAAGAAAGTCATTTCCAGCGTAATTTCAACTTCTAATAGCCTACCAGAGACACAATTACTTTGCCCTTTACATTTCAACACAGCATTCCTCTTGCAAAAGTATTCTAAGCGACCATCAGAAAACTACCTCGAGATTACTTTTTAATTAAACTCGGCGATTAGAAAAGTATACACTTCAGCACATATATCTATATAAAATGAATTTAAAAAACTAATCTACACGTAGCAGCGATTTAGATTTAAGGAAGGCTATGTCTCTGAGGATGGAAGTGATATAAATATATGAGAGCCGGAGAATTCCATTCTCATCATGCGATTGTTCTTTAAAAAAAGAAGACTGCTTTCTCGACTCGATAAGTTTCGTTAAATTAGCAGCTAATAAATTCCGCCTCATTTACTCGTTTAAATGGATCGCCAGCGCAGGCGGAAGAATCATAAGGTGAGTCACAAAAGCCATATTTATAAAGCTTGCAAATGAATTCGGAGGAATAATTGTTCTTCAAGCCAATTACGGGTGGAAATGCAGTAAGCGGTGATTGCCGCCATAAATCGAAAAGATGTTCGTTCGCGTGCAAGCACAAATAATGATAAATATTGGGGAGAAGCGGGCTAATTTCTTATTTTAACTCGACGAATTTATTCTCTGAGGCGTTAAAGTTGAACTTAAAAGTACGATTGTTTGATGCTGGGCTCAGGTTTTTTTAGCGGTACTGTAGGCTTGTAAAAGCTGTAATTCTTATCGCTGATATAACTTCAATGAATAAATTTTGCCAAAAAATTAAACAAACTTAGAAGTAAATTATCTTTCAATTTGTTAAAAGAGGAAGATTTTCTGAAGAGCATAAAGAGGAATCGTTAAAATTGCACTTCGGATGGTACTTAAAAGTACAAATGATGGATTCAAAAGTTTTTAAGGTATCCGACTACGTTCGGAACCGTGCTTTTAAAAAGCGCATAAATGGATAATTTTCATGATATTTAGTGTCACTTGGATTATAATACATGTATAAAATTGTTTTAAGGACATTTTGACAAAAAAAAATTATTTAAACACAATATTTCGGCAAAAAATTAACTTAGAATAACCTTTTTTTTAAAATGTTCTCCTTTTGTGAAAAATGCTTGTATTATAAATATATTTTGCCAGTATATAGCTCAGACCTCTGTACAGAGGCTCAACTATGATTTTTGAAAAATTCACATTATTTTCAGAGTTACCACCCATTGAAATAATTATCGGGGTTTTTTTCTTAAAATTTCTCCCCTCTGTTGTGTAAAACATGGATAAACCCACTTCTAAGTTATATATTTCAAAAATTGTAGTTCAGCCTATGTACAGAGGTCTGAGCTATATACAGGCAAAATATTATTATAATAGAAGCATTTCTAACGAAAGGATAACATTTTGAAAATGGGTCATTCTATGTTCATTGTTTGTCAAAATACTATACTTAAATAATTTTTTATTGTAATATTATTCTTAAAACAATATTATATACATTTTCTAATCTAAGTGTCACTAAATATCATAAATATTATCCATTTATACGCTCTTGCAAAAACACACGGTTCCGAACGTAGTCAGATACCTTAACAGATATATATTGTTGTAAGCAGCAGCGCACACAAAAAAATTTTCAAGGGAGGGGTCAAGGGTCAAAAGTCCACCTTTTTGATATCATGCTGCATTACACCACCCAGTATATTCTTTTGATTTTGTCGATTTTCGGGAACAAAAACAATACAAAATTAATTATTGAATAAATAATTAGCATTAATTAATAAAACTAATTATTAATAACAAATACATTATTCAATTTTACGTAATATATACGTAGGGTTATAATCAATAGAAAAAAAATCAAGGGCTATGGGGGTGTCCGGACCCCTAAGACAACCTCCTTCTGTGCGCCTCTGGTTGTAAGATATAAATATATCACAGAATAAAACTGAAAGGAGATTTTTAAAATTAGCGCAATAATAATTTTAATAATTAAAATAATAATTTTCGATAAAACTATATGTGATTTGTACAGGGCAAAAAATGCTTTGAAGTAACTATATTAATCTGATAAATTATTTAGCACGTAGTATTTTAACAATTGCCCAGCAGCTGAACAATTACTACAATGTAGTTTATTTTATGCTCACAGTATTAAGAATATAAATTTTTATTTCCATCAATGTAACGTTCGGTTTTTAAAGCTGGATGTCTGGATGGCACTAAGTTGTATTTTTGTGAAATAACTAGATTAAATTAATTTTAAGAGATTAAATTCACTACTAAATCAATGCAATTGATTAATCTGTTGTATCATTTCAGTAAATTTCTGTTAATAATTATGACTCGTAATATAAATTTTAATCTGGCGTAGGATTGTAGGATTTAAACGAAAATATTTTTTTTCTTCTTACCTTTGTTCTTCGCTCTCAGAACTATCCAGAATTGGCTCCGTGTAAGCAATCGGAAACCAACCCACTCTGCAATTGAAAAATAAGCATTACAATTATTTCCCGGAATCTCCAAAGTAATATATATATATATAAAGTATAAAAATGTATTATATATATAAAATACATTTTTATACTTTTTACTCTTAAAAAAAGTAGTTTTTAGAAAGAATGAAAACAACGAAACAAATGTATTTCAAATGTAATGCTGAATTCATCAAGTAATGTAAATGTAACGTTTGCAGATCTGTTCAAGAGGATCTGAGCCTTTCTCTATCAGTAAAACATTTTAGAGTCGATTTCTAAAATACGATTTCTGTCTGGACCTTCCACCCTACCTGTGATTTCTGAGATTTTCTCCATACTGCCATCCTTTATTCCTTTCTCCAATGAGTACAATGACGTCTCCCTCGTGAAAGCTGAGTTGATGTTCTCCACTGGACAGGTAAGAGTAGAGGGCGCGTACGTGATAGCTTCCTGTAGATTTACCATCAACGGAAGCCATTGCTTTTGCACGCAGAGAGGAACCTGAAACAAGAAAGAAAAAAAGATGCCTTCATACCATTCCATCAGTGGCGGCTCCAGGGCCGGACAATCCGAACCCCTGCCCCGGGTGTTAAATTTTAAGGGCGGCATATGGATCGAATTTGAAAAAAAAAATTTTTTTTGTTATATATATATCTTTCACTTGTAAATTTCTTCCCATCCTGGAGTGAGATCACAACTGATATTCCTTTCACCTTTACGATCTCCGGTGTGAGCTATCCAAAAGAAGGCAAGGGTAATAAGAGATTCTGATAGGTAGAGAGCTACAGGAGATATTTTATTTTAGTCCTGAGTGTAGTTGCTATAAGTTAAAACAAACGCTTGTGATCCCCAAAATCAGTAGACTATTTTTGGAAGAAATTGGCCTACTGAAATTGATACCTGATTGAATTGATTCTTACAATTCACCACTCGTTTGATATAATAACAAGTAATTATGTCCTTAATTTCGAATTGTCTTGAATCTCTTAAAACTTAATATAATGTATATATATATATATAGAGAGAGAGAGAGAGACGGCATTTTCCATTTTTGTCCGGAGCGGCAAAACTGCTAGAGGCGGCCCTGATTCCATACAAAATGAAAAATATTTTTTTATTTTAACCATAATTACAAACTTGTTCTAGGAAGTGATTCTGACTAGAGGACTCGAAATTTAGAGCTTCTATCACATGATGATTATTGTGAAACCTCACAGTTAAACCTTTCGTAAATTAGAATAACCAGTAAGCAGCAAAATAATGATTAATAATAGCAATAATCATTGTCATTGTTATATAGATAAAATTCTTATTTTAAAGAGAAAAGATATTTACATCAAAGTGGAATACCTTCGCCTATTGTTCTTAACATCTTTTATGGTCACCATCGCTTTCGTTCAAGAGAGTGAAAAACTTTTTAAAAGAATTTTAGTTAGATATAGAAATAGACATTAAAAACATGGCTTCTCTATAAAGATACTGTGATCAACGAACAATCCGGACCAATCCTAGGGCATCGGCCACCCACGTGCAAAGCCCTAATGCACCCCTCTAGAGAATTTTTCATATTTTAACTAATACTTAACATTGACGTTCTAAGCTCATCTACGTTTTAGGAATAAAAAGTAAATTATTAATAAAAATTCAAATAGAAACAAAAATAACTTTGCTCATCAATTTTGTTTACGTAAATTGCAAGGTTACTATTTGACTGAAAGTTTTAATTCCCCTCAGTGCATATGGAATTTAAACACTCCTATGTCTTAGGCAATATTAACCATATTGGATATTTTCGTAAAACAACTGTCCCCCAAATCATTTTAAGACGCCTTTGTTAAGCGTCGATCTACATTGCACACCCAGTTCCCCTGATAAGCACAAAAAAATACCTTACTTTGCGGTATGACCAATTCTGCCAAGAATTTTTCTGCCAAATGTATATAAAGAGTAGGCATTAATGACCTATGTGGCCCAACATACTTGCACTAACATTATATTTTTCTTAAACTATGCTATATTATCGGGAAATCGAGACTTATTTTGATTTTTCAATAACTGTTTGAAATTCAGCATATTTATTCGACTTATTGTAAGCTTTATTTTGGTAAATTAATTTGTAAAAATTTTTCTTGATTGATAGAACTATATGCGGCCGCCTCTTGTCTTACCCACTCGCGTGTCGTGAACGCGCAGCACACCTGCTAGAATCATAATCTTTACTTTGTAGATGAGCCTTTTGAAAGTTTTGTATAATAGTGTAAATCTGATGTCATCTAAAAACATATAGCGTACAGGGCCAGATACGAGCTAAGATTTTTGGAGTTCAAAATGAACGTGATGATGTGTCTGTTAGGAAAGTGGGATGCCAGCTGAAGTATTCTCTTCTAAACTTTGTTGTGACGAGAAATTATGAGGTATGTTGGTAACGTTAGTCAATCAATACATCTTCCAAAAATAAATGCTTTCTAATTTGCTTGTATTAAGCCTATATAATTACTTTTTTTACACTTTCATTATCAGTTCTTATAAAACTTATGAATTTCCCCAGCATGGTTATTTAAAAAAAATCTAAAAAATTAGAAGATAGCTTAATTACATATAACTCTTTTGATCGTACTCCTTAGATTTCCAAAAAGATCTCTTTTATATATTTATTTTTATTTTTTAGTATAGCACGTACTTATAAAACTAAAAGCATCACACACAGTAATATTCATACACATTTATTTCAGCACAACCTTTCGGAAGGAAGGAGGAAACCCTTTCTCAGATATATATTAATCAATTTATATTTTATAACTCGTGTTGTCTTTACAATTTAAAAGAGATCTTGCACAGTACGAATGAAGTAAACTAACGATAAAAAACTACAAAAACATTCTACTGTGAAATGTAACACATTAAATATATATTTGAGTAATATATATTATACAGACTTTTAAGAGCTTTAATTTTAAATATCGCAATTTTGTATTATATTATCTAAAAAGAAGAAACTTACTGTAATCACTAGACACTAAACTCGCACTGGACGATGTAAGGTTGAAGTCGGACTTGGCGCGAGACAGAGGCCTCGGATAAGGTGCATCCTCGTAATCTCTAAGGTCCAAGTAGCTGGAATCGATGCTCTGGGTCTTTCGCATCCCACCGATGGTCGGAGAGGTATTGCAACTCATGTTCTGGCATGACATTGGACTGATTACAATGGATGAACTGGCGTACTCGCTTCCAATCTATGAAACAACAAAAAAGGTTTTAAAGAGTGTTTTCATTCTTTCATCTCAAGTATCATTTGGCTACGACTTTATGTATATTGTTCGGTAACCAAAAAATGCAAAATCCTGAACAACTCCTGCAGCTCTCATTGCAGTTGTTTAAAATCAGTGCTCAGTTTTAATATCATGCATCAATATTGAAAAATTCAAAATTGAATAATTAATGCACCCTCTCTTTCATATTCTATTATTTAATTGTTATCTAAAACAGAATTTTTACATTACAAAAAAAAGCATTTTTCACACGTCTTATTTCTTATTTTTCAATAAATCTTTTTTTAAATATATATATATATATATATATATATATATTTGAAAGGGAGAGGTGTGAAAAGGGGCGTTGTCCTCTTGGAACGCAGGATGTTCTCCCGGAAAGAGAGTCTGAAGCATAGGGTGAAGAGGCTCTGCGAAAATTTTTCGGTAATGCCCATCTGTGATAATCCCTTCAAGAGAACGAGAGGCCCTAATCCACAGGAAGATATTGTCATCTACATCGTCACAGATTTCCCTCCATGCTTCACGGTTGGAACCATGCAGTCAACATGGAATGCTTCTGCCGGTGTTCGCCAGACGAGCTCACGTCATGTGGTCAGGAATAAGACTGATGATCTTGGGGAAGATTACTTCTCTCTCTCTCTCTCTCAGCAAGCAATGTTCTCCGGTACCGGTACACATGTAGGACGTGGTTGAAGGGCTGAAACTCATTGACCAAGCCTGTGACACACATGCTGTGCCGGATTCAAGCCAAGGGAGAATGCTGGCCATTCTATTGGATAATAATCTCAGATTTAAGGCATTTATTTACGATACTTGCTTACTGAAGACGGCTGTTGTTATATATGTAGGATTTAAAGTATTAGGGAATATAAATATATTCCGATCAGTGAGGTTACAACCTCACCAATAGATGGCACTATCAGCAAATATATGCACCCCCCGGAACGGTGGCTTTTGAGGGAGAAATGAGAGCGACGGGGAACAAGAGAGACGTCAAAGGGACAGACTCCGGTTTACGAACGAGAGGTCACGTTTTCGGTCAACGTGTTGGTCGATAGGCTTAGCGATAATTGAGAGTATGCTCCGTGAAATAACTCATAAAGTTTGTTAATAAGTATTTAATTGGAAATAGTCTAATGTTTCATTAAACAGTAATTTTATTTTAATCAGCTTATTTCTTTGAATATCAAGATCCTGGACATAGTGACTCACCCCTAGACAACAAAAGAAAAGTCTCACTTGTGTAAATTAAATACATCCCTACATATATAAACACAAATTATGTGCTCGTGGCACCCCTAAACAAACGTAAATGTTGTTTCAGAATGATGTCCCTTTAAATTCGGCCTGCCACGGTTCCGATTTGAATATGCAGATCTATTCTGATATCCAGTAAAATTTTTCCCAAACAAGCAATCTTACATCACCGTAACCGTACAGCTCAATGATGTTGCCTTGGAGGTGACGGGTGTCTGTCATTTTCCATATGAAAGTTCGACGTCAATCAAACTTCAAGCTAAACCTAGACTCATTGCTTACTGTGACGATGTCTATACACACATATTGCATGTTCTCTACTCCAGGTTAACCATTGGTGATAATTAGTTGCCGTGAGTAAAACACATCTCAGAGAATATAGACCAAAACATCTGTTCACGGTTTGTTTTGAAATTTTCGTACCTGTGGCTGCAGATAGCTGACGAGATAGGTCAAATTCTGTACTCCGTCTGCTTCTTTTTGGAGTTATTGCCAAACATCGGTCGTCATTCGGCGTTGCTACTCAGGGGCAATCTATATTGTAACGTCTAGTGACAATTTCCGTCATCTTGGAATAGCTGCCAAAGCCTAGAAATGACACTTTGTGTAATTCCAAGTTCATCTGATACTTCCATCTGAGTACGCTATGTGCCATGCTGCTGTTAATTTTACAACGTAAAAAAAAAAACCATCCTGGTGCTTTCTCTGTGTTACAGTCACACAACTATTCGGTCATGTCACTGAGTGTCTTACAATACGCTTGTAAACAATTTTATTTCTTTGCCCCCATTCCTTATATACCTCTCTTTTACACTCTCGTCAGTGTCATTTGGTTGCTTCTAAATATTTGCATATTATTGTTGAAAATGTGTGTGATAATTCTACAAATTAATTTTTTAATTTAGAGTTCGATTTTCATGTGATTCAGAATTATCCTTAATTTATGGATATTTTGTACTAAGGACAAATTATTGGAGAAAAAAGATACCCGATACTTTGGTATAAAGAATGCAAAATTTTTTTGTCAGATATTTAAACAATGATTCGCCTTCATAGGATACCTAAATAATTAGTTTTCTTCTAAACATACATAAAGATAGCTTTCCATATTTCATAATTTTGTGAGGCTTACATTTTAAATTACGTCCTTTTGAGTGTGAGAAATATTTAAATACATGCCGAAAATAAAATGTGTCTTCTAAGTTTGCACATTAAAAATTCTTCATTCATTCCTGGAAATGATCATACTCGTTAATGTTTCAGTGAACATTAACGAGTATGATCTGATTTTTTTTCCATCTCACACACAAGACATTTATATAGTTAAATATTTTACATCGGAACAAATTTTGCAGTTACCTGAAAAGCTTAATCATAAAATAAACAATAACAACATTATAAAAAAATTCTTTCGTATATGTTTGTTTTCCAAAATAAGCTACGTTTATAATAAAAAATTAGCTTGTTAAAATCACTTTATTTAACTGATTTATTTTTATTACAAAAAATGGTGTAACACATTCTCTAATGAAAAGAATCATTACTATTTCAATTTACATTATGAGATAATACTGATCCAAAATATTAAAATACAAGATCATTTGTACGACTTTTAGAAATGTAACGATCTCAATGACTGTTTCTGTAAAAATGAGCTTCTGAATTTAATTTAAATAAATACCAATAGAGTTAGTACGTATTCTATTCCTATGATAGTCAATATTATGTGTTATACGAAACTGACGTGTAGCAACGAAAAGCGTCTTTTATAAGACAATGTTTTAACTACAGTATGCAGTCTCCTTTTAATAAACAAATACATAAAATGGAATAAGAAGACGAATCCTTCGTCGGTATTCTGTACACAATGTCTTAAAAAATTATTTCATTACAATTATTTGAAATTTATTATATATGTATCGTGTCAGGAGAAAAACAAAATGATAATAATAAATGCAGTTTGAAATTCAAATATGCATAAAAATTACAGCAAATTATTTTATTTAAAAAAAATAACGAGCTTTAAAATAGTTGATGCAACAACCATATTTGTATATATATATCCATTGCAGCTTCAGAAATTCTACCCACTGTAAATATCCTACTCTTTAAGGATATCTTAAAAAACTCAGTGGTTATGAAAAAAAAAATCAATGCAGATTATAAAACTAATCTGATACTCACTTTGGAACCATTGCTACCTTCGAACATCTTTTCTATCGATTCTGGAAGATATTCTCGGGTCTTCACTATTTCTAGCCATTGCTCCAAATTGTGCTGTAGAACTGTTTGGCCCTAAAAAAGAGTAAACCAGTGAGATCTTTTAAATCGTGATTCTTCAATGATATTTTACAGGATGAATATGAGTTGTAACTATCACTGGTGAAAGTCGTGGGAATCGTAGGCAGGTATTTTCCAAGTCGAAACAATTGCAATGAGAAAATAGCTTGTCGTTCAAAATAATAGGAATTTCTCCCATTCCTTAAAATTTCCATTGAGCTTCAAAGTCATCACATGTTATGATGAAGAGTGTTAAGAAAGTGATATAATAGCTCAGGTTTTGTTTTCATCAGGTAATCGATATTTACACAATTCTGAAGTCATTAGTATGTTTTTGGATGAGACCACTAATTTAGATGATTTGAAAAGAATACCTTATTTTATAGAAGTTTTACCTATGGTAAATACCTTATGTTCAAACTTTCATTTGTAAGATATACTGTGGTACACAGATTAAAATTTTTTAAACTAATCTTCAAGTGATTTCCTTGCATTCTGAAACACTTCATCAAATCCACAGCTGCCATTCCTTTTTTTTTTCTAATGGAGCTGCGGATTGGTATATTTACCTTTGAAGATCTAGTACATTCCAAATGAGCTGGTATCCCTTTTTAGTGCGGCACCATATAAGCGATACCAATTGCCGCAAGTAATTTTGCCCCCTGATTCCCCTCTAGAGGGAGACACCTGAGCTCTGACGATGAGAATTTTGTTCTAGGAATTTAATTTTGCCGAGAACACCGAAACCAACCAAGCACTCAAGGAATTTTTTAAATGCCGTATAATCATACGGCATAGACGCTGTCGATTTTCTGCATCATGAAAACCTTCCGACTTGGGCAGAGGTCGAAACCACAACCTTAGGTGCAGTGACAAACCAACTACGCCATCCAGCTGATACTGTCATCACTGAAACGCCTGTTTTTTTTGTCGTTCATGTGGTCCGTCGCATTTTGCGTGTTGTCTTCTTTGGACTGAAATCCGATTCCACTTCTAGCTCCTTTTCTTTTTTTCTTTTTCTGGCTGGTATTTTTCTGGTATTTTTGGTCCTTGGGAATCACCAGCTTTACGCAAAAGTAGTGTTTTATAAATTTTTCTGTCATTTTTGTCAAAATTTGAAACCACTTTTATTCGCTCTCTCAACTGAGAGATTCTGCTCGGAGGAAAAATCCCACGCTTAAGTATTAGGCACATTTACATCAATGCACTTAATCGCGTCTCCCAAATTTCATTTGTTTACATGACATAAATTATGGTCGAATATTTTTTGAACAGCTCGTAGATTA
>BMAV01023115.1:0-246939 GCA_019973955.1 Trichonephila inaurata madagascariensis | reverse complement strand
TTTCATCCTTTTCCTGTTTTTTTATTAAATTTTTTCCCCCGACATTTTAAACAAAACTTAAGTTCCGTTTAGTCCCTGAACTACCAAACTGTTTGAAATTTTAACATAGAAAACCTTTCGTCACACATGTGTCAAATCTACTCTTTTATTTGATCCCATTGCCTTTTTTGGTTAAATATCATTGTTATCGTGGCTAGGAAACAATCCTGACCGCAATCCTATCGAAAACTTGTGACATCGTTTGAAAACTCTTGTCCGAAAGAGGCACCCATGAAATAAAAAAGGAACTAATTGAGGATAAATTGTTTCCTGGTATGTAATAACGAAGGAAGAGCTTAAAACTATTTTAAGCTCAATGAAACATCCATGTGAAACTAAGAAAGAATAAAGGCAACCTCACTAAGCTTTGATAACTCACTGCGATCATCAGTATTTAACGTATATTGACAGTTATTGCAGCATAACTTTTTTTGCGTTGCAAATATTTTAAATTTGTTTTTTGTTTTAAAAGTAAAATTTTTTTAAAAATATTACTTTTATTTTTGAAAAATAAAATTTTCATAAGCTAACCTTAAAAAAAAAATAAAAAAAAGTGTCGACAATTTTGACCACCACTGTATATGTAGAGAAAAGAATATATCGAGGTTATTAATCGGTTGTTTCTTCTTATTAATTAAAGCTTTTCGATATCTATAACTGGGTGGGAAAATAGCGATCCCGCTACATGCAGCCCGCCAAGACAGTCAGAAAAACAAATATAGAGAAAGTGTTCTCTATATTTTAGTCGACGTACGAGTATATTTGCGAGCAATGTTTTTCCTGCATGAAGATCGATCGACAAGAATAAAACTAGATGCAGGTTGGTTGGCGTTATCTTGCAGGTTGTTTTGAGCAGCGGACGCCAAACTTTTTGACCTCACGGACTAGTAAACTCATAACTTAAATCTCACGCACTACTAATTGGATTTTGTGAATGTTAAATATATTTATAAAAAAAAAATGTGATCTAAGACTGCAATCAATTTTCAGGGGCGAAAACTGTGGAATTTTCGACAATCTCTCCTGATTTCAAAAAATTGTAAAAAATGTGTTAGGGTACATTTTTCTTAAACTGGTTTTTAAATTAAATGCGCTTGCAGTTACAGACGATATGAAATTCCTTCCTTTTTCAATGGCATGACAGCCCATGGTGGGGCCTTTTGGGTTTCAATAAGTCTTTTCCAGGCCAGCCTTTTTTTTTTTCTAGAGTTCAATTCTTAGTTCACAAAACTGGGAGATCTTTTTCTAGGCCATCAATTCATATAAGATTTGGCCTGTCTTTTCTTCGAATGCCAATAGGTTGGGCATTGAAAACTTTTTTAGTGGTGCAGTTTTCGTGATCTTCTTCGCCACATTTCATTTTCCTGAATTCCTCCAAAAATAAATCTTAAAATCTTCCTTTCGTAGATACTTATCATGATCTCATCTGTTCGAGGCAGGGACCCAGTTTCACACGCGTAAGTTAATACTGATCTTAAAAGACTTTTATACGATAGAACTTTTGTTTTTCTTTTGATTAAATTCGATTTCATGTATTTTCGTATTCCATCAAGACTTCTATTAGCCATAGTGATTTTCTTTTTGATTTCAGTAGTACAATCGTTTCTATTGTTAATTTCCGAACCTAAATAAGTGAAACTATCAGCAACATCAAAATTATTCTCTCCAATATTAAAGTGGGAATTGTTAAAATATGATTTAGTGTAAGGCATGTATTTGGTCTTATTCTCATTAATTTTCAATCCCATCCCGAGGGCCTCTTTATCTAAAGATAAGAAGACTTGTCTTAGTGCGGTGGGTGTTCAGCAATGATATCAATGTCATCAGCAAAGGCCAACAATTTTATTGATTTATTAAAGATATTTCCTGTGGTACTGATAATGGAATCTCTTACCTCTTTTTCTAATGCTAGATTATATATATATATATATATATATATATATATATATATATAAAGAAAAGACACGCTAGTGCATCTCCCTGCCGAACGCCATTTTTTATTTCCAGTGGGTTTGAAAGATCATTCTGTAGTTTGACCATGACCTTTGTTTCGCGTAATGTCAGGCGATATGTGATTAGCACAGTAAATAAAAGGAATAATACTGTTGCTATTTTATTTAATATGTGTAATATATATATATATATATATAATTTTTATGGTACAATTCGTACCTTTTCTGAGATGCAAAATTTACTAATGAATGGAATCATTTTAAAAAGGTGTGCCCCCTTGGTATCTTTTGCTTCCACAATGTGGCCCTCAAGCTAAAACAATTGTCCACCCCTGCTCTATACGTTGTTATCTTTTTCGTCTATAAAACAAATATCCTCCTTCTGAGTTTCTCTGTCTTCATCTGATGTAAAAAAAACTTGAGCCAGATTAGGAACACTCTTTTTCAGACAGAAAAATGTCTCTATTTTCATATAAATCCGCTTTGTAATACGTACATATATTCTCTGATAATATATACAGCATCTTTAAAATTTAGAAACGTAAAATGAATGCATTTTTTCCCTTTAATATGCAATGTGAAAAATGCCATATTGCATTACGTATAGGAAAAATATATGGAACGCATTTTACATCAGAAAATATGAATTGACTCAGACAGAAAAAAGTATCATAAAATATACCGTCCTTCCATAGGATAGGGATGTCAGGATATTAAATTAATGTTAGAGCATTTTTCTATCTGAAAAATTGTACTGAATTTTTAGGTCCTATTCTTCAACATAACGCGAAGGGGTTTTAATGCGAACTTATTAATCACGATAGTTCATCGGATTATATTAAAGTACTACTAAATCATTCCAAATGGATTCGGATAAGATTATTTTTTCCTTTCCCAGTTTCGAAAGTTTTAATATATAGTGAAAATCGTTTAACACGAAACTGAAGGGACTGAAGTATTTTTTTCATGTTAAAAACATTGTACAAAAAATTAAAAAAAATAAAAAATAAAAATAATAAAAAAAAAAAACCATACATTTAACAAAATTGTGTTTATTAGAGTACATTTTATTTATATAGATATGTATATATGCATGTATTTAATAAATATCAAAATGAAAAAGAACATTAACAAAAACTTAATGAAATTTAATACAAAATTTTCAAGTTTTTGAAAAAAAACCCAACTTTTTTTGAGTTTTTGGAGAACAATCTGATACTTTTCTTTGCATTGGCCTTTTTTAGCTTTAAATTATCAACAAATTGTTGGATGTCTTCCCGTTATGTTATTCATTTCACCATTGGAATTTATAAATTTCAAATAAATTAAAGCCCCTACAGTTGCATTTTAAAGTTCAAAATAAACAAATACAATGCAATATCAAAAACAAAAAAAAACAAAAAAAATTGATGAAAAGATTAATTTATAGATATATAGGAATCTAATCTCTAAATATGTTTCCAGAACACAGAAATCGCATCTTTTGAAAGATATTTTACAGCTACGAATCTAATTTGCAGTGGCGAAACGTACACCCCCTCAACCCCCGCAATGTAGGGGGCCCAAACCATGACTGATGCCAAGTACCTATTTGGGCTTGGAGCCCAAAATCTGATTTTGCAGAGGGGCCCTAATATTCTCCATTACGCCACTGCTAAAGACCCAATAAGCAGAGAGTGAGTAAGTATATTAACGTTGCCCTATAAAGCAAAACGAGGTGTATTGGTGACGGACCTCATAGTGTTGAACTACGGTCAAGTGACGACACCCTCTAACTTCCACACCACACCAACGGGAGGATGTTTGAGCTTCGACAGATTAAACGTGTAACGTTTCCCACCACACGGCGGATCTTCAATGGCACTAGGCTCGAACTTATGACACGCCCGTAATTAGTAGAGGAATCAATGTATGTGAAACCTTTCGAGGCTCCAAGTTAGTGGCGTAACGGACACTCCCGAAACCTGCACCTCGAGGGGGTGAGCCCCCAAACCTGACTTTGTAAGATGGACGTAATATTCGTCGTTACGCCACTGCTAATTTGGGTCTCGCTATACAAACTAATACCACGTTTGTCAATAAAAACTTATATCATTTTTTAATAATTTTAAATATTTAATACTATTTTACAGATAACTAAAAGCTGTGGATGACCGTATTCAGTGTTTGATTTTTTTATGAACGTTTGACCCTTAAAGCAACGCGAGGGTTGTTTACGACGAGCCTCATAATTTTGAATCCATAATTTAAACTCGGTCAAATGACGAGGATGACATCTGAGCTGTCATATCATTCTTCAAATTTTCACACCACACTGAAACGAAGACTTTATACCAAGTCAGAATTAGGGGTATCAGTCTCTTTACACGGGAGGTCTTTAGTGGGACCAAGACTCGAGCTCACGTGTGATCGGGCCATGACCCCTCAATTACCACGGCTACTATCGAATTCAATAGATAATCATATTATAATAAGCGATAATATCAATTAATGAGGCCCAGTGACCGAGTGGTAACGTATTGCGTTTCCACACCGCAAGTCCTGGGTTCTATCCTAAGGCTGGGCAAGGTTGACTCAGCCTTCCATCCATTCAATGGGTTGATAAATGAGTACCAAGCTTGCTTGGGGACTAAGCACTGGGGGTTTCGCTTCAGACTGACCAACATTGGGACATCTGCTCATGCACCTCAGCTCCCAATGGTCACGTATATTGAGATGGATACAGTAGGCCTTGGCCCTCATGGGCTATTGCACTACTGAGTTTGAAAATCAATTGGTAATAACCGTATCCAGGTAGTTGCAAATGATTGCCAAAAAAAAAAGTAATCGAAATTTTTTTTAACCCTTTTCGAATTTTTCTCCCTAATGTTTTAAGGAAGTAACCCAATTTCAACATTTGAATTTTTTGAATAATAAGTCATGCTTATTCCATATTATTTGCGATGTAATACAACGAATATGCGCTGAATATTTGAACATTGTCTAATAAACACGGAAGATAAAAAATAAATGTTATCCAACAGTTTTGTTTCTAGAAGCAAGCAACTACATTAAGAGAATATGCAAATGTTCTTGAATTCTAACCTCTCTAAATATTCGAATTTTTTATATGGAAATGAAAATAACTTTAGAAAATTATAACTAAACTCTAAATTGCAAGCATATTGTATTTCGAATACAAAACTGAATGCAAATGTTATAGAAAGAGAAAAGTATATATTAGTTACAGATATCTCTTTTAAAACCAAGTTTAAGTTGCAACTAAGTTTCTCTTACTGATAAGGAAACTGGTATAGAAAGCGTTATCAGTTGTTTGTTTTCTTCTGGAGCCTTTTCAGAAAAGCCAAATATTTTAAGTTTCAAAAGAATTTACATGCAAATACGTAAAATAAAGCAACGTGTTTGTATGATTCTATGAGTATTTAAATATATAAAATTTACAAAAATTTGCTGTAATGATAAACAATCAAATTTTTAAAAATCAATTTTGTATATTTGTGTGTAAAAAAATAATATTTTCTTTTAAAAAAACTTAGAATTTATGAAAAATATTTTAGGGGGGCCCCAAATTGGGGACACTTTTAAAATTTAGTTTTTAAGTTTGTTTTGCTTATAAAAAATATTACGTGCAAAAAATACGAAGCTTTTTTATCATTTTAAGATAATTTTACTAAGTTCAATAAAAAAAAAAAAAAAATTGAAATATTTGCAACCAAAGAAAGATGTTCAAACTATGTATACATTACATACTGTAAGAGTGGTTATAGTGCTTGGGGGGGGTGTCTTTATTTTTTATTACACTTCACATCGATGTTTCATTGGGCTAAAAAATAGTTTTAAGCTTTTCCCTTCGTTATTACGATGCCGGGAAAAATTAAAACCCCCAAATTATTTCCCCTTTTATTTCATGGGTACTTCATTCGGACAATAGTTTTCAAACAGTACCACACAAAACTCAATTTTTCAAAGCATAATAGATTCTCTGAAATAATTGATTGCTTGTTTGAAGTAAATGTATTTTTTGTGTCCCCTGTTCCCATAACAACTTTACATGCAATTAAAAAACTGCATTGTTTAAAAATGCTATGAATAATTGTTTCGTCTATTTTGCATATTTTTCTACTATTTTGGTAAAGACTGGGGGACCCATTGTACAGATTATACAACTATTCATACTCATCCAGTGCCGTAACGGAAAATATTAGGGGCCCCCAGTAAAGCCAGGTTTGGGATCCCAAGCCAGATCTTACGAAGGATTTCAAAACTATAACATCAGGTTTTGGGCCCCCTAGTATTCTTCCCCCTCCTCCCGCGATGCGGGGTTGTATGTTACGCCACTGACAGTGGCGTAGTTAGTTTTTAAAAGGGCCCCCGAATCAAATTTCGAGCCCCTTTTTTTAAAATTTTGGGAGCCTTGTTAGGGGAAACAAATTTTAAAGGTGTTCCCCGTATCGTTGATCCCATGCCCCTGGCCACTGTACTCATTGCCCCCAAATTATAAAACTGAAATTTTTTTTTAATGTTTTTTGAAATTTTTTTTTTCAATATATTGAAAAGCCCCGGAAAAAAATAAATTTCACAATTTTCTTTCCCCTTTTTTAATTTATACTCCAATTTAGCGCCTCTTCAAAAACAATAAAGTAGTTCATTGAATTGAAAATTGCTCCTTATTGCTAATTTGTAATCATAATATTGAACAGGATTTGCTGCCTTGTTAATATTGTTCTCGTTGGTTACTTGGTGTCTTGTCATGAACAATAATTAAATAGAAACAAATGTCCTCCAGACAGCATCGGCAATCTGAATGCAGTTATCTTCGTATAAGTCCTCACAGGGGTTGTTGCTTATGTGCTGAAATTTTATCGAAAAGGAGGACAGGAGAAAAAAATTGTTCTGCGTTAAGCTCAGTGTCATGACAGTGTTTGCTGAAAAAGTACTTTCTTATCCCGTTCTTCTGAATTTCTGAGCCCCTAGAGGGCACGTCCCCAGGTGGTGGATAGGGGAGGGGGAGGACGCCTCTACCGCTGGGAGGTAGAGGGGAAAATAAAATACTCTCCGAGGAACAACAGGTAGAAAGTTAAACCCCTCAACTAAGGCTTTAATAATTTTTTTCCCATGGAAAAGGTAAGTTTAAATAATATTTTTCCGAAAAAAAAAAAATTAATTACCGTATTTACTTGAATTTAAGCCGCCATTTATTCTTAGCCGCACCCGCCCCTCAAATTTTTTTTGTAAAAAAATTGTAAAGATTCTAAACCCCCCCACCCCCTCCATACTTTTTTTGAGAAAAATAATAATAAAAAAAAAATGTGCAAAATACTCATCAATAATCGATACTTAATAAATTAAAAAAAAAAAAAAACTTTAATGAGAAAAAAATGAAAAAAAAAATTTTATTCTTTTTAAATTTTGGAAAAACCAAAAACATATATGAACCTATAACTACTATAGTGTCAAATCCTTTCATCACTCCCATTGCCAGCTGACTTCAAAATGGCCGGATCGCTATTTTTCCACACGATGTTTGGCCTTCGGCACCCAAATTTTCGTTATGCAACTTTTTTTTAAAAGAATGTTTTAAAGAAGAATGTTAAGGAATTATTAAAGGCTTTTTAAAAAAATTTTTGGGGAAAACTTTTACATCTTTTTTTGCTTACGGATGGGCCCAATTTTTTTCATCCGTATCGAATTTTCACAGGCAGCTGCTCTGAATTTTTTTTTTTTTGCACATAAGATTGCCATTTTTTTTCATTTTGGGTCATTTTTAAACTCTTCGATACTACTTAATTATTTTTTGGTGTTTAGGGGGGATTAAAAAAAAAGGTATAAAAAAAAAAAAAAGTCTAAAAAAAGGGAAAAAAGCGATATTTAGGATATAAAAACCCTGAGATAAGCTGGGGAAGGGGATAAGCCATAAACCCAAATGGACAGAAAATTTTTTACATTTTTCTTTTTAAAAGGAGGGGTGTGGAGGGAAGGCTCCATCACCACCTGCTATGGGATGGCGTTCCCCCTTTGGGGGTAGAGTCGAGGGGGCAAACACCACCCCGCTCAAGGGAGGCCGGGGAAAAAAAAGGGGGTGGGAAAAGGGCCCTTCCCCCCCCTTTTAGTTGGAAAACCTTTTACTTTTGGGGAAGAAGGAGGAAATCATGTAATTTAGTATTACCAATTTAATTAAGTGTTCTTATTTAAATGTTTTTTTAAACCAATATTTAAAAAATTTTGACCTCAAGGTTTTAATTTGTTTCCGGGCCCCCCTTTAAGGGAAACAAACTTTTGTGGGGACTCACCACCCCCATCCAACAAATGGTTTTTTTTTCAATTCTGCCCCCCGATTTTCAGTAATTAAAAGGAGAAATTCCGCGGCTTTGATTCGGAAATAAATACGGTAATTACACCATGAAAAACATATTATAACGTATATATAAAAAGAGTGAGTGAATATTAACGTCGCACTATACAGCCACTCGAGAACTTTGGTGACGGATCTCGTAGTTTTGAATCATGGTCAAGTGGGAAAACGACACCTGAATCCCAACCCTTCTCCCAACTTTTTAACACCACCCAACCGGGGACGTTTGATTTTGGGCATTTAACACAAAGGGCCCCCTCTACCCCGGTGGGTCTTTCCCCGGATTTTGGTCAAATTCATGATACACCGGCCACAAGTCCGTTACCTTGACCACTAGGCTACAGCAGCCATTCATAGAAAGAGATTAATATTATAAAGAACATATATATTAAATAACTTAACTCAATGACACAACAGGGCCAAAACCTACTTTGCCCAACTCAGGAACGTGGCCCTTCTTTAAGCCGTTTCAGCAAAATATTCCCGGGCAGGTGGTCATCGAACTAAATTTGCCACTTTTCTCGACTGATCTTGAATCTAGTGTTAACTTAGGCTGAAACTGTAACAGACTTTTTTTTCAGATTTTCTATATATTTTAACAAACACTCTAAGAAATCTAAAGTATTTCTTTCTACCGCACACATATAGTGTTTTTTTAAAAAATATCTAAATCACTAAATAATGATGAAAATAAATGCTTTGAGTTACAATAATAATTGTTTGATATTGCCGAATTATATTTGTAACATTTACTTAACTAACTTTTTTTAAATTTTATGCTAAAACTGTAGTATGTAGTAAGTGTGATTTGTGAACACCCACACCATGGCGCACAAAGGGGGGTTCTGGGGTCCGGCCCCCCCCAAAACCCTTTTTTTTTTTTTCCCCTTGATTATAATTCTAAGTTTTTAGTACTAAATTTTAAAATATCTATTATTAATGATTAATTTTATCAATTAATGCTAATTATTTATTCAATAATTTTTTACGTTTTTTTCGAAAATCGACAAAATAAAAAGGAGAAAACCAAGAATGGTGGATTTAAAAACCCCGAACCCCTTCCTTAAAAAACCTCTATCCTACTGACCCACACGTATACAGTTATACTATATACCCATACTTGCATATTTGAATATGGACTACGCAAATATTTGTAAATATAGAGCGATAGTGTTTAGCTACAAAACAAACTCAATCAGAACGATTAAGTTTGGAATTCAAAGGATTGCTTTTGGGTGAGATTACAGTAATATGAAAGGAGCATTACGAAATAAGAGATTTTTTTTCTTGATTTAAACTACAGTCGGACCTTCATTTTACGAACCTCTGTTTTGCGAATTTCTCTGTTTTACGAACTTTTCCCTGGAACCAAGAACAATTCATGATTGAAAGATAAATTTCTATTTAAAGAATTTTCCACGTAACGAACTTTTTTCGAGTAGCGGCTTCGTTAAATAGAGATACGACCGTACTTTCATAACCATGGGCACACTTGTTTTTCAGTTAGATATTGAAGGTCTGTATTAGGTATTAATAATCTTTTTAAATATGGGTACAGAGATGTTTGACTGGAAATTTTATTTTTATACTATATTTTGGTTTGTAATTATTACAAAACGTCATAAAAAAATTTTGCGAAATGAGCTGAAATTAACAGAATGCAAATTATAAAATGTTCTACTCAAATTATTTCTTCCTTCTTCAGTGACCCATAGCCAAAGGGTGTCTTGGTTTTAAACCCTTTTTCCCAGGCCAACCTTCTCCCTTAGGGTTCCCCAATTTTAGTTCTCAAAACTAGGATTTTTTTTCTAGGTCATCAATCAATCCTGCCTTTTCTCCGTGTACCAATTGGTTGGGCATTGAAGACTTTTTTAGTGGTGTCGTCTTCATCCATTCTTACAACGTGGCCTGCCCATTTAATTCGTTGTACTTTGATGAAGTTAACGATGTCAGAGTTTATTTATGTGGTTGATAGAATTCTAAATTTGATCTTCGCCAAGTTTCATTTTCCTGAATTCCTCCAAAAATAAATCTTAAAATCTTCCTTTCTCTCAGATAATTATCATGATCTTATCTGTTCGAGACAGGGACCAAGTTTCAAATGTAAAGTTAATACTGCTCTTAAAAGATTTTTATACAATAGAACTTTTTTTTTTCTTTGATTAAATTCATTTATTATTTTCGTATTCCATTAAGACATCTATAAAAGTGATTTTTTTTTTTGATTTCAGTAGTACAATCGTTTCTATTTTTAAATTTCTTAAGGACCCAAAACTTGGAACCGTGTTTTTTAAAAGCATATAAATGAAAAATTTTGTGATATTTATGTCACTTAGATTAGAAAATGTATAAAAAATTTTTAAGAATAGTATTACAAAAAAAATTTAAAAGGGTAAATATTTGGCTAAAAATTAAAAAATTCCCCAAAATGTTTTTTTGAAAAAATGCTTCAAATAAATATTTTGCCGTTTTTTCCTCAACCCTTACAGGGCTCAACAGAATTTTGATTATAACGAATGGTTTATCCCTTTTTTTGCAAAAAGGGAAAATTTTAAGAAAAAAAAAGCCGATAATTATTTCAAATGGTTGTAACTCTGAAAAAAATGTGGTTTTAAAAAAACATAGTTGACTTCTTGTACAGAGGTTGAGCTAAAACAGGCAAAATATTATTATAATAGAAGATTTTTCACGAAAAAGGGGAACATTTTGATAAAATTTTTGGTTAATTTTTTTCCGAAATATTGCATTTAAATAACTTTTTTTTTCTGTCCTTAAAAAAAATTTTTTACATATATTCTAACTTTTACACAAATATCATGAAAATTATCCATTTATGCGCTCTTTTAAAATCACGGTTCCCCGGACGTAGTCGGATACCTTAACCTAAATATATATAAGTGAAACTATCAGCAACTTCAAAATTATACTCTCCAATATTAAAATGGGAATTGTTTAAATATGATTTAGTGCAAGGCATGTATTGGGTCTTATTCTCATTGATTTTCAGTCCCATCCTGATGGCCTCTTTCTGTAAAGATAAGAAGGCTTGTCTTAGTGCGGTGGGTGTTCCAGCAATGATATTAATGTCATCAGCAAAAGCCAACAATTGTATTGATTTATTAAAGATATTTCCGATGGACTCAGATTATTAGAATTTTAAAACCATTGCGCATGCGTGAGCTCAGTGATGCCCTCTGTACTACTGATTTAGTCTTGTAATAGTTTTTAGCAGGTCGTGTTGAAAATAACACACTATAATACAATTTACGATAAAATACACGAAGAGAGTAAATCTCTAAAAAATACCTAAATAAGTCTATCAAATCCACGACTCCCAATAACTTTTATAAAAAATTCTACTTTTATAAAAGAGATCTTGTTTTGTAATAAAAGAAAAATATTTTAACCTCATTTTTATAACCTGTAGAATGAAATAGATTTTAGAAAATGCACATCAACAAAGGGGTTAAATTGGAGAAATGTTATCACACTATTGTTAGAAACTAATCCAGAGCTCAAACTTTTTTTTAAAAAAATAAACACAACTAATTTGTATTAAAATATAATATTTATGGACACACATGACTGTTAATTTTAACTAAATTCTCTTCACGTAATCAAGTGCGGTGTGCTTAAAACTTTTTTTTTTTTTTTCCGTGTAAATTGTATTGAATGTTAGTATTTGACAGTTAACTCGATACAAGATTTAAAGATTTTCTGTCTTCCAGTCACTTTTATGTTACAGTTTTTCATGACCTTGGCCAATTTCTTGCATGCGACATTGTTTTGCCTCAAAGGCTTATCAAGTTCAGCCTTATCTGAAAATTCCGATAACTTTTATGTCCTAAGTCCCTTGTTGTTTATCAATAGTGATTACTTCCAGTTCAAGCAAACAAAAATAACTTGATCCTGCCAGAAGTTTTCTAGATAAGTTGTTTTCTAAAGAAAAGAAAGAACTGCAAATTCCGAAGAATTTTTAATGACATATTTAAAGCTAAATAAACTATTAAGCACAAACTCTTTATTATTTGAAACAATTTTAACTTGTAAGGCCGTATCACACGTACACGTTTCAAGCAATTTTTCGTTCAATTCGTGCAATTTTTCTCGTTCCTAGCAACCGCTTTGAAAAATTTTTTTTTGCTAGCACCAAAAGTTGAAATAAAAAGCGAAATTTCCCACCAATGGGGTTCTTCGGCGCCCCTCTCAAGATGGCGGCTCGGTTGCTCTAACACTTCAGTACCTATAATATTTTAAGGTGTATAATATTTTAACGACGTATAATATTTTAAATAGAATGGTGCTCTATTTTTAGTTTACACTCATCAACAATTGCGCAAGTGAAATGAAAGAAATAATTTTGGATGTTCATTTTACGAAGTAGAAAAATCGGCGAGTAATTTTTCAATGTGGAGATAGAGCGCGGCTGACGTTAGAGCGTGTCGTTTTGTTTACGGCAACCCTTCCCCCTCAGATTCGGCCAAAAATTGGACGAAAAAATTGCATGAAAAATATACGTGTGATACGGCCTTTACATGTGTGTTTCGAAAAACTTTAAACGAAGATATGACAATATTTTATTTGAATAACATAATTTAATAAAGACTCGAATTTTTATCAAATCATCTGAATAAAATTACGTAGAAATTTAGTTTATCAGTAAATTTAATATACAATAAAAACTATTATATTAACTTTTGCAAATCTGCCGTAAAATCCTGCGTACAACAAGCAATTTTAACACATAAAATAAGATCGAAATTTACGTTTGTGCGGGATACACCATGTAAAAATGGTAGCTTTAAAAATAACAAGTAATATAAAAAAAAATTTAAGTCAATTCCTACTAAGAAATAAGAAAGAAAAATTTTATTTTATAGTTACTTTTTATCAAATATAATTACAGTTAATATAAATATGTGGTAATTAATTTCTATTAACTATCATTAAAGTATCGTATTGTCATCCAAAACAATCGTGTATGTAAAATTTCAGTTCAACTGAATGCTTTAAAACTTGAGAAAAAGAAATCTTTTAAATTTTTGACCCAAGTCACTAAAAGTGAAGCCAATGTGACTGTATCTGTAATTCTTTAAATAATTAGTTTCAATCAATTCATTTTAATTAATTTTGTTTAAATTATCGCATTGTCATCCCAAACAATCGTGTATTGAAATTTTCAGCACAAATGAGTGGTTTAAAATGTGAGGAAAAAAAAACCTTTTCAAGTTTTGACACAAGTCTCCAAAACGGCCGCTAAGTCGCCAAAAATGACGTCAATGTGGCTGTATTTGTAATTCTATGAATAATTAGTTTTAATCAATTAATTTTTATTAATTAAAACTAAATTACCATATTATCATCCAAAATAATCTTGTGTATAAAATTTCAGCTCAATTGAGCGCTTTTAAAAATGTATTTTACTAACGACTGAAAATTTGAAGAAGATAAATATAGAGTGCAAGCTAATAGTAGGAATTGAAAACAAAAAATTAAAAAAATAAAAAAATTAAGTCAATTTCTATTTAGATCAACAAAGAAAAATTTTATTATAGCTACTTTTTATTAAATAGTTACAATTAATATAAATATGTATATACAAATGACAGAATCCCAACATTAAGTGGTAATTAATTTTTATTAATTATCATTAAAGTATCGTATTGTCAACCAAAACAATCGTGTATATAAAATTTCAGTTCAACTAAATGCTTTAAAACGTGAGAAAAAAAACCCTTTTCAAGTTTTGACACAAGTTGCCAAAGGGTCTAAGTCGCCAAAAATGATGCCAACGTGGATGTATTTGTAATTCTTTAAACAATTAGTTTTAATCAATTGATTTTCATTAATTAAAATTAAATTACTGTGTTGTCATCCAAAATAATCATGTATATAAAATTTCAGCTCAATTGAGCGCTTTTAAAATGTATTTTATTAACGATTGAAAATTCCACATCAAGATAAATAAATATAATATATAGAGAGTGTGAGCTGATAATAGAGGAATTGAAAAAGAGAGAAGCATACACATAAAAGAAATTGGACTTCTACATATATCGAAATACTACTTAAATAAAAAAAATGTCATACCTCATATGAAGTTAAAGAGTTGTAGTTTTAAAAGTATATTATTTTTTCAAAAGCATGGGATAGTACCTCGTATAAATGATTTTAAAACATAAGATCATTGCACACGTATGTTTCAGGTTTCTTCTTAAAAAAAAGGGGGTGGGTGGGGTGTTATGTGTAAAATATACCTAAAAAAACTGCAGATTGAAAGTATAGGTGTGCGTTATATACCGGATTTTGCGGAAATGAAAAAAAAATTTTAAAACAACGCCTAATAAAAATTTTCCCGAAAAACTAAATTTTTAAATTAACGTATTTTTTCTCGAAAGGGAGAAATGGCAGAGAAAATGAAGTATAATTTGGGTTTAAAGAAAGGGGTTAAGGTGTCCATTAAAAAATTTCATTTTAATACTTTTTAAATGTTTTTTTAAAAAAAACATATACCACATCATTTATTTGTTTTGTTTCAATTTAATTTATTTTAAAATTTTATTTTACAAATTTCCCAAAAAATTTTAATAATTCTATACATATTCATGGTTCTCTTTCCTTTGATTTCACACACACACACACATACACACATATATATATATATATTCATTTACGTATATGTTTAAGAAAGTTCAGAAGTAAGTATATTACATGTTTCACATTTTGTGCTTTCAGATCAATAAGCTGAAAAAATATTGGATTTAAAAAAGAAATGCAGTTTTTTAATGAGTTTTTGTTCCATTCAATCAAAATTTCATTTTAAAGGTACATTTTTAACAGCTCAATCAGTGTATAAAACAAAATCATATACATACATATGTGTGTGTGTGTGTTCCAATTTACACAATCAATTTAAAATTTATATCTTACATATGCATTTCTCTAAAAATCATAAATAACTAATTTCCATATTTCGAAACGTCAATCCGACTTTATTTCCACGTTGAAAGGATTATATTTTGAAAGATTTATTCGTGATTCGTCGTTAGAAGGATTAGACCTTGAAGTTTTTGACAGATTTATTTGCGATTCCTAGAAATGGAATATCTTAATATCTTACACGTGCCTATCTGAGAAATAGGTTAAATTCATGTGATGTCATAGTCACATGATAACTGCAATCACGTATTTTTAAGGAATGAGTTAATGTGTTTCTTTGTTGCCAACTTTTGTTTTTACGAAGACTTTCTTTTAAAAAGTGCATATTTGTCATCAATAATAATGCACAGAGTTAAGAAAATTGCTCTTGATTTAAAAACATACGCATTACGTAAGAATTATTATTATTTTTTAATTTCGAAAAACGTTTTAAAATTTTTTTATCCAATCAAAAAATTTGAAATTTTATCCGAATTTTAATAACAGAACAAGTACAAGTCTAGAGTCAATTTTGAACTCAATGTAGAACACGTGATTGCCTTTATCATGTGACCGTCATGAATTAAATCAATTTCTAAAAATAACATATTTCCCTTCACTTGAACACACGATTATATTTTTCCCATCATACTTTCCCAATTTGAATGATGAAAAGGTTAGTCCTTTTTTGTTGTTGGGTAAAGCGTTCCAAAATGTTTCATAAAACTCGTTCATTTCTCATGCAAATTAACAAATTGCTAGTTTTTCTACTCGGCTATTTCTCTTGGACCGATAACGATATTTTAATTAGAAAAATGGATACGTTGCTCACACTCGAATGCAAAATTAAGAAATTTTGAAAATAGTGTTTATTTCGACAAAAAATTTGAACCCAAAGTACTAATTATGTTCTTGAAGAATTATTCAAACATTCAGAATGGAAGCTTCTGTATGCGTGTCTGCGGAGTTGTGACAGTGGAGACAGAGGCGTCTTAAGACTTCTTGAGGTTCTGGGCCCTTACACATAAGTAGGCCCTAGAACCCTACACAAATGTAGGCCCCACCTATGACGACCTTTAGAACCAAACAATATGTAGCAAATGTTGTCACACAAGCTAGTATAAACAATAACCCAAGCAAATAATGCACAAATGTGCATGACTTACAATTGCACAAACCGGTTGGACAAACTGCCACCCTTTGACTGAATGAGTAATGATGGTGTATGGTGATAGGCATAGACTGGTACATGGACTACGGTCACCACAAGCAAGTTTACATATCGTCTGAAATTCTCAGTTTTTCGGAGAATACAAATGGAAATAACAATTTGACCGTTGAAATTATTGGAATTGTGATCTTATTAAGGCTGAGTCGATAACGAGACAAGGCCCCAATTGACCCATGCTTTAAGACGTCCCTGAGTGGAGGGTGTGATAATCTCCTACCTGGGGAAACTATCTCTTCATCTACTCGACCTAGATTTGTGGGAGGTAGTGATTCACGACCCAAGCTAGCCATAATAATACCAATTTATTATTATCAATTATAATAATCATAGACAGTCTTACTCTAGAAAGGAAATCAGGAGTGATACATCGTAACCCTAAATCCTATGTGAATAAGTGCCTGGAATTTTAACCGCTTAAATTTAAGTAAAGTTATCCTATGAATCTCAATCTTCCTTACTTTCTTGAATAGCTAAAGCCTGTTCTATAATTAAGCTTCTAAGTTCAGATCCTTACCATAAGCTCACGGCGTTCAGCTTCCTTTCCTCTTTCTTCCTTCTCCCTTTCTACGCACGATTACTAAACCTCCACTATATATCTACTAAGTAATCTGAATATCAAGGTTTTTTCTTGAGAGGGCTGGCTGTGAAATACGAGTAACTCAATTGATGGCCCCAAAGATTCCTCAAGAGGAGTAGTTGAAAGACTCGGTAAAGCCCCGTCACAAGGGGATATAAACGCACGAAAAACTGTTGGGAATTTTTGTGCTGGTATTACTTCACAACGTTCACCGTGTTTCTCTCAAGAGATGTTTAAATTTTCTTAGGTATCAGATAAAATGAGCAATCGCGAACATATGGATGATGGAATGAGATGGAGAATCGTTGGTTACAAGCACAGGTGTCGAGCGAGCTAAATGTAACATGAAGTGTAATTTGATTAACGAGCGATTTGTGGAAACATCTTCTGAATGCTGAATCCAAATTGAGGAGACCTGGACATGATCGGTCAAGAATCAAAACGCGTTTGAGGATCATCATTTGGTACTTTCAGCGCGGTAACACAGGACTGCCACAGCTTCACAGCTCTCACGTGAGTCCAGTGACGTATCGTACACCTTAAAACCTTCGCATCGCGGGGGTGGGGGCAGGTACTCTAGGGCGGTGCTCCTCAACCTTTTTGTAGCTGCGGACCGGTCAACGTTTGATAATTTTACCGCGACCCGCTGAGGGTGGGACACGTTGATTGTTTATGTTTTAGATTGCTTTGATTTAACAATTTTAATGAAGTTACATTTAAATATGCTTTCAGAATAAAATATAGTTACACTAAAAACACTACACTACGCCGAAGAAGTATAACTTTTTACGTGCGTACATAACTACACACACACACACACTTTTTTTTATAAATATATTTAACACTTAAAAATCCTATTAGTTGTCCGAGGGGTTTAAATTATGAATGTACTGGTCCGCGTGAGGTCAAAAAGTTTGGCGACTGCGGGTTTAAAGTATGTCCTGCGATTCAAACAGTGCCGATTTGAGCTCATTTCGGGCCCTGTGTGCAGAAGATTTATGGGCTCCTTTCACACTGGCGGATCGAAATTTATTACCAGAAAACCTGGTTAAGTCCAGCTTATCCGGACTTCGGGCCCCTACGCGCTTGCCCCAAGCGACCGATGGATAAACCGGAACTGGATTCAAACGATTGAAAGACAATGAACACTAGAGGGATGTTACAACAAATCAATGCGTAACTTCGTTACTTTATCCCTAATTAAAGCATTTTATCTCTGTTTAAAAGGTACATTTAAAGCCTTAAAATTTGTTGAATGAATGAGTCAAAGCTGATTGGTGTGAATTAATGTTATTCTAGAACTAGAGCAGACCTCGCAAAATTGAATCTAACTAAAGAGCCGTATCTCTCTCTTAACTAACACTCAATGTCTCACGAGGATTTTGAAATGCAGTAAATTTACGTTACAGTTTATAATACAATCAGGATTCAAACCGCACAACTTGAATTGAAACATCACAGGTTCGAGACTTTCAAATATATATATAACGATTGAAAAACTGTTCGTTAAAAAAATTCAAAATGTAGCAAGTTCATTGCAACCATCTGCTTTTTCTCCTTGTTGCTTGTGCTCAAAAATTCATTTTTGTCTTCATTTTTTTTCATGAATTGATCATCATTTTCCTTTCAAATACAGTCGGTTATGAAGGATAAATTGTCAATATTTTTGTTGTCTGATTTACAGTTATTTCATATTTGTTAGAAAAAAAAAATTAAGAAAATGACAGAAATTTATGAAACACTAGCCGTTACCCACCCGCTTCCCTGGGTATTTCATGATTTTATTTGATTATGTTCTGTTTATACATAAATTATTTTTATCCAAGTCCTAACAGTAAGCATTCGATTGTATGAAAAATATTCATATAACTCTTACCTCTTGTTTTAAGAAGGACTGTGTGAAGTATTCCTCCGTGGGTGATACCTCACTCCCAAGTTAACTTCGTGATCTAGAGGTGTGAGATTGAATGAAGAACCAGGCGTTGTCATGATCTTAAAATGTCTTTATTAAGATCTTAACTTAAACACTAACAACTATAATATTTATATTATAACTTAGCGGATCTAAGGTGAGAAAAAACACACAATATGTATTACCAAATAAGCACGATCTTAACCACTAAATTTAACTTTCCCTTCTATTCCTAATCTCTGTTTATATCGCAGTTACTAATGGATACTAGAATTATCCTACCTTAGTTTCTTGTTTAATCGCAATTCTCTCGTATCCTCAATATCGTTGGATTAACTCGCGTGGAATTGGATGCACCTTAACTTGATAAATCTGTCACGGATAGCTTCACACTCAATGACGGCTTTCTTTTCTTCCTTCAGTTCACGCGCTTAAACCAGACTAGCATAATCACTTCCCAATAGGCCATACGCTTACGTTAAACTTCTGCTATTTAAATGGTTTCTAATTTGCATGTTCACGTTTCGCTTCTGGATTTGGTTGGAAAGAATTTGCCTTTTTAGGCTCCAAAGAACCCAAGAGGAGATTTTAGTAGAAAACACGATGAGACCGTCACAACTGGACTTGAATTTCTATAATTATTTTTACGCCTGTCCTCTCCTCCTCACCAAAGTTAGATTACTGCAATATTCCTTCATCAGCTCTACTCAACAAACGAAACATGTTTACCAAATTTAAAGTCTGTAAATCATACAAAACGGAAATTTTTTTTTATCTATATACCTTATGACTCTACCCCATTCCATGGGAGTCGATTCCTGTAAAATCCGTTCTTCGTAGATTTCAAATTCACAAAAGAACACCAAATTTCAATACTGTAGGTCTAATATTTCCAAAATGGGAATTTTTTTTATCTATAATGTCCTCTTAACCCCCACCCATACGGGAGTTGATCTTCGCAAAATTCGTTTTAAGCCGATCTCTACTCAACAAAAGAAATGTGCTTACTAAATTTCAAGTCTGTAGGTCTAACATTCTGTTCAAAAATAGGAATATTTATCTAAAACACCCCTTAACCCCTCGCAATCCACGTGGAAGTCGATTGCTGCAAAAATCTTTCTTTATGAATCTCTACTAAACGAAAGAAACATGCTTGCCAAATTTATAGTCTGTAGGCCTCATAGTTTCGGAGATGTGATAAGTAAGTGAGTAAGACTGAGTCTTCTTTATATATATATATATATATATATATATATATATATATATATATATATATATATATATATATATATATATATATGTATATATATATATATAATATGTATATATATATATATATATATATATATATATATATATATATATATAATATGTATATATATATATATATATATTAATATATGTATATATATATTTTATTAATGTATATATATAATATATGTTATATATATATGTATATAAGTTATATAGTAAAAATATATGTATAATAATGACTAATGTATATATATATAATTATATATAATGTAAATTAAGCAAGTTTAAAATATGTTAGTATATATATATGTGATATAATATATTATATATATTATATTATTGTATTATTTTTGATTATATAATATATGTATATATATATATAGTAAAATATATAGTTATATATATTATATAAATATGTATCATTATATATGATTATATATATATGTTAATATATATATGTAATATAATATGAATTAATATTTTATATACATGTTAAAGTAATATATTTGTAATACATAAAGATATTACATATATATATATATTTTATATATTATTATTTTTATTATATATATATATATTAAGTATATGTATTTTATAATATATATTATGATATATATTATAATATATATACATATATTTTATATATATGTATATATATATATATATATATTATATGTATATATATATATGTATATATAATATGTATATATATGTATATATATAATATATATTATTAATATGTATATATATATATATATTGTTTAAATCATTTACAATATAATGCATAATATTGTATATATTACATATATTACATATATATTATTATATATATATGTATATTATACATTATATATATAATGCTATATAATTATATTATTATATATATATGTATATATATTATATATGTATATATATATGTTATTAATTACCTTATTTAGCATCTTATCTATATTAAATTAATATTATTTTTAGTAACTAAACAACACATTTTAAGGGGAAATCGTTATTCTTTTAGATGGTAAAAATCATTTAATTTTTACTAAATCTTATATATACTTTTATAATAAAAAAGCTCTAAATTAAAGCTTATATACTTTATTGTACAATATGGAAAATCAAAATTTTATAAATGTTATTAAAATAAAATAATTATGCATTATTCTAGCTTTCACCCTATTTGGGGAAATTTTTCCATTGTATTATTAAAGTTAACTAAACAACAAAATTTTAAAAAGGGACCCAGAGATTCCCTTAGGAAATTTTCAAAAAATTTAAAAAATTTTTTAAAATTTTAAGCCTAAATTTTTTATATATATTTTCTCTTTCATAACTCACAAAATTTGAAAGCTCTAAACTTAAAAAACGCAGAATTATGATAGCTTTCACGTTCGTTTTTATTCACATCCCTATGGAAAATCAAAACTTTATAAACTGACTTATCTCAGAAAGATAAAATAACTAATTTGTCTTCATTTAAAATGCTAAGGCTTTTTTTTTTCTATTGCGCCTAATGCTTTGAAATTTTTTACCTATTGCTAATAGTACATGTAACAAAAGTTGGTATGCATTTTTGAATCAAAGCAATATTTATTTTTTTTAAAAATAATTGAACTCAGAATTTATACATTTTTTTAAGGAATTTTCAATAAATATTCATAAAAAGAAGTATTGTTTGAACACCAATCACGTTAACGCAAAACCCATACCAACTTTTATTATATATAGTTTGACGTACTTGAAAATCAAATTTCATGTACGTACGTAAATTTTTGTAGGAGGAGTAGCATTTTAAAATCACTTCAAAAATTTTTTTTTCCTTAAAAAATTACATGGCTAGCTTTTTATGAAATTCTGAGCACAAAATCTGCTTAACATAGTATACATACATAGGAGGCAACCAAAAAAATTTTAAAAATTCTTGAATTAAAAATTTTTACGTAAATCGTACCATGTCCCCTTAAGTGTTTATCGTGCAAAGAAGAATCGTGCGAAGTGCAACAATGTGTAAACTATGCATTTTAAAAATTCCGCCAAACAACAACAAAAAAATATAATAATTAAAGACTCAAATTTTGAATTTGAAATAAAACTTTAGCTGCTGCTTTTTTAAGTTTTGTTTTTGATGTAACTTTTATAAGAATTAATATATGCTTCGTTGGCCAAACAATTATCGAGAAAATTACGTATGTATCTACTGAAAGAACTTTTTTTCCTTCGGGCTTTTATTATATGTTTTTTTGTGACTTACATATTTTCAACCCTAGTACAAGAACGTTCAAGGAATTATGCATAAGAATTCGACAACAGATATGCAAATGTAATATATTACTATTCAGCGTGAAAAAACCCAGAATTTTCTTTTCCTTTTGCAGTTATTTATATTTGATTAACTTAAAATGATAATTTTCTTGTTGCCATTATGCAAATGCAAATCTTGTTTTATTCCAAATAAAAACAACGTGAAATGAATTGGAATATCGTTTGGTGGTAAAATACGAAGTCTCAAACTTATATCTAAGAGGAAACTTAGAAGGTTAGAAATGGTAGAAAATTCGATGCAGTGGAATGGGAAATCTGACGGAATATCGATTGAATTCATCGATTAATCATGAGGACACCTAAAGAGAAAATTACGGAAACCTACCCGAAGAATGAGCGTCTGATTCCCCCAAAAATTTGAGGATGTATAATTGTCAAATAAATATACAAAAAAATTGATTTCATTAAATTTTAAAATTATTTTGTTTAATTAGTTGGATAGTATTTGCCATAAAAAGATTAATAGAACATTTATCAAGATAATCAAATAAATATCAATAATTCAGCAAAAAAAAAAAGATACTGATTTTGTAAACATTTTTTTTTGTTGTTTTTTTTGTATATGTAATCAGGAATTTTAACTGAAAAATTATTATATTTAAAAATAAAGGAAGTAGGTTAAGATCAGGCCTCTTTTCTCCCATCGGCAAGTTCATGTTATATATATATATATACGTTAAGTATTGTAGTAGCGTTGGCCGGTGTTGGTTTGTTGTCATATCTGGTTTATTGCATACATCTTCCGAATAACTTTACCTCCTTTATTATGAAGCACACATCAATAGATTAAAACACAATTGCGATACATTTTCACATTGAATAGGCAGCAGCATGTTGGAGGACACAAAGACAAAGAGCTGCAGCTATTTACATTCTTACATTATGAAGGCAAGCAGACAAAGAGACGGCGATTACACAAGATTTTTGCTTTTATACCAGCAGTGCAAGCGCGTGATTATTACGTAATAGTAGTTCTGATTGGATAGAATGGGCGGGACAGGGATTTCGGACTAGCCGATTACGATTAAGATTACAATGTTATTTTTAGACAAAAGAATTAAAGTTATTTTAAATATTAGTACAAAGAGTTAAAATAAAAGGATACTAGAGGGAGTCATTGCATTTATATATATATATATATATATATATATATATTTAACTGATACTCAGTCAAAATGAAAATGTTAGGTTTTTTTTTTCAAAAAAATCTTTTATTAAATAGAGAAAACAGGAAAAAAATAACATGCTAAACTATTTGCAACAAATGTCTTCGATTATATTTCCTTCTGGTTTTCACTCGCTGAATTGCCACTGGACCATCCATTAGCAGCGTCTTGAAGTGTATCAGCATATCCAAGACTTGGTGTTTTTGTCTGAGTGTGATGAAGGCGCCAGTATCCCAAGTACCAAAGTACAGATTCAACATGTGCACAGCAGCCAACAACTCTAGCACTAACTTTGCACTGCCAATACAATTCAATGTTTGGATTATGACCTATGCCTGTTCTTGTCCATACGTTATGCACTTTTGAACTTGTGTGTAGTCGAACAACTGAGGAATCTTCTCGATTTACGTGAAGACAGTACAGCCCCGATTGATTAAGGTGTTCGTGAGTGTATAATGGGCTTTGCTTAAGCTTATATATTCCAAGAATTAAATATCGTTGCTCAATCCATGTTAATCGTGGAAAATCTGGAAGATAAAAGCCGCTTAACAAAATCCATATCGCCCTTTTTCTTGCCCAGCCATTTTCTTCAACTTTTGTTGTAAGTAAGGTGCTTCTTCTCTAAATCTAGCATTCGTTGGGCAATTACACTGTCGTCCTCAATATTGTTAAGTCTTGCTGGGTGGAAAGCATTAAGCATTGCAGAGACGATTTTAATATAATCCCAATATATGGTATTTGGACATTTGGGATAATATTTTTTAAAGCTCTGAATTTCTTACGCTGGCCGTTTACTGCTTCAACTTCCCAACGAATCGATATCACCGAACATGTCTTGATAGTATCTTCTATAGACAACTGTGTTTGTTTTTCTAGGAATGCAGGCATTTTAGGTACTAAGTCCATTTCTTCTAAAAGCTCCAAAAAAAATCTGACCAATTTGCGGACAAGAGTTTGTGTTTACTTCCTCCCTCACAAAGGGCATATTCTGTAGCTTTGAAATAATTAATAGTATGAATAACTTCTAATTAAAATGTAAACATATTGTATTTAATAGCTGCGACGTAAATAAATCAATTTTTAATTTCTTAACTCTAGCGCTACCATTAATTTTCCCAAACATCACAATGCCTAAGAACTCTCCGAGTCTGTACCACTGGATCTCCTGACACACACTTTTGGCCAGATAGTGTATAACAATAAACACTCTAAAGGTAAAAAAAAAGGAACGATCAGACTTTATGTAACGTATTCCAATTTACTCAGATGAACTTGTTTATTTTACAATTTATAAATATGATTTTAAGAAAATATTTATATAACTTCTACGATTTTTGCACTTTTAGAAACGTATAAAAAATATTTGCTGTATTACTCATAAAAAAATGTTGCAAATTGATAACTAATATAAATGTGTAGAATTAAAAGATGTGCTTGCATATTTGATGTAGTGAAAATTAGGCGCACCCTTAGTTTGTATATTTAATAACCATAAAGCATGAACTTATCTAGCAAATTTTTTTATTCATGAATAATTTAATTTACTAGAGAATTGGCAAAAATATTTTATTGGCTTATATGCGGAAAAGTATTTCCGAACTGGATGATCAACTCAACAGCAAATGACACATTATGTGAAGTTTTTTGTAACGGGATACAGTTTATGGAATTAAGAAAACTGTTTGGTCCATTACCTTCAGAATTTTCCAAGGAGGAAAAGTTAAAGAAAAGAAAATAGTTTAATTGATATGATGATTTTATATCATTGAAAAATGGCGGTTTTTTAAATACATTAAAAGCCCATTCAACTTGAACCTATGTTCAGTCATGTTTGGATTTTAATTTAAGTACAGAATTATATAACATATTAATCAATAGATCTGAAAAATATTTAATTTTTGTAAAATATTAACAATAATCCGGTGCAATAACGCGCACTTTTAACACAAAAAATAAGATCGAAATTTACGGGTGCGCTTTATACACCGGATAGAAAAATGATAGTTTTGAAAATAAAAAAAAGTGTTGAGCTCTAAAAAAAATAAGACCTCTACATAGATAGAAATACTGCTTATTTAAACAAATGACATATCTAATGAACTTAAAGGGTCGAAAAGATCTAGAAGTGTTCTCATTTTAAAAATTCCAGGATGATAACTCGAATAAATGATTTCAAGAGATCAGAGCATTTTACACGTACACTTCAGGCTCCATCGTATAAAGGGGCTGCACGTTGTACAACGAATATCCCTAAAAATAAAAAAATCCAGTTTTAAAGTAAAGGTGGATGTTATACACTGGATTTTTTTTTTTACTTTTTTTCTTCATCAAGATGTTTAAAATAAATTTTACAGAGAAACACGTTTCACGCGAAAACGCTCAAAGGCGAAATATAGGTTAACACGAGATAATACAACGGTCCCGACAAATTACTATGTACTTCCATGCATTTTTTTTTCTCTTAACGCGAAACGAAAATCGCCTAACACGAAAAGATGGAAGAGAAAGATATTGAAACTGAACTGACACTTAAGGTATCCAACTAGGTTCGGAACCGTGATTTAAAAAAGGCGTATAAATGGATAACTTTCATGATATTTAGTGTCATTTGGATTAAAATATATGTATAAAATTTTGTTTTAGGAATATTAGAATAACAAATTAATTAATTGCAATATTTTGGTAAAAAATGAACTTAGAATTACCTATTTTCAAAACATTCTCCTTTGATGAAAAATGCTTGTATAATAATATTTTGTTTATATAAAGCAAATATTTCTTCAAAGGGCCTGAACTTGGACTTTTGAAGAATTCACACTATTTTCAGAGTTAGTACCAACTGAAATACTTATCGGTGTTTTTTTTCTTAAAATTTCTCCATTCTATTGTATTAAAATATGGATAAATCCACTTCTAAGTTATATATTTCAAAAATTCTTGTTCGGACTTTGCACAGAGGTCTGAGCTATATATAGGCAAAATATTATTATTATAGAAGCATTTACCATAAAACTAAAATGTTTTAAAAATGTGGTAATTCTATGCTCATTTTTTGCCAAAATATTGCTTTAAATAGTTTTTTACTGTAGTATTCTTCTTAAAACAATTTTTATACATGTATTCCAATCTAAGTTACTCTAAATATCATAAAAATTATCCATTTATACGCTTTTGCAAAACAACAGTTCCGAACGTAGTCGGATACCTTAATGAAATGTTTGAAAAAGTTTCTGTATTATTGTATCATCGGAAGAATTCTTTGCAGTAGCTGATAATACTGTGCTCAAAACCCCAATTATGGAAGACAAAGACATTTTGGATTTTGTTCAAAGCAAAAAATATAGCGTTGATTCCGATTCCGATGACGAAAATGAAATGAATAGATCAGCTCCTGTTCCTACGTCATCCGAAATGAGGATCATCATAAAAAGTATGTTCAGTTATTCAGACACACATTCCAATAAGGAAATGAACAACGAAAGGAAGGTATCAAACAAAATTTGTTGACAATTTAAAAAGACAGTGCAAAGAGAAATATCAGATTATTTTCCAAAACTCAATAAATGTTTTGTTTTTCAAAAAAAAACTTGAAAATTTTGTATGAAATTTCATTAAGTTCTTGTGAATGTTCTTTTTCATTGATATTTATTAAGTACATGCATGTATACTAGGGGTTGTAATACCGGAATACCAGTATTTTAAGCCATTTGTCACAATTTTGTTACACCGGTATTCACAAGTTTAAATACCGTTTTTTTCGGGAAAACTAGAATTTTTTTTAAAATTGACTTCACTTTATGTTCAGCGATCGCCAACATAACAAAATGGAATACGTTTTTGTTTTTATGTCTCCCTAACGGGCAAAATTAATTAGGCTGTGAATAGAAAGTTGCATCGCACTATCCCGTGAAGTGATAAGATACGTGAATCATCCAAGGAGTCGGGCCAAAACCATCCTATTACAGCTCAGAGCGATATTTCGCATGCGCAGAATTCGCTGTCTGATATTCGTATGTGTGAAAACAAGGTTGTAGTTGTGAAGAAAGTGTATAATATTTCGATATTTTTTTAAATAGGTGAGTTTGTAATTCACATTGTAATTGCATATTACACTTTAGGGTCCAAAATATTTTTTTCAGATTCATTATATATGTACTCATAAATAATAACCCATAATAATGCATAAGTATAACTTTAAAGAACATAAATAATTACATTTTTTTGTTCTGATTTAAATAAATAAGATATTCTCTTACTTTTTGTGATTCTTTATATACTGTTATAATTTATAAGTTGCAAATTATTTTTTTGAGATATATTTGCACTCTCTAATAAAACTGGCAAATGAAACAAAGAAACACCTGTGTTTTCTTTCTTTTTCTAAAATTTCTACTACTGGTATTCAAACCGGTATCCCGGTATTAAGAACTAAAAAATACCGAATACCGGTATTGAACTTTTGGTTCGATATTGCAATCCCTAATACTGTCGAGACCTCCATGTAACAAACCTCTGTATTGCAAATTTTTCTATATAGCGAATTTTTTCCAAGAAACAAGAACATTTCACGATTTTCTTCGTAAAATAACCTTCCAACAGGTATTACTGTGTTAGAACATTTCAGCAATTGCAATAGATTGCACCAATTGCTGAAAGAAAAAAATCTCATCCATCATGTTTCCAAAGGAAAAAGTTGCATGCACATTTTGTAGTTTTAAATACGCTTACCTATATTTTTCATAATGCATAATATTTCTACGATTTTTTTTCTATTTGTATCACATCTATAACAAATATTCTCATTCGAATATTAATCTAACGCTGTAATTAATTGTAAAGCCTCATCTAATATATTTATTTACTTGCAATAACTATAGTCGAACCTCTATATAGCGAACTTTTTCCAGGAACTTGGCCCATTTCACGATTTTCTTCGTAAAATAACCTCTCTATAGCGAAGTGCGTTTTCTATATAACGAACTTTTTCTCTTGTGATTCAACTTTTTTTCTCCTTATTTTTAAATTATTTCAGGACATTTTAAGTTATTCTCTCTTTTAACGCATTTTATAGTAGTCATAAATCTTAAACTGGTTTTATTAGTTACCTAACTCACTGAGAGCAATAGAATTCTGGACATTTTATCCAAGAAGTGTAACCTTTAACCCCCATCCCGATGTCCAGTTCTCTGGAAACATCTTCAATATCCCCTTTTACCCTCAGTGGAGTCTCGTGTCCTTGAACTAATCTCCGTTCATTTGTAATGTTAATGAATCGTACAGGTAACTTCGTTTCTCTTAGCTCAAAAATGACAAGACCTAAGTGCTTGAGAATCAAAGAAAAAAATTCAATTCTTCAGGAAGTGGATTAAAGGCGTCAAGAAACTTTTCTTACAGTTTTTCTTTCTTTCTTTTTTTACTAAGCAACATATATAAAATAAATATATATTAATTTACAAATTATGAATTTAAAATATGTTTTATGTGGTTTATAAAGAAAATTGAAAGGTGAACCTCTATATAACGAATTTTCCTCATAACGAACTTTTTTCGGGATTTAGCGACTTCGTTATATAGAGGTCCGACTGTATATACCAGGGATGGCGAACCAATGGCACGTTACACCAAATTTTGGGCACGTCACCGATCAAAATGGTTTACATTTTAATTCAAAATAACAAAGTACAATATGAAGTATTACGAACAAACGCGAGTGATGCGTCGCATTTTTTAGTGAGATTTTCTCAGTTCAAAGAATTATCGGAAACGCTCAAGTTTTTTATGTACCCTGATATGACTTCATTTACTAAACTGAACTTGTCCCAATTCGATTGGTTGGTAATTAAAAAAATTCAAATGCAACTAATTGATTTTCAGTCTAGTTAAATATGGATTCCAAAATTTGTTAAAAAAAGGAAAAAGCTGGAATTAATTGAAACAGAAAGATAAACAAACAATATAAGTAAAAATGCTTGCAAGGAAATTTTGGAAACAAGGAATTTGATTCCAGAAACATTTAACTATTTGAAGAAGATAGGTCATGCTATTTTAACCATATTTTCACCTACCTACGTCTGTGAGTCATAATTTTTAAAGATGAATAACATTAAAGACTCGCTCTCTTGGAAATCGTTTAGAAGAGAATTCCATTTAAGCACCGTATTTTGCTAAAAGTAACATTTTACAATCTTAGTTTTTTAGGTTTGTAAAATGCTACTTTTATTTTCATCTAAATGTTACTCTTATTTTTCATCTAATCTGCAACAGCAAAAATCACACTAATGTTACTTTAATTTGAATTCCATGTATTAGTAAAACACATTTACTACTTTAAGGTATCCGACTACTTTCCGCGAACCGTGATTTTAAAAAAGCGCATAAATGGATAATTTTCATGATATTTAGTGTTACTTTAAATTAGAATACATGTATAAAATTGTTTTAAGGACATTTTGACAAAAAAAAAAAATCATTTAAATACAATATTTCGGCAAAAAATTAACTTAGAATAACCTTTTTCAAAATGTTCTCCTTTTTTAAAAAATGCTTTTATTATAATAATATTTTGCCTGTATATAGCTCAGACCTCTGTACAGAGGCTCAACTACGATTTTTGAAAAATTCACATTATTTTCAGAGTTACAACCAACTGAAATAATTATCGGCGTTTTTTTCTTAAAATTTCTTCCCTCTGTTGTCGTAAAATATGGATAAATCCACTTCTGAGTTATATATTTCAAAAATTCTAGTTTTGGCCTCTGTACAGAGGTCTGAGCTATATACAGGCGAAATATTATTATATAATAGAAGCATTTTTCACAAAAGGAGAATATTTTGAAAATGGGTCATTCTATGTTAATTTTTTGTCAAAATAGTGTACTTAAATAATTTTTTGTAAAAACTATTCTTATATAAAAAAATTTTTGTACATTTTCTAATCTAATGACACTAAATATCATAAATATTATCCATTTATACTTTTAAATCACAGTTCAACGTAGTCGGATACCTAAAAATCAAAATTTATTTTTCGAAAAAATAAACAAATTTTGGTTTTTAATAATACGTTTTATTTTTGCCAATAACCACAAGTCAAAATTTTTTAGCTCTCTCATCATAGTCTATACCTCATTAAATATTTCTGTAGAAAAATTCTCTATAAAGGCTCGCCACCCCTGGTATATACATATCTAAATAAATAAAGCGTACTCTAATAAACTTAATTTCGTTAAAAAAGTTTATTTTTTCTGCGATTTCTTTTAACACGAAATTCTTTTACCATGAAAATATATTTCAGTCCTCCTTAGTTTCGTGTAAAACGATTTTCACTGTATTAAACATAAACTTTTGATAATGTTGTTTCTTCAGGTCAAGTCCCGCAGTTCCCCAGACCGATCTATTGCGAGCTCGACTCCTCAACATCTCGATAACGAAACCGAGTTGTTTTTGTTTTGAAATCCGCTCACGAACGTTCTTTCGTTCCACAAAAGCCTCTTCTTCGTGAGCGACCGTGACCAGTCAAATTTTCGTCCTCGAAAAATCTCATCGGAGAAGATCGGGAAGTCAATAAACGCATGCGCCAATATTCTTTCTTCTTCCTGGACTTCTTTTTCGAACGAACGTCTGGATGAAGTTCGAATTTTGCCTAAGTTCCTTCGCGTGTACGTGCCTACCTAGGCCCTTCGACGACGAGAAGGGGGTGGAGTGGAAAGGAACGGCCCTCGCCGAGAAAGTGTCCCAATTTTCTAGACGTGTTGCTCCTGGACCTTCGCTTCGGCCGTTGTCTTGAGGCAAAGAGGTCAGTATCCCCAACGGCTGAAGAAAGGACAGATTGTAGTAAGAGATGTAGATTGACGTCACATCCGGTAAGAGATCGCGAAAATTCGGAGCGGGTTCGTTTCTTGCAGGATGAAGATGTGTTGAATATTTTTTTCAAATTTTGAAAGAAAGTTGCAGTTAAATTTTCGAAGACTCTAATTCTAAAGAATAGTTTATATTGATAGTAAATGGGTTGAAAAATTGATTTTTTAAGAAGTATAATTAATCCCTTGCTTCATTTAACTTAAATATTGTGAGCCAAACTGACAAACGCAAAGTTTTGGATTAAATTTAAAAATATTTTGGTGCAAAAGCATTTGGGCTCAGTACTCTAAAATAATTTTCTTAAATCGAACTCTAGCGAATACCGTAAAATCCGGGTATAACACAAAAAATAAGATCGAAATTCGCGGCTGCGCGTTATACACCAGATATAAAAATGAGAGCTTTAAAATAATAATAATAATAAAAAGAGATGAGTATAAAAAGTTTGACTTCTACATGCATTGAAATATGTTTATTTAAAAGAAATGATATTCTTTATGAAAACCTTAAAGAGTAATAGTTCTAGAAGTAAACCATTTTTCTATGGGATAATACCTCGAATTATAAATGAATTCAAAACATTAGAGTATTGCAGACGTACATTTTCATGATTCTTTGTAAAAAGGGGGTCAGCGCTATACGGCTAATATACCCCAAAATAAAAAAAAATAAAAAAATGCTGCTTGAAAGTTGGGTGCGCGTGATACGCCGGATTTTTTGGCATATGCGTTTTATGTAAATTCATTTCTCACATTTCCGTGAGTGAATTAGCTTAAAATTTTTTTTACAAAAGGGAATCCAAAGTTGTGATATATATTCCCATGTAAAAAATATTCTATAAATAAACTAAATGCTATTATATTTCTCTAAAAAAATTGCAACACAAATTAATGTATGATGATTTCAAATCTTTAAGACGTCGAATCGAGAATTTATGAATTTCTAAATTTTAGAATTTCTTGAAATGTTTTCTTTTACGATGGTTTGTGGCCCTGGTAGCCTAGTGATCAGGGCTCATTGCTGGCATGTCATGAGTTCGAGCCTTTGTTCCACTGAAGACCTCAACGTGTAAAAAGGCTGATGCATGTTTCATCTGTCATGGCTCAAAGTCTTCCCGTTCACGTGGTGTGTTATTTTGGAGATCGGGGTGCCAGCTCAGGTGTCGTTGTCGTTACTTGACCTAGTTTCAAAATTACGAAAACCGTCACCAATAGCTCCGGAAATTCCTTCAAAATAAATTAATTCAGGACAGAGAGGGTTGGTGGTCAAACTGTAATACTGGCTTACGAGTCAAATCCTTCTTTCCCAAACCCAGTTTGATATCAATCCCCATTCCAGTTACGTTATACAATTCTTAACAAGCCATGGCCCATTTGTTTCTTACTTGCATCGCTTCAAATTAAAAGTTACTCCCAATTGTTTTCGGATCTGTTGGGGACGCTGACCATTAAGTATTCGCATGTCCCCTGATTAAGGATTTCCATTTGGTCTCTCCATCTCAAAATGCTAAAAAGGCCTGGTTCCAATCTATCGGTAGAAATCCTTCCATTCACTCTAAACTAAAATCGTGTTTTAAAATTGCCTCTACAATTCGGAATCAAATTCCTTAGTTGGGATTGGATCAGTACTCTTATGTGGTCACAATTTTATTATATATATATAACGATATATATAATATATATATATATATAATATATAGTAAAATAAATTAAAAAGTGAAGAAGTACTAGAACCTTTCAGCTAAAGCAGGGAAAAAATTAATTCACAACACAAAAATGTAGATGCAAAAAAAGTCTTTGACCAATTTGGGGACCCATTATGATTTCCTAAAGCTGTGTCGCTGATAGGGCCCGCAAATTAGATTGCAATCTTAGGATCCAATTTTCCCAAATGTTTCCCTGCTTTTTTTTAGGTGCATTTATACTTTGTATTTATATTACTTTTGATGTATTTGTAAGAACGCTGGAATAATGTATATTATTTTTCCTCTCTTACCCTTTATGTTCTTTATTATTATTTTCAGCTTTGTATGTGTGTCCTTTTCAATAACAGATGTATTTCGTTTCATTTACCTTTAATTTTTGTAATATGTATATTTAATGTGTGCTGCCGTATAAAATGTATGCTAGAATTTTGCTCAATAAAGATTGAACACGAGGGTGGTAGTTTCTGGGGTCTTTGTGCTCTAAACCTTTTCGGGTGGCCGTTCTCTTGGTATTCCACCAAATTTTGAGTGTTAAAAGTGCGATGTTAATAAACACTCAATTTATCCAGGATTGATGTAAATATTCGTTTATAAAATATCTCCTTCAAAATAATTTTTTTGTGATGAGTAATTACATACTTGAAATATTTGAACAGTTATACCCCGAACTTACGCGATAGTTGGGACTGAGAGATAACCGCGTAAATCGGATTCGCGTAAGTCGGGGTATAATTTCTCTTTAAAATTTTTTTTTAGTTGGTGCCGGTGACGAAAGGAAATAATAGTTTAGAGAAAAAAAAAGTTTAATAAATTCTTAGATAACGCAAGTGCAAAATCGTAAACATAAGGTAGTTTGAGGAAGAAGGTCTTATAAAATCTAACAAGTTCAAAGATTTATCGGTTCAAAAGATTTTTTTTTCTCCCGGAAAATTTCCCCGTAACATTCTAATAATTCTTTTATTTCTTGTCTCGTTGAAAAGTACACTCTTCGTATTTTCTAAGACTTGTAACCCTTTTTCAATTAAACAGGCCTGCCAAATTCCCAATCGTTATTTGATCTTCTGATTGAACTGGGTCTACAGACATAAGTTCTTCAATGTCTTGCTCATGCATTTCTATGAGCTCATCCATTGTCAGCTCCTGATTGTAGGAATCCAGCAGCTCTTGAACGTCTTCACTATCCACTTCTGAATTTATTTGCCTGGAAAGATCGACAAATTCTTCAATCACATTACCAATTTTATCAGACTCTGGCACTGATTCCGCCTGAGTTTTAATGAAGGTGGTTAATAAATTATAGTTTAAAAAAAACTAAAATACACCCTTTTATAGTTAATGGAATAAGTTGTAACTTAATCTTTTAGTCGGCACATCTGGAAATGTGATACCTGAAATTAGTCTCCAGATGCGGGATGGGATATGAAATCGGAAATCGTCAATCTTGATGATCTTGATCAGGATTGGAATGGAACAAAATTATTAAATTATTGTATTGTCATTGGTTCTGGACAAGTTAGCAAATTTTCGAATTAATCCGATCTTTTAAAGAGGGTAAAAATTAAGTTAAAAGATTCCATTACATACATGTGAAACTTATAAAAGGGTGTTAAAAATGTAATCCAATGTGTAATTCTTGCTTTTCTAATCATAATTTGTTATAAATACATTTAATTTGATGTTATATTTAAAATACACCAAAAAAGTAGTGAAGAATTCACAATAGATGACAAAATCTTATCTTTAGTATGGCTCAGATGTGTTTTACATTTTAAAATATAATATATTTCGTCATTTGCTATTGTTATTATGATTCAGTAAAATGGTATTTAAATATCATGAGTGAAAATATTTCAATAAATTTCCATATAAGAGAAATCGCTCACAGTGAAAATTATTCTTCGACGAGATTTGAAAATTGCGGAACTCTGAATTCGCCTAAATCGGGGTAGCGTAAGTAGAGAGAGAGAGAGAGAAGAGAGGAGAGAGAGAGAGGGTATTAATGCGTTAGAACATTTCAGCAATTGCAATAGATTGCACCAATTGCTGAAAGAAAAAATCGCATCCATCTTGTTCCCAAAGGAAAAAGTTGCATGCACATTTTGTAATTTTAAATACACTTACCTATAATTTTCATAATGCATAATATTTCTTCGATTTTTTTTTTATTTGTATCACATCTAAGACAAATATTTTCATTCGAATATTAATCTAACACTGTGACTAATTGTAAAGCCTCATCTAATATTTTTATTTACTTGCAATAATTACAGTCGAACCTCTATATTGCGAATTTTTCTACATAGCGAACTTTTTTCAGGAACCTTGCACATTTCACGATTTTCTTCGTAAAATAACCTCTCTATAGCGAAGTGCATTTTCTATATAACGAACTTTTTCTTTTGTGATTGAATTTTTGTTTCTCTTTATTTCTGAAAAAAATTCAAGTTATTCTCTCTTTAATACATTATATGGTGGTCATAAATCTTGAATTGGTTTTATTAGATCCTAGCTCGCCAAGAGCAATAAAACTCTGGTCGTTTCATCCAAGAAGTGCAATTTTTAACCCCCTATTGTTCAGTTCACTAGAAACATCTTTTATATTCTCTTTCACCCTCAGTGGAGTTGTCCCGTGTCCCCGTGTTCTAATTAGAAAATAATGTATGCTTAATATTACACTTGTATGCCTTAAATTATAAAATGCCCTTAAAATGCATTCATTTTAGTATAAAATTATTTTCTTAATATTGAAAATACAGTGAGTTCTTCGACATTCTTTTTTCTTGTTTTCCTTGCAGTTTTCTTTCATTCTATTTTGATGGGTAAGATATATAAAATAAATATATATTAATTTAAAAAAGGTGTGAATAATTGCTTTTTTTAATATATAGTCTTTATGAATTTAAAATTTGTTTTATGTGGTTTATAAAGTATATTAAAAGATGAACTTCTATGTAACGAATTTTCCATCTAACGAACTTTTTTCCGTCATTTACCGACTTCGTTATATAAAGGTACAACTGTATTTTAATTCTCTTAAACGATATGTAAAGTACAATTTTAAATTTTAATCTGCCGACACTGCTTTTGAATTGAGAATTTCAAATCTCCCCCAAATTTTATCGATTCTCAGCTAGATTTTAAAACCATGAAAATCTGTCAACATGAAGCTTATAAATATATTACCTCGGTATCAATTTTTATACAAAAATTCTCTCTGAAAAGCCGGAGCGAAGTACTTAGGTAATGAAATAAGCTGGGGTTGGATGTACATTACACAAGCTGACTTATCGATTCGCGTTCTGCCGGAGAATATGGGGGAGCTCGATGAGCGCTAGAGTGGGTGACCATATCTATAAAATTTATTCTGTATATTTCTGCACATAAAACACATAAATGAAACTTCGTCTTAAAGTATACACATGGAAATGTTTTAAAAATTTATGTGTATACATATTTTTATCATACATTAAAAATATTTTTTAATTGTAATGTTATAAAAAAGTTTGATTAATTATTTTAAGGTTCACTAGTTGGAACCGATTCTCAAAAGCGTACAAACGAATATTTTTTTAATTTAATGTCCGTTGTCCCTTAAAAAATTGTTTTAGAATTTATTTATAAAAATTATTTGCAATTTTTTTGGAAAAAAATAACTTAGAAACCTTTTTAAAAATGCCCCTTTTTGGAAAAAAGTTTCTATTATAATAATATTTTGCCTGATATACCCCAGATTTTGTCAGAGGCTCAATTTGACTTTGAAAATTAATTATTTTCAGAGTTACTACCAATTGCAATATAATTTTATCGGCGTTTTTTCCTTAAAATGTCTCCCCTCTGTAGTACTAAAATAAGGATAAATCCTCTTCTAATTGTAAGTTATATACTTTCAAAATTTGGGTTCAGGCTCTGTACAGAGGTCTGAGCAATTATATACAGGCAAAATTTTATAATTATACAAGCATTTTCCATAAAAGGACAATTTTTTGAAAATAGGTCATGTTTATTTATGAATAAACATGGAAAATAGGCTATGTTTATTTTTTGTCAAAATATTGTATTTAAATATTTTTTAATTATAATTGTATTCTTAAAACAATTTTTTATACATGTATTCTAATATAAGTGACACTAAATATCATAAATTTTTCCCTTTTATATGTTTTCCCCAAAATCAGGGTTCCCGAAAAAGTAGATACCTTAAAATACTTTCGAATATTGGTATCTTAGGTACAGGAAAATACAATAATCTTCTGTAAGAATATTCCAGCGATAGTGTGTGACACCATTTTTATTTTAGAAGCTTTTATTGGTTTATTTTTATTTTAAGACCGCAATCTCGATAATTAAACTATATATGCATAGAAATATGTGCATATGATTTTTATACATAAAATTCTTTCATACATTCTTATAAATGTACAAATTTTAGAAGAGTTTGTGTATGCTGTTAATTTAAAAAATTTTTATAAGTTTAATCGATTTTAGATGATTCGGGGGGGCCCACTCTTTTCAACTTTTTTTTTAAATGAAAAATTTTTTGGTTTTTTTTTAATTTAGTACATTTTAAAAAAAAATGAAAAAAAAAAAAAAAATTATTATAAAAGGGAAAAAATGGGTAAAATGTACAAAAATTGCATAAATGGGGCTCATTTTTATAAAAATTTTAAACAAAAATTTTAATTTTGATGTGTTGTTTTTTATTCATTTTGAAATTACTTTTGGATAAGGATTTTTAATTTTAAAAAAAAAGACCCTTTTTCAGTATATGAAATTGTTTAAAAACAGTAATTATATTCACATGGGGACTGCAAATTTGGGAAAAAACAGTGTATTTATAAAATCTGAAGTTTTAAACCTTCTACTATTATCAGAAAAAAACAAAAAATTTTTTATTTTATTTTCAAAATTTTTTTGAGCAATCGCTGTCCCCCGTTTGATCTTTTAAAAAAAAGAAAACACATTTCAGAAAAAAACGCATTTTAAAGTATGACACTTCTTGGTATCCGATTACGTTCGGAATCCTGTTTTTAAAAAAGCAAAATGGATAATTTTCTTGATATTTAGTATCACTTAGATTAGAATGCGTGTATAAAGTTTTTTTTAAGGACATTTTGACAAATAAAAAAAATTTTAAATACACATTTCGGCAAAAATTAATTTAGAATAACCTTTTTCAAAATTTCCCCTTTTTTGTGAAAAATGCTTCTATTTGATAATATTTTGCATGTAAAAACTCAGACCTCTGTACAGAGCTCATTTATGATTTTTGAAAATTAAATTTATTTTCAGGTTACAACCCATTGAAAAATGATCGGCTTTTTTTCTTAAAATTTCCCCCCTGTGTTGTGTAAAACATGGATAAAACCCCTTCTAAGTTATATATTTCAAAAATTTCTAATCGCCCTGACAGAGGTCAACTATATATAGGCGAAATATTATTATAATAAAATTTTATTTTTCAAAAAAGGAGAATTTTTTAAAAAGGGGTCATTCTATTTCATTTTGTCAAAATTTGTATTTAAAAAATTTTTTTATTGTAATACTATTCTTAAAACAATTTTATATACTTTTTCTAATCTAAGTGACACTAAATATCATAAATTTATCCATTCATACCTTTTGCAAATCCGGTTCCCGAACGTATCGGAAACCTTAAATAGTCATCTTTTTTTACTAAAATACTTGTAGTTTTTGTTCTAGTGAATGGAAAATAATAAACTTGATATTTTTATAAAGCTAATAAAATTGTCTATAAAACAAAATCATAAAAAATCATCAATTTTTGGGAAAGAATCGCAATTTTAGGGTAATCGGATACCTTAACTCGCTTTAAAATCATATCATAAACATAAACACTGTCTAAGTAATGCAAAAAAAAGGTTTAATGTGCAATTAAGTTAATTATAATTTTAATAATATTATTTATTAACAAACAAATTAAAAAATATTTTGTAACGTAGAATGAATTTTATCTCTAAAATTTAAATTCTCTCTCTTTTTAAGTTTTCAAGTTTTTTTAATTTTGAATAATCCCTATATATATGTTTTTTGGATTATTTATTGATAGGTTAATAGAGTATCGCAGCGAAATTTTGAATACGGGTTCATTCTATATATAAGGTATGACTTTTCAATAAATAAGGCGTGTAATATATGGTTGGTTCACACAAGATGATAGCTCATTTAGCTTACATGAAGTACTCAAGAAAGAGTCTTACTCAGTTGTAGTGGACTGTAATTTATTTACTCTGTTGATCAGCACGCTCGTTCAACTCCTTACTCTATGGAGTCTTAGTTTACACTGAATGGTTTGACACCCTAAGCGCTAGGGACGCTCTACATTTACACTGAACAATATACTTAGAAAAGAGTAGATAATGCATGGTGAAAATTCTTATTACATTAAAGTTGTTTCGCTTAATATTAAAGAACAAGAGACACTATTTTGGACTAAAGAAATTCAAAATGATAAAATAATTTCAGATTATTTTAATGACCAAACCCGATAACAAAAAGAAATTTTTATAAAAATACAAAATTCCATTTAAACACTAGGCATTTGCAATATTTTCTCTTCACCCGTTTTTGAATGCATGACTGTTTTCGAACAATAGAATAGTTCTTTGATAATTTTGCATTTTAATGCTATTGGCAATAGAAGGTAACTGTTAAAAAAAAGGGAGGGGGTTACTAGTAAAGAAATAATAAGAAATTTGCGATCTTATTGTAAACGATAAACTTTCAGTAATTTAAAATATGCCGTTGTAAATTTATGTAACGTAAAATCCGGCGTATAACGCGCACCCGTAAATTACGATCTTATCCGTTGTGTTAAAAGTTACGCGGACTTTTAACACAAAAAATAAGATCTTAATTTACGGGGTGCGCGTTATGCGTCGGGTTTGAAAATAAGTTTTAAAAGGAAAATAAGCATAGGAAAAAATTAGGCTTCTACATATGCCGAAGTACTGTTTCTTTAAAAGAAATGACACTCCTTACGAACTTGAAAAGTTGTAGTTCTAGAAGTATACTATTTTTTTTCTAAAGCTTGGAATAATACCTCGAATAAAAGACTTCACACATTAAAAAAAAACAAAAAAACATAGGAACATTACACATGTACTTTTCAGGTTTCATCGTAAAAAAGGGGGCGCGCGTTATACGGCGAATATACCTAAAAACTAATAAGATTTCCACTTGACACTATAGACACACGTTATACGCTGGATTTTACGGTATATTTAAAAATTTCACACTATATATTAGGTTGGGGAAAAAGAAATCCATTATTTTTTCGGTAGATGGCTGTAGTGCCAATATCTCGTGAAGTATCGATCAAACAATTTCAAATTTATGCTCGTTGTCAAGGTTACATTTCACACTAAAAAAATTAGTTTACTGTTTTTTGCTTGGTTCATTCAGTTGTGAGTTACAGGGTGTTAAAAATGGAAGTCAACAAAGAGAAAATTCGGTACATTTCCCAGTTTTTCTTTGTTAAAGGGGAAAATGCAAGCCAGGCGGCTGAAATTGTGGATGGTGTTTATGGTGCCGATACTGTAACAGCTAATTACGTGCAATTTTGGATTCGTTGATTCCGTTCAAGCAATTTTGTTGTTAAAGATGCACCTCGCAAGGCAGGCCCGTCGTCGAAAATGTCTATAAAATAACAGGAATAATCGAAGTTGACCGGCATGTTAGTAGTCGTAGCGTCACCCAGGAGCTAAAGATGGACCATAAAACAGTTTTAAACCATTTGCGCAAAGTTGGATTCAAAAAGAAGCTCGATGTTTGGGTGCCTCACCAATTAACACCAAAAAGCATGATGGATAAATTTCCATCTGCGAAGTCTTGGCTAAATAGGAAAGAAATCGACCCATTTCTTAAACGGAGGGTGACTGGGAAGAGAAATGGGTCACATACGATAATATTGTGTGAAAACGATCCTGGTCAAACGCGGTGAAGCAGATCAAACGGTGGTCAAATCAGGACTAATGGCCAGAAAGGCTCTACTGTGTATTTGGTGAGACTGGAAAGGAATAATTTATTAGGAGTTGCTTCCGTATGGCCAAACATTAAATTCAGATCTCTACTGTCAACAACTGGACCGTTTGAAGCTAGTGATTGACCAGAAATGTCCAGAATCGGCCAAAAGAAGAGGTGTTATGTTCCATCAGGACTACGTCAGGCCACACTCTTCTGTAGTGACTCGCCAGAAACTATGGGAGCTTGGTTGGGAAGTTTTAATGTATGCACCATACAGTCCGGACCTGGCACCAAGCAATTGCCACTTTTTTCTCGTATTGCAAAACTTCCTGAGTGATAAGAAATTGGGATCAAGAGAAGATTGGGAAAATCGATTACTAGAGTTTTTAGCCAATAAAGACCATGAGAGAGGCATTATGAAGATACCTTTAAAATGGCAACAAATTACACAACAAAACGGTGCATATATGACCCAAATCGGACTATCCGAAGCAAGTTAAATAAAGTCTTGAATTTCATGCAAAAAAATGGATTTCTTTCCACCAACCTAATATATTTTTAGGACATTCGGCTCTTCATTTTCTTCCAAATTTTGTGCTAATGTAAAATGAATTTTTAAGATGTCACAAAAAGACACCTCATGTCAGAAATAGGTATACCATGAGCATATTTCAGAACTAGTATGGAGAAAAGGAAGTGATGCCACTTAATTAGTTAAATAATAATTATAAGAAATAATGATTTCAAATGTCGCTAGATACACCAACAATTAATAGCTAAAATGTTGCTAAACTCAGAAAGAATTACGCTAAAACTAGTAGCTTAAATTTCAGAAAAAGAATAATAATATTTTATAATACGTTTTGTTATTCATCAATTTTGAAATTGAACCTTCATAAAACAAGTAATATATATATAAAAAAAATTTAAGTCACACAATTCCTACTTAGATCAACAAAGAATAATTTTATTATAGCTTCTTTTTATTAAATAGTTACAATTAATATAAATATGTATATACATTGGACAGAATCACAACATTAAGTGGTAATTAATTTTTATCAATTAAAGTATCGTATTGTCATCCAAAACAATCGTGTGTATAAAATTTCAGTTCAACTGAATGCTTTAAAACGTGAGAAAAAAAATCTTTTAAAGTTTTGACACAAGTCGCTAAAAATGAAACCAAAGTGGCTGTATCTGTAATTCTTTAAATAATTAGTTTCAGTCAATTAATTTTAATTAACTATAATTAAATTATCGTATTTTTACCCAAAACAATAATGTATAGAAAATTTCAGCTCAAACGAACACTTTAAAATGTGAGAAAAAAACATTTTCAAGTTTTGACACATATATATATATAAGTCGCCAAAAGGGTCACTAAGTCACCAAAAATGATGTCAACGGGACTGTATTTGGAATTCTTTCAATAATTAGTTTTAATCAATTAATTTTATTAATTATAATTAGATTACTGTATTGTCATACAAAATAATCTTGTATATAAAATTTCAGCTCAATGGAGCGCTTTAAAATGTATTTTATTAACGATTGAAAATTCCACCAAGATAAATAAATAAATATATATAGAGAGTGTGAGCTAATAGTAGGAATTGAAATATAAATAATATTCCAAGTTTTTTGTACGAACCATTAAAAATACCGTTGGGCACCGCTGGATTTTAGGGTAGGTAATTTGTGTTCATACTAAGTATAGGGTAGTTCTCAGTGCCTTGCATAAGAATGGAGTTTTGGGGTACGAACCCCTTCCATGCACCAAGACAAATTACTCTTTGAGGTTCGAACCCCTTCCCTGCACCAAGACAAATTACATTTTGGGGGACGAACCCCTTCCACGCACCAAGACAAATTAAACTTTGGAGGATGAATCCCTTCCATGCACCAAGACAAATTACCCTTTGTGGTTCGAACCCCTTCCATGCACCAAGACAAATTACCCTTTGGGGTTCGAACCCCTTTCATGCACCAAGACAAATTACCCTTTGGAGGACGAACCCCTTCTCGTAATTGTTTGCATAAAACTATGTCACTCTACTGTCGTCTATGTGTTTTTGAAAATGTAAACTTCTCCCATTAAAATAGTCTGTGTATGTCAATGGCAGTTCTGTCAATGACGCTAACGTTAATAAATCTATTAACTCCTTAACTGCCGCCGGCGTATATATCCGTCTCGCTCAACCAGTGTGTTTAGTACCCGGACGTATATATACGTCTTTCTGAAATACGATTCTTTTCTTTGCTCTGATATCAGTAAACCATTCCGAAGACTTTTGAATGCAATAAAATGCCCCGGATAATGTTTTTGAAGGATTTAATTTTTGAAAAAATTTCCTTACGTGTGCCTTTTCTTACCCCCTCCCCCAATACATCGCATTCGTGGGTCTATGAGAAAAATGGTGGCACTGGAGAGGGAATCACGTAACTTTTAATCGTTAAAGGGTTACAGATATACGTTTAAATTGTATTGTAAATACGGCTTGCATCTTATTTTTTTTTTCTTTAAATATAATTTGCATATTCTATTCACCTCAAGTAGAAGCTTATTATTGTTACTTCTCCTCAACTTGCAAGCTGTATATGCTTTTGATGAATAATTCTTGTGTTATGAACACTTTCGTGTTAAAATTAATATATATATACAGAATATGGATAAGCGTATAGCAATAGGAATCCAAAAAAAATATTGTTTAATTTTTTTGTTACATTAAAAAAAAAAAATATATATTTAAATTACTTTATATTTTAATTAAATATACCGAAGGAAATTATTCGGTAAATTCCTATTTATATTCTATTGACATGCACGGAATCGTTTTTAAAGCATTCTTAGAGAAAATATTTTTCACTAAACATTCAAAAAAAATTCTCGAATCCCGGAGAAGGCATGGATGTTTATGAATGTATAGTACTTTGCGGCAAAAAATTTCTCTAAATCCCTCGAGCCTCAAACCCTCCCCGTGAGTTTGGGGAAGGGAAGAGGTGAGGCCAACCACCCTGGGGATATTTTCCCCAAATTATAACGCCCTTTTCACCCGGGTCCCTTAAAATTGGGGTGCAACCGAGCTAAAATGTACTGTCTCATGTATGGTGCTCAAAGCTACGGATAACGACAGGCGTACAACTAGACCCTTGCCACGATGAATTTAGTGGCCTTGATCTGATGTTACTATCGATCAGGTGGCATAAGTAACCACAACAACAAAAAAATTCTAATTAAACACAAAATTCATAAAATTGGAAATTTCTCAAAACAATCAAGAGATATCCAAGAAGAGACACTGTTATCCGTGAAGAACTAAACATTTTATAAGGAATCGATGTCCTATTTAAGTGAAATCCCAATTCAGATGCAACAAAACGAAGATTATTTTGGGTTCAAAATCAACTTACATAACCGCGCGAGCGCGGTCATCGAGAACACTACGCAATTGTTAATCAGAAAAATCTCACTAATAATATTTAAAATTGTTTCCTTTTTCTGAGCTTAAAATACAACGCAAAATTATAACGTTAAATTTACTTTTTACTTTCCGTTACTCTGAAGAAAAGTGAATCATCCGTAGGTTGTGCTTTGCGAAGGTGGAGCCACGATGTGAGTAGAAGTTGAAGGCCATTTTGAACATCCTTGAACATTTTTTTTTTCAATTTTATTCAAAGGAAAAAGTGTTCGCGAATAATTCTGCTGTAGCAAGCGATCCGACAATTGCTGTTTTAAAAATGCTGAAAGTAGCTGCCATTTTAAAATCTTTAAAACCTGTTTCTGCAAACGTTATTTAGCCAAAGCTGGAAGAAAATGGCAATTATTTCGAATATCAATCCTAAAATTATATGAACAATTGTGGTAATCTATAATTCCAAAGTCTCAAATTTCGGCGTGTTTATTTTTTTAAAAATTAATTTTCTTAAAATGTTGATAAATTTTGGTTTTAAAGTTTTATGGTTTTCTTTTAATTATCTTTAAAAATTTTTGTATATTTTAACATTTTTAATCGGAAAATTTTTAAGTTTTTAAAAGAAAAAATACTAATTTTGGTGCATAATAAATTGTATGAAAATTGCTGTTCTAAAAGTGGCTAAAAATAATTAAAATTTTAAAATCTTTTAAAATTTATTTTTTCAAGTTTCCAGTACTATTTCTGCAACAGTAACTGTAACTTTTTCTTATACAGTTGCATCTGTAACTATAACTATTTCTATTATGTTTCTACAACTATAACCAAAACTGTGACGACTTCGAATTTCAATCATAAATTATAAAAATAATTAACAATATATAGTTCAAAAATTTCAAAATTTTGGCATTAATTAATTTATTTAAAAATTTGTATACAATATTGATAAATTTTTGACAGAAGGACTTCTAAGCATTCTGCGTTCCTGCATCATTTAAATAGTTTTGTGCATAATTTTAACAGGGTTTCCTATTGGAACTGAACCGAAAACAGGAAAAAAAGGGTATTTTGGTCGGAATGAACCGGAACTGAACCGAAAAAAAAGAATATCGGTTTATTTCGGTTCATTATATCTTCAGTCATTTTGTGGGACTGTAACCAACTAATCCATATTTTCTAATTTAACGCCAACCATATAATTATCATTATTACATGTACATTGTACATGTATGTATAAAATAATTTATATAAAAGTGGGGTTGAACATGGCTTGTGGTCGACCAACCTTCCCCCTTTATGTTGATAATACTGAGCAAAAACCTATTGAAAATAATGGATAGAATACCTAAAACCATTACAAGATAAAGCTAACTTACCTAAAAATTGCATTCAAAAGTGCAGAGCCCACGCTAAATCTGAGTACAATAAATAAGTTATTGCCAGATTCTAGACCCAATGCAAATTCAAAGCATGGGAATGGCTGAATTGTAGCACTTAACAAAAGTATGAAAAGAATAGAAATAAAAAATTAAAAAGAGAGTTAACAAACTATAGTGACACTAGGGTTATATATGAATTTAAAATAATAATAAGTAATTTTATCTAATATTAGAATATGGAGGTAACTTGTCTAGGAAATTTGATAAATTTATAATAATAAACTATTATTATTCTAAGGAATTTTAATCCATACTATTTAGAATTTCTTTACTCAAATAATTATTAATAAAATTAATTTGATATTTCTGAATTAAGCAATATTTAGTAAACTAGTATATAATTAATAACAATATTTCTGATTATAGAAACATGTACATTACACTCCCAATGAGGAACTTTTATAATATTTAAATTAAATTCTTCTCTTATGTCACATAAATATTAGTAAATATAACATTATCTTTTAATTTGATATGTATATCAAGAAAATTTGCTTTATTGTTATTACTATTTGTCTGTATTAAATTAAGATATTGTGGATAAAAATTAGCGTAAGGTTTAAAATTGTCTTGCTTGCCAAAAATGATAATATCATCTATATAACGAAAAATGTAAAATTCAGAATTATTAATGAAACTATTTTCAAAATAATATAATTATAAATTGCAAGACAGTTGCTAGCAAGGCCACCACCTTGTGGCAAACCTTTAATCTGCAGATAATAGTTACCATTATAATAAATACAGTTCTCTTCAAGTACAAACCTAAGTAGAGAGCCAAATCTATCATAATTAACATTTTTAAATAAATTATCTTTATGTATATTTACAAGTATATTAATCATATCAATTTTAATTGAGTTAAAATGATCTTCAAAATCTAATAGGTGAAAAGTGCATCTAAGTGTTGTGATGTAATTTTTATGTGTGAAGTGAAATTCAGTGATTAGTGAAATGCAAGGAAAGGATTTTACTGAGATAATTATTAAAAGCATTACAGATAAAATATCCCCAAAAAAACCCCGGGTATAACCCCCCCCTTTTTTTACGAAAATTTGAAATGTAGAGGCAATTTTCTTTATTTTTAAGTCATTATTTAGGGATAAATTTTTTCCAAAACCTTTTTTCAAAAAATAGTATACCCTAAATTTACAACCCTTAAGGGAAGAAGGGGGGGGGAGACAATCAGCCCTTGGTTTTTCCCACGCTTTTCTAAAACATTGATTTTTTTCCCCTTTCATTGATGTACGAGAGGACGATTAAATTTTTTAAAAAAGTTGAACAAGCCAGACGAACGCTCGCGGTTTAATATTCAAAACTATGAATACTATTGAATACGCTTCAAACAGCGAAAGTAAAAAGGGGCCCGGGAAACAGAAAAAACAGTACCGGTTTCAAGATTAAGTGATTTAGTTTGCAAAAGAAAAAAGGAAATCGTGCGCACAAGAGGATTTTTAATTTTGGGGCTCCATAAGGGGGCGGAAAAGAAATGACCATAATTTAAAAGTCATGAAGAAATTCTTTAAGAAAAAAGTAAATAAATGCCCTATTCTAGGAGGTGTTGCGAACTGGGTCCTAGAAAAAACCCGAAGGATTAATTGTAACAAAAAACGGTCGTTTTCGCTTGGTTAAATCGTTCGGAACCGTGATTTTGCAAAAGCGCATAAATGGATAATTTTCATGATACTTAGTGTCACTTAGATTAAAATGCATACATAAAATTGTTTTAAGGGCATTTTGACAAAAGAAAATTATTTAAATACAATATTTTGGCAAAAAATGAACTTAGAATAATCATTTTTCAAAATGTTCTCCTTTTGTGAAAAATGCTTCTACTATAATAATATTTTGCCAGTATATAGCTCAGAAACTTTTCTACAGAGGCTCAACTAGAATTTTTGAAAAATTCACATTATTTTCAGAGTTACCACGAAATAATTATTGGCGTTTTTTTCTTAAAATTGCTCCCCTCTGTTGTCGTAAAATATGGATAAACCCACTTCTAAGCTATATATTTCAAAAATTCTAGTTGAGCCTTTGTACAGAGGTCTGAGCTATATACTGGCAAAATATTATAATAATAGAAGCATTTTTCACAAAAGGAGAACATTTTGAAAAAAATTATTTTAAGTTCATTTTTTGCCAAAGTATTGTATTTAAATAAATTTTTTTGTCAAAATGTGTGCCATTAAAACAATTTTATACATGTATTCTAATCTATATGACACTAAATATCATGAAAATTATTCATTTATGCGCTTTTGCAAAATCACGGTTCTGAACGTAGTCGGATACCTTAAAATAGTTAAAAAATAATGCCTTTTCATGTAATCCAACAATGAAAGTTTATAAGGTATGTTATTTCTTTTAAATAAACAGAATTTCGATATATAAGTCTAAATTTGTTTTAATACTCATTTTTTTAAAGCTCTCATTTTTATACTCGGCGTATAACGCGCACCCCTAAATTTCGATCTTGTTTTTTGTGTTAAAAGTGCGCGTTATACGCCAGATTTTACGGTAGTTGATTTTCATTTTCTCTTCAAGTATTTTTCGGTACATTAAAAACACAACGTGCAAAAAAAAAAAAAAAAAAAAAAAGAATGAAATTTCAATTGATTTTTTTAAACTTCTAGCAATTAGAATAATTAAAGTAGTATGTTACAATTAAAGATCTTTGCCTTCTCATCACAAAAATAGGTAGACAAAGAAAAGAAAACATATATTTCGGGATAATTGCTTACAATGTATATTTCAAGATTTCGGATTTAATATAGGTATTCCATTTAGCCGTATCGGAATCTTTGAACTCGATTTTTACCCACTTTAAAAGTTCAGATTAATTCGAAATTTTGCACAAATGACTGATGACAATACAATAATTTTGTTCCATTGTCCTGATCAGGATTATCAGGAATAATGATTTCCAAATTTGATGACTAGTTCATTATACCATTTCCAATTGTGTTCGAATTGATTGATTTGAGAAGTAGTTTAGAAAGTAAATTGCGAGACATTGTGCATATTTTCTATCTAAAAAACTCGTATAGCATCAACAATTAATAAATAAATTTCTAGCTTATCTATTTGTTCGATATCCATTCACAGAATGAACTAAATTATTTTACTTATCTCTCGAACAATCTTGAGAAAAATAATTTTGGACGAAAAAAATATGTTAATAAAAATATGTATTTTTTTTTTTCACGCAAAATTTTCGGGGTTCAGAAACCAGTTTTTAATAGCTTAGGCAGGTTACAGGTATATTTCGACACACATTCGTCTTACAATTTCAACATGCTTTATATTTTAGAATATATCCCATTTTAAATAAATTTTCAATTCATTGCGTAAAAATAAATTGTTCTAAGTGGGTTACACAAATGAATTTTAGAACAAAGGGAACATTCCTACAGAAAAAAAGTGCTGTAATATTTACCTTACGTAAATTGAATTTTTTAAAATCTGGTTTAGAAATTAAAAGGTTCATTTTTAGGGGTGACGTACAACAAAGTTTAAATAAATTCAGTAGAATGCATATATGCACGAGTAAATTTCTTTCTAATATAGAAAATTTTTGTTAAAAAATAACTACTAAGTTCATTAAATTCATTAGAGTTTTATTACAATATTCAATTCCTTATCAATGCAAGTATCTTTATTTTTTAGAATTACCGTAAAATCTGGCATGTAACGCGGACTTTTAACTCAAAAAATAAGATCGAAATTTAAGGGTGCGCGTTATACGTCGGGTATAAAAACGATAGATTCAAAAATAAAAAAAGAGATGAACATAAAAAATGTTAGGCTTCTATACGTATCGAAATACTGTTTGTTTATAAGAAATGATATGCCTTATGAACTAAAAGACAGAGTTGTGTACTTCTAAAAGTATACTATTTTTCAAAAATCTAGGGTAGTACCTCGAATAAATGACTTCAAAACATAAGAGCCTTGTATACTAACATTTCAGGTTTCTTCCTAAAAAAGGGGGTGCGCGTTATACGGTGAACATACCTAAAAATTAAAGAATGCAGCTTGAAAGTATAGCCGGATTTTACTGTAATTTAAAAGTTTCATCAAAAATATTTCAGCTGTCGAGGAAGATTTTTCAGCTAAGTCCATTTCTATTTCATTCCGTCAACGATTAATAGATATAAATTTGAAAGTTGTTAATTAATTGTTGTGCAGCCAAGAGAGAGTTACATTAACGTTGCACTATAAAGCAACAAGAAGGCTATTGGCGACGGACCTCGTAATTTTGAACCATGGTCAAGTGACGAGGATGACACCTGAGCTGGCAACCCCCTATCCTAACAACCACACCACACCATCGGAGGACGTTTGAGCTCTCGACTGATTTAACGTGCATCGCTGCCCTACACGGCGGGTCTTTAGTGGTACTGGGCTCGAACTCGTGACAAGCCAGCCACGATCCGATACTTTGACCACTAGGCTACCGCAGCCACGATACATATGTCATAACTGGTTTAATAAGAGTTTTGTAAATTAAAAATTGTGTGTTTCTTTCACGCTTCCAATCCCAGTGACTTCGAACTGCAGTACCTTTTTGGCAATATTATCATCTAGCATTCGAATTACATGGGCTATCCAATTCATTCTATTTATTTTAATGATGTCAGTTTGTTTTTAAATTCTATATAATTCAAAGTTGCGCATCTTCTTCTCCAGCTATTGTTTTCGTTCACACCTCCATGTATACTTCGCGAAGTATTTTTCTCTCAACAGATGCCATTCGATTTTCTTCCAGTTTTGTGATTGCCCAAGTCTCAGATGCATATGCCAGAACTGATCTAATAAGAGTTTTGTGTAAATTATAAAAAATTTTGTGTTTCTTGAAAGAAATTTAGATTTTAAAAACCTCCTCAGTCCAATTTTTATTCTAGAAAGGGCTAATTGAACTATAAACCACAAGGTATTTTCCTTTATGAAAAATTTTATGTAACCGATATTTCTACAAGTGTTCGAAATTCTTTGTTTCGAATTTTGCTTACGGAAGGTGAACATCATTTAAAGTAAACTGTATTTTTTTTATTACACACTTTCTATACCGAAATGAAACTAAGGATGATATAATTCAAGTTTATAGCACAAAAGATCGGCGATGATGCAACTTTCAAAGAATTCCGCAGTGTGTAATCTCTCTTTACACGAAATCTCAAAAGACTTTTCTTTTGATGCTCGCCTTTTTTCAAAAAAGCCGAATTCTGTTCGAAAAGTCGACCATCTATCTTGCTCATGCGCGGTTCATTAGGCACGAGGTGTATGTGGCCTCAAATGCACGCACTCTGCGACTCTTTCTGAATTCAAAATTGAAGCCTGTTTTCATCAAAATCGTTCACCCATGAGATCGGATTGCCCAAATATCTGCTAGGGAAACTGCCCATCCCATGGAACGCCTTCTTTTTTTTTCTTCTTTTTCGTTGTATGAATAAATTTGTAGGAAGAATATTTACAGCTTTATGCCCAATAAAAAACCTATTCAGAATTTTATTTGCAATGTTTCGAATCAGCAGCAATCATCTGGGACATTCTTCAACTAATAATTGCGTTGATGGATACAGGAAATACACGCATGGTTACATGTTTCATCGGAAGTAGTACCAGTTTTGGAATCAATTAAATCAGTAAGTATCAGGCCTTTCCCCCTTTAGTATCCCTTGAATACAGTAGCACACACAAAAAATTTTCAAGGGGGAAGGGGAGGGTCCAGGGTCAAAAGTCCACTATTTTGGTATCATACTCCAATACGCCACCCAACATATTCTTTTGATTTTGTCGATCTTCGGGAACAAAAAAAAATACAAAATTAATTATTGAATAAATAATTAGCATTAATTAATAAAATTAATTATTAATAACGAATACATAATTAAATTTTACGAAATATATACAGAGGATTATAACTTGTGACGGGCTCACGCGTCTCTTCTGTAACATAACCTCTGGGTTCTTTGACGGTCAAGATTAATGGCAAATCTTTTCCAACCCAAATCCAAGAAGTGAAATGCAAATAAGATAGCTTTTAAAAGAACAGAAGTTTCAGTAAGCAGAATGGCAATTCAGGATAAAATTATGTTTGGAAGAGATACAAATGTGAATTGACGGCCTATCATAAAGTTACCAAGATTTCTAGCCATTATTACAAGGTGCATACCATTGCACGCGCGCCCAGGAGCTTTGTACCGAGATAGAACCTTAGCTTGAATTAAGGTAGGACTGATTATTTGATATTAGGACTTGTAATATTATCAGAATTGAAAGTAGGTGGATAATATAATTATTTAGATAAGTGATCTAGGTTACGCGATCAGGTTTAACATTTGCTGTGTGTTTGGTTTATTCTCACTTAATAAAAGTTTATCTAATTTATTAGAAATTTAAATTATATTCTTAATAGAGTCATATTAAGAATTTTAAAATGTCGATTCATTTCGAGAATCCCACACCTCTAATTCACGTTGACAATCAAAGATATGGTCACCATAGAACGGCCATATCACAAACTAATAGGGAAAAAAATCAAGGGCTATGGGGGTCAGACCCTGAAACCCCCTTGTGAGTGCCATTGCTTTAATATAATTTTAAAGGTGTCTTCGATATATTTCTAAAGAATGGGAATGAAGTGAAAATCGCTTAACACGAAACTGAGGAGACTGAAATAATTTTTCGTATTAAAGGATATTACAAAAAAACCCCGTATGTTTAACAAATTTACATTCTATTTTCATAGATATGTGTACATGCAAGTATTTAATAAAAACTCTTCAAACATTTACGTAATTTACTCTCTTTTTTAATTATTGTTGATAAAGAGTAGAGTTATCAATATCAAAAGCTTAACAGATTTCCATTTTCATCTTCTGTTTTTGATTAACGGTCTTAAAAAGCTCCATCTTCATTTTAAGCAGCACCAAGAGCACCCAAGCCAAACAGGCCCTCTAGGGATCTTTAACATGCCGCATAATGATATGATATAAACGCTATTGATTTTCTGTATCATGAAAATCCACCGACTTGGGCCGATGTCGAACCCGCAACCTTAGGCGAACAAGGCCAACGACAAACCAACTACGCCACCCTGCCAGCCATTTAAAAATATATATAAATGGTCACAGCTTTCATTTGTACTCAAATGGTGCATATAAAACTTTTCTGGCATGATTATGGTTGACCGTGTCAAAAATTAACAAACTTGGATACTCTTTAGAGCATGCTTGTCTAAAGTGCGGCCCAAACACAAATTATAAAAATATTTAAATTTATACATTTTTATTAAAAAAAAAAAGTTTGCAATATTTTTCATATATAATCGATTTTGTTGACATTTATTTTCAAATAAAAATTTAAATGATTTAACATTTGAATGATTCAAATTTGAAACTCAAGGAAAAAATAAATTTATTAATACTATGTTCCAAACAATAACAACGTTTTTGAAAAAAAGTTGAAATTTTGGCACAATCAAATGAAAGAAAAAAATTTGAGGCATTTCAGTACTTTGGCTGCTCATAAATCTGTGAGTTACACAAAATATGCAAAATAGGTTGTATTAATTTTTGGTTTAATTCAAGAGTTTGAAAGTAGATTTCAAGATTTTTGAAAAAATAAAGAGTATTTCAACTTACTTTCTACTCCATTTTCTCTAGAATTAAATAATTACCTTCAAATAGAATGAATGCATTGAACTGCAAAGTGAAATTCAACTGAAAGGAAAATTTGGAATTGTTTCTTTACTGGAGTTTTATAAAGATTAACTACCCCGCAATAAATATCCTATTGTTCACAATCATGCTTTATTAATGTCCAGTGGCGCAGCTACCAATGGACTAGGTGGCGTCATGCATCAAGGTCCTAAGACTCAGGACCCTTGGACCCTGACCACTAAGCAAGCCGAACTTGAGATAATTTCTCCCAAATTTAAATAGAGACGGTTGCAACATAACTTTTTTTATGGCAATTCAGTTAAAAATAATTTTAAACTTGTAGGGAATTCCCTTAAATTCTTTCCGTTGTTTGCTTAGTAGTGCGAACTTTACTTATTGAAAAGTTTATATTATTTTCAGTTTTTTCATTTTTCTATTAACTGTTTCTTGAAAGCTCCATGTGAAAAATCTTACCAGACTTATTATTAGATCTTAAAAATCCTACACAAGATGCAATACCTTCTTTGTTACATTCTATTTTTAATAACAATGTAATTCATAGTATAGGCTAGTTTTTCCCCGGTGTTCCAATATTTCGTAATCTTCTCGTATCTGCATATAGACTGATGTAATTTTGTCCCCCTTCTCTGCTCTTTTGCGGAAAGCTTTTTTTTTTAATAATTATAATAATATTGTATTGTACTTTCTTGTTCATGTATATTTTTTTCCCTGTTTATCTGGGTGGAACATTTTGTAGTTCTAAGCCCTCTGGTGGGTAATTTCGATCCTCCCAATTAAATAGCCAGGGATTCCACAACGACTTTTTGTGGCATAGCACTACATTTCTCCTTCCTTTTAACGTCAATAAGTACTCGAGCATATACGAAATGTATTGCATAAATTATAAAACTGAAATTAGGGATAAAAAAGAAAACTCAGTAGTGCGTTTAAGCACAAACAATATCAAGAAAGGAAAGATATATATATATATATCTTTGTATATTTAAAATATCTATATATTTTCACCTAATAAAATCCAACCAAGATAGGGCCCTCATTTTTTAGCACCAGGGCTTCGGATATCTAGTTATGCCACTGTTAATATCTTCAGCTTTTGGCAATACCTATTGTGACATCTCACGCGTCCTTCCTCTAACCTAATCTCTGTGTTTTTTGACGGCCACGATTAATGGCAAATCTTTTCCAACCCAAATCCAAGAAGTGAAACGAAGCATAGATGCAAATAAGATAACCTTTAAAAGGATAGAAGTTTTAGTGAGGCGATGGCAATTTAGAGAAAGTTCAGTTCAGAAGATAGAAGTGTTGATAGACGGCTTACCTAGAATCAAGACACCACCTCGCCATTTAACCAAGGTACATACCATTGTACGACCATTTGGAGAAATAATTGAAGTAGACTGGACGTTGAGTATTCAACCAAGGTAGGAAGATTATATTCTGAACGCGAATATATTATTGAGATTGAGATTAGGCGGATATAATATAATTATATTGATAAGTGATCTAATTGCGCGATCTGTGTTAATTAAGACTACGTGTTTTGGTTTATTATCACTTAATATAAGTTTGTTCGATATCTAAGTAATCTAAGTTAAATTCTTAATAAAAGTCATATTAAGAATTCTAAAGTGTCTCATCATTTCGAGAATCCCACACCTCTAACTTACGCTGAAACCCCACGATATGGTCATCGAAGGACGGCCATGTCGCACTATATTTGTGAACAATTATTTTCAAAAATGAAACATACAAAAAACAAAAATAGGACTAAGATCACTCATAAACATCTTGAAAATGTATAAGAATTGCAATCGCGTCAATGAACCCGATATCGATTTGCTTATTCTACAAAAGCAAATTCATCCATCTCATTAATTTGAACTTTTTTCATCTTTATGAAATTCAAACTAAATGAAACGAAACTTTTACAAATTTAAAATAAATATGTATCTATATACATATCTAATTCAAATTTAAAAAAAATTTATAATAAAAGAAGATAATTTATTTTAATAAAACTAGATAGAGTAAATTTTATTTCAATTTGCTAAAAAAATATTGTATGTGTGGCCCAGCAAATTTTTTTTTAATTGCAATGTGGCCCTCAGACGGTCATAGTTTAGACACCTACGCTTTAGAGCTAGATCCAAGGAGCAGGTAATTCAGAGTCGTCAGGTAATTCAACATTCTTCGATCCACAATGTTAGCAGTGTTTCGAGAATTTGTAATTTCAAGCATCACTTGCCACTATAAACAACGCAGTGCTCAACCGCGGCTACTTAATGACAGGGCTACATCTACATAGAGCAGTTAGTGTTACCAAACAAGCAAAATCGGGTCAAATAACAGCAATAATCAATGTGGAACATACAACAACCCTACTCATGAAAACAGAGCCATGAAATTTTATGTTAATGGAACATGGTAGTAGAAGATCGATTTCTAGTATCTTTACAAACACCGCGCCATCAGCCGGAGGACTAAAAAATATTACTTGGTTAGACGAATCACGATTCCAGAGTTAGTTAGAACTGATGTTAAGGTCAGGGCTATTTTGAACCTCCACGGCGCTCAAGGCACTTCAAACTTTTACCCCGCGCTATTTTCCTGAGCACACCATCCCTCCTTTAGTTCTTCATTTTCCAGTTTTGGTTCGGGAGGGATTTTTCCATAACTCACTTACTCTTTTCTCTTTCTTTGTTTTTACTCTTTGGGGAGCCTTTCCAATATCCACCACCCATGGACCTGCCGTGTCCTGGACTGGCAACTGTAATGAAAGGATAGTGGCATGGTTTGGCCATCTTTGTTCATTTCTTACCTTACGACATCACAGATTACCCACCGACCCTTTTGTTAATTAGAAAAGTAAATTAATGAAATCATTCGCAATTACAGTATAGAGTGTACATCGCTTTACTATCTTTTACTTTTAGATATCCTTATTCTTTGTTGAGTCACTAACATTGTACTAGTACAACAAAAGTTTTCTCCAAGATTTGATCATTGCAAAATCATTAATAACATCATTGTAATCAATTTCCATTGCGATATCATTTTGAGTGCAAAACACCATCAAACTGTTAAGCTTTTCATTTTCCACAGTAGATCTCATTTCAGTCTTTACTCTCTTATGATCAGAAACACTTCTCTCATGACTTTCTAGGTGGTGATACGTTCGCTGTAATTTTAATTTTTTGTCTTTTTCGCCCTCCAGTTTTTTGCCCCCTCAAATCCTTTGCGACCTAGCTGCATGCCTAGAGTGCCTAAGCAGAAAAGCGGTACTGGGTAAGGTTTGAATGTCGTAGAGACTTCATGGACCCAAGTTGTCAACAAGGCACTTTATATGGTGGTGGTGGCTCCATGCCTGGAATGTTTACATGTCAAGTAGTAGGTCATCTTGTCGTACTAAATCAATAACAGCAAATGGCTATGTTTAACTTCTTGGCGATTATTTCCAGTCTTTCAATGGACTTAGACAATGATGGAATCGGTTTGAATGACAAGACGCCATGTCCTCTTTCTCTTGTCATTCACGATTGATTTAAAGAACGTTCTGGACAGTTCCAGCCAGGGCCGATCCTAGCAAGAGTGCAGCTAAGCACGCAGGCGGAGAAAACAAAGGGTGGCTGCAGGCCGCCTATACCTTTATCAACCATGCAAAATTGTCTACAAATTCATGTAAATGAATTCAAATGTCTGAAGTATATGAATCAAATTCATGTACATCAATGTACAGAAATTTAAATAATCTGGAATTTTTCAATCAAAAAATATTTCAGTATAATCATATTTATGTTTGAGAGGTTTTAGAGCTAATAAATTTTTGATCATAGAGGTCACAGTAAATTTCCATTTAACGATGTCGTATTGCTATGATATGAATACCCCATTTGTTGCATAAATATAAATGTATTCTAAGAATAAATATAATTCAAGAATATTCTAAAAACAAATAAAATAAATAATAAAAAGTTCGAACCGCGAAAAATAATAAAAAGTATCGAAGTCGTGTGAATAAATATTTTAAGAGAATATTAGCCTCAATTTCAAATCTGTAGCATAGCTAATAAAAACAGACAAGACAAAGCCATCACTTGTCCAAGCACTCTGCTAACTGTCATTTACTAAAGCCTCTTGGATAATATATACTTAGTTTAATAATCACGTAACATGTTTTGCATTAGAAGAACTAGCAGTTAGCAAAACAAGTTAATCGCCAAATAAGTTCACATCATCTATGAGTGACAATAGACGTTTAAAAGTATGCATATGCAGCTTATCTTGTCTACTTAAAATTTATAATTCCAATTACCAGCACAGTCGATGTGTCAGTATTTTAGTGATCGATAGTTTTCAAAATAGTTTTATCCCATCAATTATGATTATGTATTCATTGTTAAAGAAAGATGAATTTCTTTTTGGAGATAAATGTATCTTATGAAAAATAATACAAATTTCTTTTCATAAAATTGCCTTTTTACTTCCTCTAACACTTGTCATTAGAAATAAACTAAAAATTTCTGAAAAATTGATTTTTATTTGTTTTATGTGAATTTATTTTAAAAAATTGATGGGTTTTTTGTTACATTTATGTCAGATTGTAAGTATTGATCTAATCTAGTTATTTATAACTCGTTAACATTACAGGTTTGCTGCTAAAAAATTGAATAAAATTTTTTTACTTTTTCTTTTCGATTTTGACTTCATAAAACTGGAAAGAATAAATTAAAAGTAAAAAGCTTTTTTTAAAAACAAGCTTTTATTTAAATGCTCTAAAAAGAATTAAATAAACTTTTCTTTTAAAACTTTTTTCTATCAACTTATAACGTCAATACACAATTTATGATATAAAAGCTTGTCGCAAGATTTAAGTACTCGTATTTACTTAGTTTGAAAATTTTAAAAATTAAAATCAATCAGATGAAGTTATTTAATTTGCTTGTTTATCTACACAGGTAAATCTCGTGACAAGCTTTTATATCAGAAATTGTGTAATGACGTTAGAAGTTGATAGAAAACAAGTAATGTAAAAAAAAAAATTTTAAGTCAATTCCTACTTCGATCAACAAAGAAAAATTTTATTTTAGCTACTTTTTTATTAAATAGTTACAATTAATATAACAATAATAATTAGTTTCCGTCAATTAATTTTAGTTAATTATAATTAAATTATCGTACTTTTACCCAAAACAATAGTGTATAGAAAATTTCAGCTCAATTGGTTGAAGATATCACCTTCAAAATTGAGAGTTGCAAGATTCCACTCGAGCAAATTACTTTAATTAATATCTTTTTAACTAATTGCAATATCGGAACATAAATGGTCAAAACATGCATTGTCATCCAAACTAAACATGTATACAAAATTTTAGCTCAATCGGTTGAAGACATACATCAGCTTTAAAACTGAATTGCAAGATTCCACCCGAACAAATTACACATTGCAAGTTAAATAAAAACTTGTAATAATAATAAAAAAATCCATTACGTCAAATGTTGCTGCGAAGCTCGAATTTTTAGCTCTATGCATGAAATTTCGATTTAAGGTAGTGACGGTTCACGCGTCTTTTTTTTAACATAACCTCTGGGTTCTTTGATGGCCAAGATTAATGGCAACTCTTTTCCAACCAAAACCCAAGAAGCGAAATACGAACAAGAAATGCAAATAAGATAGCTTTTAAAAGAACAGAAGTTTCAGTAAGCAGGATGGCAATTTGATGAATGTTATGTTTGGAAGAGACACAAGCGTGAATTGACAGCCTATCGTAAAGTTACCGGGAAACCCAGCCATTGATACAAGGTGCAAACCATTGCACGCGCGCCCAGACGTTTCCATATAGTGATCGAATCTTAGTTTGGATTAAGGCAGGACTGATTATTTGATATTAGGACTTGTAATATTATTAGAAGTGAGAGTAGGCGGATAATATAATCATTTAGGGAAAGTGGTCTAAATTGCGCGATTCGGCTTAACTATCTTTTTGTGTGTTTGTTCATTCTAGATTCTCGCTAGTTAAATTTATCTAAATTGTTAGACATTTAAGTTTTATTCTTAATAAAGTCGTATTAAGAATTTAAAATATCTGTTTATTTAGAAAACCCCACACCTCTAGCTCACGCTGACATTCAAAGATATGGTCACCAAAGGAGGGCTATATCACAAGGTATCCTACTACTTGCGACAACTATTTTAAAAAAAATGGAAATATGAGGATTCTTTGTAAGATACCTTTATTTTATTAATTGTAGTTAAACTCGACAATAAATGGAAAAAATTTAGAAAATTGGTGCATTTGGGAGAAACAGAGATGGAAGGGGTAATGTAGGTCAAAGGAAGAAGGTCAAATGATCACGTCCAGGGGCTTAATTAGTTTAAAAAGAATTTTGAAGGATATTACTATCTGGGTTGACATGTTCTCTAAAGTATCAGGAATAATCGTAGACAAGAATAAGTATAAACACAAACCTACTGTCCAATTGGATGTTTCAACAAGCTTAATGTTTATCGCGTGCTATATAAAACCACCCTTAGCTTACATCCAGTATCCACAAGACGTTACATTCTAACCTTTGAGCTACAGGCAAAGTTAAAACTCTTTGCCAAGTTATCAGAAAGTAAGACATTAAATTTGTTTAAACGAATTGACAACTCTCCAAATGTGTCTGTTACAAACATTTATAAATGCACCCTGCATTAAATTTTTATGGACCATAATAAATTATAACTGACCTTGAGTTTTTTTTTTTATAATTTATGACATTTCTAGTTTTGTATTTCCTCGTTACTATATATTTAAATGAAAAATTTTCTGACTCTTGAATTTTTTCGCTTTCTGCAAATTTTCAAAAGTGTTTTCCATGCCTTTTTTGACAACCAATCAGGATCTGCTTAATCGGAGCATGTATAATTTTATCATCACTGATCTTTTATCAACACCAAAATATATGAAATCGAATTTAATCAAAATAAAAACAATGGTTCTGTTGTATAAAAGGCTTTAAAGATCAGCATTAACTTATGCATGTGAAACTTGGTCAATGTCTCGAACAGATGAGAACATGATAATTATCAACGAAAAGAAGATTTTTGGAGGAATTCTGGAAAATGGGACGTGGCGAAAGAGATCAAATTTCGAGCTCTATCAATCATATAAAGAATCTGACATTGTTAACTTCATCTAAATACAACGAATTAAATGGGCAGGTCACGTTGGCAAAATGAACGATGACCACTAAAAAAATCTTCAATGCTCAACCTATTGACGCACGAAGAAAGGGCAGGCCAAATCTAAGATGGACTGATGACCTAGAAAAAGATCTCCTACTTTTGAAAACTAAGAATTGGAGAACACTAGCAGGAAGAAAGATGGCCTGGAAAAGGTTTCTTGAGAAGGCTAAGGCCACCCTGGGCTATTGAGCCACTGAGGAAGGAAGGACAACTCTCAGACTACTTGCTGCATTCGGATTGGCAAGGCTTGCTCCGTCCATGTTCTGATCATTTTTGTCATTTTTTTTACTCAGTTTTTTTTTCATATTCCTAAAAATAAAATACTAATACTATCCCTTTAATTTGAAATTTTCAGTAAATAAAAAAGTTGAATTTTAATTGCTTTTAAGAAATTATTTAACACTGGGTAACGGAACAACTTTCAGAGCTATCTTAAATGCCAGGGCTAATAACAGAGCTAAGGGCTCCAATAAATATCCCCAACGATATGCAAAAAGTTACTGTGTTTTTCCCCCTGTATTATGATTGCGTTATTTCTAGAGACAATTTTTATCTTATGGTGAATATAAGATAGAGGTCAATTAAGAAACACACACACAACCTGATTTTCGGAAGAACGTATATTTTGCTTATTTCGCATTGAAATTTGCTGACCAAGGCAAAGCATGGACTCCAATTTGCACGATATTTCTGATTGAGTCGGAGGATGGATATGCATTACTTTCCAGAAGACCGAATCTAGATCAGATGCTTTTCATAAACGAGAGGCTTCAAATTTTTAATCAAACTGAGCTCGATGACCTTAGTTAGATATTTAGATCTTCCCAAAGATGCAGTTGAATTGCTAGGTAAGTACTGAAAAACAAAAACTTCCTATTACCTGCGACCCGATTTTCGTTGGAAAGATATCGAGAGAAAGAATATATATATACTCAGATTCTTTTCTCCAAAAAGGGAAATCTAGTTTTTCTGTGATGTTTAATGACTCATTAAGTACTTTAAAGTATAAAATGATTCATCTAAGTGGCGTCTAGTTACTGATTCATCCAAAATTAGACTTGAAGCAGTCTTGTTGCATCGAAATATATTTGCATCTTTTCTTGTGGGACAGTCGGTACATACGGAAGAAAACTGTAACGATGTGTGTGGATATGATTCCTAAGAAATTCAAAATTAAGAGCATCAATCTGGAGACTTCAAAATAAACCTTGTTGTTAGGTCAACAGATTATACAAAATATCCTTGCTTTTTAGGATTTTGGGACAGTAGAGCCAGTGGGTTGTGTTGGACAAAAACTGCCGGGCCACCACCAAACATACTACCTTAGACAAAATGGAACGTCATCAATGCAACCTTAGTTCCATCAGAAAAAGATTTATTGCTACATTTTCATACTAAATTGTTGCTTAAGAAGTAGTTTGTTAACCCCTTGTGCTGTGACGCCCTTACTCAGTTCATCTATCGTATAACGTGTAATTTACCATTTTTCTAATAATTGGCGATACTTTCTCGAAAAAATTTTGGCAATTTAGTGCCATTTGTCGGATTTATATAATTTTGCAGTTCGTATGTCCCATTCCGTAAAAGATTGGGGAAATTCAAAGAAATCTGAAGGACATGGAATTTATTACAGTTCATATAAATAAAGGTATTGTTGTGTATTAGTTTGTTATATTTATCTTAAAAATTATATGTCATTTGATCCATTTTGCTATAATTTGTGTGTGCAAAAACTTCTATAATCCATTACCATTCCCCAAGTGTGTGAAAATATTGAATATAGTAGTTATTTTACTTAAAATTTTGGTTTTTAATAAAATATTCTAACATTTTGAGAATATAATGAGCAAAATTAAAGAGAATCCCCCTCCCCCATTTTTGGCATGTTTTTTCTTGAATATGTTCCACAGGCAAGGGATTAAATTACTGCTAAAAGATGATAGCGTTTCAGATATCTGTGTTCCAAGTTCGCAAAACTATCTGAAGTCAAAGTGAATGAGAGAGTTCTTACTGGTCCCGCGACGTACAAAAACTTATCTCATTCCTCCTTTTTGAAAACAATGGCAGAAACGAAAAGCTATATAGTCGTGAGATTCTTTGAAATACGCAATATACTCAAATATTTGGGAGAATACTGAATACCCTGACTAGACTCATTGTAGAATTTATGCTGGATGCGTATAAAGCTTAAAGATGCAAAATGAGCTTAAAAATTCATTTCCTACACTCCCATAACTGTTTTTCAGAAAACTTACAGGGATTTTCAGGAGCCTACTGCAGTCAAGTACACATGCCTCTCTTATGGGGTTTGGTTCTATTTTAAAAACCTGTGGGTGAAAACGCCGAAACGTTATCTCTATGGCAAAAATCAAAAAATTGTTGGTCTATGGTGGGGAGGGGTTAAACCCCAAAACTCACCCTTGTGTATGCCACTGGACTATAATAGCATATACAAAGAGTAGGGTAAAAGATTTCACCAGAATGTCTGGGAAATAGAGTCGATAAGAAGGGAAGATGGGATGTGTTGTTGTTGTTTCTGATCTCCATGTCTAGCCAAGCTAGATCAAGTCCATGTTCCCATTCACTCTCAAAAAGTCCAATACTGTTAGAAGGTCTTCGTATAGATCTTGTTTTGAAAGCCTCAGACAGTAAAGAATGTGTGTTCTGAAGATGCTTGGCAGGTAGAATACCTTACACAAGTTGGAAAAACTTTGTTACCATCCCTAAAAGTCAAAGTTCGGAGGTGGCCACGTCGGAAACGAGTCAGAATAGTTTGTTCCTTTCTGCTACATTGAAGGAAAAGAGAACCACTAGGTTGTTTAGCCTCATACCAGTGATGAGCAGAAGGAACAGTTGTTTGCTTGCTGTTGATGTAGGTGGAGTGCAGTTCTGAATAGATGAGAGTGGCTGAGTTCATAGTGTGTGTTGAGTTATGCCATCTTTAATGGGATGTGAATATACAAGATGACTACCCCCCGTTGGATACACAAGCAAGAAACCAAAGTTGGAAAATGAGTTTGGAGAAGCATCAGTGGGAAGAAAATTGTGAGTATAATGTTTAGTTCGCGTTGTAGTAAATTTGTAATTTTTTTAAAAATTACTGCAAGATTTTTTTTTTACACAGTCCTTTCTTATTTTCTATAAAACTGTTCGTGGTAGGGGAAATGAAGGTCCTTTTTCAATTCCTACAATTAGCTCTCAATACATATTTATTTATTTATCTGGGTGGAGTTTTCAATCGTTAATAAAATACATTTTAAAGCGCTCAATTGAGCTGAAATTTTATATACAGGTTTATTTTGGATGACAATACAATAATAAATAATTAATAAAAATTAATTGATTAAAACTAATTATTTAAAGAATTACAAATACAACCACGTTGGCATCATTTTTGGCGACGTAGCGACCCTTTTGGCGACTTGTGTCAAAACTTGAAAAGGGTTTTTTCTCACGTGTTAAAGTATTCAGTTGAACTGAAATTTTTTATACACGATTGTTTTGGATGAAAATACGATACCTTAAAGATAATTAATAAAAATTAATGACCACTTAATGTTGTGATTCTGTCATATGTATACACATATTTATATTAATTGTAACTATTTAATAAAAAGTAGCTAAAATGAAATTTTTCTTTGTTGATCTAAGTAGGAATTGGACTTAAATTTTTTTATATTATTTGTTTTATGTCAGCACACTTAAAGCACATTATTCAGCAAAAATATCCCATGCAGCAGATTTTTTTACCACATCTAAGTATTTATAGTGCTTCTCCAAAAAAGTAATAGGCAGGTAGTTCTGCAAATACTTTCTTTTTTTCTGCAGATCTGCATTCTGTAATAAAAATACTGTTGACTTTGCCATTAATCCTTTTACTGAAGTAATCTGCTGAGCTAAAAAGGATATGGAACTAACTGAACTTGCTTAAGTTGAGTTGAGTTAGAAAGCATCTATTTATTTAATTTTCTTTTTTCATCTACCATAAAGAGGATTACAATCTATTTTGAAGAAAACTTAAATTCTCAAAAACAACTCCTTAGAATACCTTAATATTTTCCCCTTTGCGAAAGTCTAAATATGGGGGTCGCAGTATTTATTATATTAAATGTTCAACATATCTGATCCTAAATTTCTGTATATGTTAGCTTAAATCGATTCTGTAAAATGAGCTTTTTAGCAAAAAAAAGAAAAGGTTTAATTCATGTGACGTCATAGTCACATGATAATGATAAACATGTGTGTTTCCAGTTAATCAGTTCATACATTCATGAAGTTATGTCACACGATAAATGCAATCACGTCGTGCTTCCAGCTAATCAGTACACGCGCTGCATTGTTGCCGAAGTTTTGCTTTTTGCGGAAACTTCTCTTAAATAGTACATATTTGTCAATAATAATAACGTACAAAGGTAAACAAAATGTTCTCGATTTAAAAATACACACACGTTTAGTGTATATATATATATTTTTAATTTTGAAATACTTTTTAAAGAATCTTAACACTTGAACATCTTTGCCAAATCATCAAATTTGAAATTTTATCTAAATTTTACAAAGCAGAACAACAAATACAAGTATAATGTCAGTTTGTTTTGAATTCAATGAAGAACACGTGATTGTCTTTATCATGTGACCGTCATGAATTTATTCCATTGCTTTTTAAAAACATTTCTTTCTAATTTATTATTCATTAAAAACAGATCCTCAACACGTGAAAGCATCGGGTTCGTCTTGACTTTTTCATTTTGCCCCCCTCCCCGCTAATAATATAATTTGTACTAAAAACCATTTAAAAGTAAAAGCTATGACAAAGCTTTTAGCAATTCGAAAATATTTTTAAAACTTAAGCAAAGAATACTTTGTATTATCATTAAAATATTAAAAATTCCCCTTTTTATCAGTAACTTTTACGATATATCTGACCTTAAAACTCATACTCAGTAGCGCAATAGCCCATGAGGGCTACTGTGGCCGTCTCAGTATACGTGACCATTGGACGCAGAGGTGTATGATCAGATGTCTAGATAAGGTGGTCAGTCTGAAAGTATGAAGTGAAACCCCCTCAGTGTTTTAGTCCCCAAGCAGGTTCGTTACTCATTTATCGACCCACTGAAGGGATGAAAGGCTGAGTCGACTTTGCCCAGACCGAGGACAGAACTCCGGACCTGTGGTGTGCAAGCGCGATAAGCTACCATTCGGCCACTGAGCCTCATCTGACCTTAATTCATATAATTATTATAGTTCGCAAGTTCTTAAGAATTTAGATTTTCAACAGACGAAATAAAAACGAAAACTCGGCCTAATGTGGACTGAAGGGTGGCCGAGTTCGTGAAAATACCGGGTTATCGAGAATAGAATTTAAAAAAGAATAAGCACGAGTGCTTATTTAGAAAATATTGTACAGCACTTGTATGTATTGTTTGTTTGAAAATACAAAAGAAAATAAACTGCCCAAATACCCTTAAAGGGATCCGACTACGTTCGGAACCGTGATTTTAAAAAAGCGCATAAATAGATAATTTTCATGATATTTAGTGTCACTTATATTAGAATACATGTATAAAATTGTTTTAAGGACATTTTGACAACAAAAAAAAATGTTTAAATACAATATTTTGGCAAAAAAATAACTTAAAATAACCTTTTTTCAAAATGTTCTCCTTTTCTGAAAAATGCTTCTATTATTATAATATTTTGTCGGTACATAGCTCAGACCTCTGTACAGAGGCTCAACTACGATTTTTGAAAAATTCACATTACTTTCAGAGTTACAACCCATTAAAATTATTATCAGCGTTTTTTTCTTAAAATTTCTCCTCTCTGTTGTCGTAAAACATGGATAAACCCACTTCTAAGTTATATATTTCAAAAATTCTAGTTGAGCCTCTGTACAGAGGTCTGAGCTATATACAGGCGAAATATTATTATAATAGAAGCATTTTTCACAAAAGGAGAATATTTTGAAAATGGATCCTTCTATGTTCAATTTTTGTCAAAATATTGTATTTAAATAATTTTTATTGTAATAATATTCTTAAAACAATTTTATATACATTTTCTAATCTAAGTGACACTAAATATCATAAATATTATCCAGTTATACGCTTTTGCAAAATCACGGTTCCGAACGTAGTCGGATACCTTAAATAAAAGAAAAGTACGTACTTTACGAAGGCATAGGGCACATTTACTACATGAAAATGAAAATCAATGAATACATTTTTTATTCCTAATGGGCTACGAATCGGTTTTTTACCATTGCGCACCTAGTACATTCCCGGAAACTGGTATCTCTTTTTAGTGCGGCACCCTATAGACGGATACTAATCACTGCAGGTAATTTTGATGCCCAATTTCCTCCCTAGAGGGAGACACCTGAGCTCTGACGATGGTAACCTGTACTAGGATTTAATTTTGTCGAGAGCACCCAAGCCAAACAGACATTCTAGGGATATTTTACATGCCCTATAAGCATACGACATCGATGAATACATAGTGTGCAGTATTTTAGCTGATCAGTCACACCTCAGGAAATTACTTTGGAAGGAATAAAGCTGACTGTAATAAAATTAAGTGGCCAATTTTGCAAAACTGGCTACTTTTTTTTTAAAGAAAATACGTAAAAATATGAAACAGGTTTGTTTTAAAGTGTGTAATAGCATTTTGATTAATCAAACTAACAAAAACGATTTCAGAGTTTCAGTACGTAATCAATATTTTACAACATCAATTCCTAGATGCATTTTAATATGTTTTAAGATAGATTATTGTTACAAATTGTGGATTTATTTACATAATATCTAGAGATTGACACAGAAATATCAAACTGCAAATTTAAACATCACCAAAAAAACTTTTCAAACAAATTGTTTTAAAACAATTTTTCAATTTTTTTCTTACTTTTCAAATTTGTGTGTATCTGTGGCTACTAAAACAAAACATTCCATTTCGTACTGTTTGTAGATTTTTCTCTTTTTGTTACAAAATCATTGAATTTATGAGAAAATAACGCCTTGGTTTTTGTAGAAGCACTAACTGTTTATCATGAAACTGTTTCCAAAGCGTGCATCATTAATTATTTTTTTCTGTGTAATACATTTTGCTGTTAATTCAAATATCCCTTTCATAAGCAATTCCTAAAAAGTAGCTCAGCTGTTGATCCACATTTAATATGCCAGGTGAATATACTGTTACAAGTAATTCTTCAATCGAGAAAAAGACACTTTTGTGTGTTCTAGATTTCTAGAACAATTTTCATTTTTAAAAAAAATGATAGACAAAGAGACGTTAGTAAATATGGATAAGATAAATATTAAAAAAAAATTCCTTAAGAAACTTCCTATGCAAGATCAATAATTCAGTGTTAATTATAATTTTTATGTTAAATAAAAGAATGTAGAAGAGTATTCCAGGTTAATTATGAACAATACGTTTCGCATTGTTTTCATTTTCGAGAAAATTAATGTATTCTGTTCCAAATCATTGAACTGCGATTTTTCAAATTTTGGAACTTCGAGATGGTTAGAATTTCTTTTCTGCAATATTTCATTATTTTTTTTTTTAAATTCATAACGGTCACATGACATAGGCAATCAAGTGTTCTTTAGTTAATTCAAAACTGACATTAAACTAGCTTGTACTTGTTGTTCTATTCGTAAAATTGATAAAATTTCACATTTCATAATTGGGAAAAGATGTTCAAGTGCTATGAAAAAAATATCATCAGAAAGATTTTAAAATTAAAACAAGTAATATTAAAAAAAAATTTCAAGTCAATTCCTACTTAGATCAACAAAGAAAATTTTTATTTTATCTACTTTTTATTAAATAGTTACAATTAATATAAATACATAGGACAGAATCACAACATTAAGTGGTAATTAATTTTTATTAATTATCATTAAAGTATCGTATTGTCATCCAAAACAATCGTGTCTATAAAATTTTATTCAGTTTAACTGAATACTTTAACACGTGAAAATAAAACCTTTTCAAGTTTTGACACAAGTTGCCTAAAGGGTCGCTAAGTCGACACAAATGATGCTAGCGTAGCTGTATTTATAATTCTTTGTGAATAATTAGTTTTAATCAATTGATTTTTATTAATTATTATTAAATAATTGTATTGTCATCCAAAATAATCATGTATATAAAACTTCAGCTCAATTGAGCATTTTAAAATGTATTTTATTAACGATTGAAAATTCCACCAAGATAAATAAATAAATAAAAAAAGAGATCCGGGAAAGGCTAATGGTGGGAATTAAAAAAGGCCCTTTATTTTGTATAAAAAATATTTAAATCCAGTGTATTTTGTTTATTTTGGCGTACTTTTTTTTGCGGGGGGCATAACTACCATCATAATAACCGTATCAATGAAGGGGTCCCTCAGGGCCCCAAAAATTTGGGAAGAAAAAAATCGTAAAATGTCCAAAAAGAGTCCTCGGGGAATTCTGATAAAAGGGGTCCACCAACACAAACTAAAGTATTGTTTCCAAAATATGTGCTCTTTAAAAGAAAGTTTCTGCAAAGCTCAAAAAATGGCAACAGTGAAACACATGAATTGATTAGCTGGAAGTAAATGGTTGAATTTATCAGGTGACTATGGCATCACATGAATTTTTGAAAACTGATTGGTTAAAACTTTTTGGTTTGTCACATGTGACTTTTTGACGTCACATGAATTTACCCATTATTTTTAAAAAAGGGTTTTTTTTATTTAAAGGCCGATTTCCCCAAATCATACAAAAATTTATTTTATGCTAAAATTTTCCCAAAGAAAAAAAAAAAAAGAATAAATAAACTAAATATTATAACTGATATGATCGAATATAAAACAAATACATAACAAACAATACTTAAACAGTAGGATGAAAAATTTAAGACATGAAAAAAAAACATAAATAGTATTTTAATTCTTTGATGACAGTTTTCTTTATTGATATATTTTTTTATTCGAAAGATTAATCGTTTGCGTTATTACTTCGTTTGCACTTTTTTTCTTATTTTTTTCCTAGTTTTTTTTTAAACAATTGATTAAAATTTTAAGGGATCTCTTTTTTTAAAAAATTTAGTTAAAATTCTGTAGAGAGGTCTGAGCAAAGACAGGCAAAATATTATTATAATAGAAGCATTTTTCACAAAAGAAGAATAATTTGAGAATGGGTACCCCCCTTTTGTTCATTTTGTCTATTGTACTTAAATAATTTTTTGTGTAAAAACTCTTAAAAAAAATTTTTATATATTTTCTAATTTAATAATACCAAATATCATAAATATTATCCCTTTTTACGCTTTTTAAAAAACACGGGTTTCCCCAAAGTAAATCGGGTACCTTAAAAAACATTCAGTTGAACAAAAAATTTTATATAAAGATTGTTTTGGATGACAATATGATACTTTTTTTGATAATTAATTTAAAAATTTAAATTTCCACTTAATGTTGTGATTCTGTCATATGTATATATATATTTATATTAATTGTGTATATATATATTTATGGATTTTTTTGCTGAGTTATGGGGCAGTTTCGATATCAACGACTAAGACTCTTGTTCCCCAAAATTTTCATGTTAAAACTTGAGAGCAAAAAAATTATTTGAAATTTCAGCTAACTTTTTAGAACACAATTCTTAAATAGTGCAATGGGCCATCACCGGGCCATTCAGAAAAAAGGGTGTTTGGGGTCTTTCGGGTGGCGGGCCGAAGTTAAAACGTTGAAAAAGGTTTTTTATAGAATTCAACAAAGTAGTCTGAAAGCTCAAAGATTTTTGATTCTCCCGCAAAACTTCCTCGTAGCATACTAATAATTTTTTTTTCTTTGTTATGCTGAAAAAAATATGTTCTTCGTTAGAGTCTATATTTTCTAAAATTTAAGCCCTTTTTTTTCAAAAACCGGCTTTCTGTCAAATTCCCCCAAAAGTCAGTTGGTCATCTAATTTAAATTTGGGTCACAGACTCAAAGGGAAAAAGGGGCTATTCACCTACTTCCTAATAATCCTCTTTGGGGGGAATAATGGTTCATTTAAAAAATTTTTTGGGAAAAATTTTTGGAAAAAAGAAGACGGGAAATTAAATTTAAATCAAAACTTGTTTTAAAAAAATTTAAACCCTGTTCGAAACAGAAGCTAAGCGGATAAAACAGGGTAGTGATTAACGTAAAACTAGACGAGGAAGGGTTGTAGATTATTTGATTAATATTAAAAGGGTTTTTTGGTCAATTAGCTGTTTTTAAAATTTGGGTTAATGTCGGCGAAATTTGATTACTTTAGAACTTACCTTCAAATATTTAGAAGATGTATTGCCAAGACGTGCTAAAAAAGTGGATCCGATTTATAATTATATTCCGATTTCTCCCTCCCCCCCGCTATTTCCCCCTCAGGGGCTTAAGCTTTTCCACCGTACCAAATCGTTCAATGGTATAAACCCCCAACCCCCAAAAAGGCCCCAATATATGTAATCAAGAAAATCGAAATATGTTGAGGGGTCCAGAAGTAGGATGTCCAAGAAATTTTGTTTCAGGGCCTACTCAGGTCTAGCTACGCCAGTGGCTCCATATTTACCTATTGAAGCATTTCTTAACTTGGGTTGTTGAAATTTGTGACGTTGTTGAGAATTGTTAATAAATTGAGTTTGTCTTGACGATGGTAATCTTCCATCTAGCCCTCGTCCATCCATTACACAAGTTCTTCATTGTTCAAGTAGAGATACCCCGTGCAACGCCGGGCCATGCAGCTGGTTAATAATAAAGTCATATTCATGATTTTCGTACTTCAAAATGAAATAAAGAGAAAATACTCCCCTTTTTCGAGATTATTCAAATCAGTACGATCTTACTTTTTAAATTTTACATCTTTGCTTCACTCTGTGTAATGGCAGTTTTTCTCAAGACATTGCAAATAAAATTTCTTAAAAAAAATTTTCATAATCCAAATTAGTGATGAAAAAGCATTTGTGTTATCTAAGTTTTGAACACTCTTCTCTGATAAGAAATTGTGCAAATTTTGCTTAGTATGCTAGACAAACAAGTTGGTTATTTAACCCAAAATGGTTATGCTCAGAAGCGTGAGATTATTATAAATTTATTCTGATCAGTTTTGTGATTGTTATCTGCCTAGACAATGAAATGAATAATAATTTGTGGTTAATTTAATCGCTACTTAAAAAGAATGAATATAATTAGATGAGTCATGTGTGCTATATACAATTCTTAAGAGTTTTTAATTTATACATTCAGAATAAATTAAGTAATGTCTCATTTTAACAATTTTTTAGAAATGATTTGTTTTACCAGTTTTCCGGTATTAATTTCAAACTTTACAAGATATTCATTGTTGCCATTCATAAAATGAGAATTTTAGTTAAAATAAATTATATAGTTTTATAAAAAAACTAAATAACACGCTTTTATATTTAATTGGATTAAAAAGTAAAAAATAATTCTTATATTAAGAATTATTTTTTACATTTTAGTTCGATTAACTATGAAATCATTTTTTTTTTAGTTTTTTTAAACTGTAATTTATTTTTTCATTTTTAGTTGGATCTACAATAAAAGCGTTTTTTCCTTCAGTTTTTTAGACTATCCTTTATTATGTTTGTTGAATTTGTATCAAGCATGAGCGTTTTCGCTTTAGAGTTGTAACTCAATCATTTAGTCGCCAAATCTGGAAATATCTGGAATTAGTTGCCAAATCTGGAAATGGGAAATCGTTAATCCTAATAATCCTGATCAGGATAATGGAACAAAATTATTATATTATTGCACTGGCATCGGTCCTTGACAAGTGTATGAAATTTCGAATTAATCTGACCTTTTTAAGTGGGTAAAAACTGAGTTCAAAGATTCCATTACATACAGGTAAAGCTAATGAAAGTGTGTTAAAATATATTATAAAGCAAAAATCGAAAAAGCTTGAATTTTAAAAATTATATTAGATTTAAATCTTTTTTGCTTCTGAATCGTTTTAAATAGAGCTGAATAGCAAGACCGTTTTTTGCTATATTTTATTTTTGCATGTAAAATCTTTCAACCTCTGATCAGCTCTGGATTTCTCCAAGTTCATTAAAATGTTTTATACGCTAAGTGTTGTGTTCAGACAAATCGCATTACAGAAAGATTTACACAAATAAGTTCTCCTTGGAAGAAAAGTCGGATAATATTTTCCTGAAATTTACAAAAATTTATTTTTCTCTTTTTTCCAAATCTTAGCTTTTACATTCTAGCTCGAGCTTATATCCCTCTAACTCAGGGGTCGGCAACCCACGGTAGGCATGCCACGTGTGGCACGCGATACAATTCTCAGTGGCACTATGTACTACTCTATAAATTTGTCAATTTTCGAGTGGATGGAAGTTGATAAATTTGTAATGAACCTCTCTCTCTCTCTCTTATTTACAAACATCTTCAGAAGTATGGAGATTTACGGAATTATGAAAAAATCTGAAAGACAACTCTAAAGATAAATTTGTAGATGTTTTGTAAATTATTGAATGTCATTGCTGAAGAGATTTAATTGTTTGAAGAGAGAAAATTGCATGTTACTCTGCCTTTCGCTTTATTTTCTACATATCTAAGTAAAAAATCTTTCCTCATATGAAAAATATTTTGAGTCCCCGAAAAATCGTGTCAAATTGAAAGTCACAAATTATACCCCTGATTTTGCGATATGAAAATAAGAGTGGTGCAAGCATGGGTTCTTACTAAAATTTTTATTTATCTTTTTATTTTATAATGAAGGGAAAGACTTATATTTTATGTTGTCTTTTTCTTATTTTAATAAATATGTTAAAAATACATAATAAATGTGCAATTTTAATTTTTTTACTTTTGTTTTTAAGAAATAGTTATATTTTATGCTGTTAATTTTTATGTTGAGAAATATCTTTAAATGATGCAAAATTAATATATAATGAAACTGTAAATCTATATTATTGACCTCTCTTTCTCTATTCTCTAACTCTGCATACATCATTGAGGGAACCAAATTGTTGCACGCTGAATTATTTTGGTAGATTAGTTTAGCCCACCGCAGCTTAAAGGTTGCCGACCTCTGTTCTAACTAGTCAACCAAATTTAAGACAAATGCACAAATATATGCAGTCGAACCTCTATATTGCGAATTTTTCTATATAGTGAACTTTTCTTTATAGCGAACTTATTCCTGGAACCTTGAACATTTCACGATTTTCTTCGTAAAATAATCTCTCTATAGCGAAATGCATTTTCTATACAACGAACTTTTTCTTTGGTGATTCAATTTTTTCCCCTATTTTTAAAGTATTTCTGAAAAAAATTTCGAGTTATTCTCTCTTTAACACATTTTATGGTTGTCATAAATCTTGATCTGGTTTTATTAGATCCTAACTCACCAAGAGCAACAGAGTTCTGGACGTTTCATCCAAGAAGTGCAAAATTTAACCCCCATTGCCTAGTTCACTAGAAACATCTTCGATACCCTCTTTCACCCTCAGTGGAGTTGTCCCGTGTCCCCGTGTTCTAGTTATGAAATAATGTATGTTTAATATTACTTGTATGCTTTAAATTATAAAATGCCCTTAAAATTCATTAAATTTAGTATTAAGTTATTTTTTTAATATTGAAAATACAGTGATAAGGAGAAAGAAAAATATTACTAATTTTGTCTTTCTAAAATTAAATTGAAGTTTTTTGTATACACTTGCATATGTATATGTATGAAAGCTTCTAATTTAATTAAGAGAAATACAGTCGAACCTCTATATTGCGAATTTTTCTATACAGCGAACTTTTTCCTGGAATCTTGAACATTTAACGATTTTCTTCATAAAATAACCTCTCATATAACAAAGCGCATTTTCTATATAACGAACTTTTTCTTCTGTGATAAAATTTTTGTTCTCCCTATTTTCAAAGTATTTCTGAACATTTCGTTATTCTCTCTTTAACACATTTTATGGTGGTCATAAATCTTGTGAATTAGTTTTATTTGAACCTAACTCACCGAGAGAAAGAGTTCTGGGATTTTCCCCATTCAATTTTTAACCCCCTTTCTCCAGTTCATTTGGGAAACATTTTTCGATATACCCTTTCACACTAAAAAAGTTGTCCTGTATCCCGTTTTAAATTTTTATAAAATAATGTATGCAAAAATTTTATTTTTTATGTTTTTAAATTAAAAAATGCGTTTTTAAAAATTCATTAAATTTATTTATAAAGTTTTTTTTAATTATTAAAAAAACAATAAAATTTTTCCCAATTGTTTTTCTTTTTTTCCCGCAGTTTTTCCTTTTTGATGGGGTAAAAATATAAAAAAAAAAACATATATTAATTTTAAAAAAGGTTTTAAATAATTAGTTTTTTTTATATATAGTGTTTATGAATTTAAAATTTGTTTTATGGGTTTATAAAGTATTTTAAAAAAGATAAACCCCCTTTAAAAGGACAAATTTTTCCATATAACGAAATTTTTCCCGGGAATTTAGCGACTTCGTTATATGGCCCCATTTATTTAAATATTCCTCCCAAGGTCAAAAACACTACACACTGAATTTACATGCATGTGATTTATAAATTATTATGCAGGTTTATGTGCATACAAAACTAATTTTACGTGATCTTATTTTGTTGATTTTTCTGAAATCACTATTCAAATAATCAGAGATGGAATAAACAAATTACCGTAAAATCCGGTGTATATCGCTCACCACCGTAAAGGCGCGCACCTATACTTTTTTGCTTTTAAATTTTTGGGTATTTTTCCGTATAACGCCCCCCTTTTTTTACTAAAATAACTGAAATGTACACGCGCAATGCTCTTATATTTTGAAGTCATTTATTCGGGGTATTATTCCAAGTTTTAGTGAAAAAAATGGCTTCTAAAAACTACAACCCTTTAAGTTCATAAGGAATGTCATTTCTTTCAAAGAAACAGTATTTCCATGTAGAAATCTACTCTCTTTTTTATTCTTTTGCTCATTTTTTTTATTTTTTTTTTTAATGCCTTTTTTTTATCCCCGGGCTATAACGGCCCCCGTAAATTTCGATCTTATTTTTAAAAGTTAAAAGGGGCTTAATGGGGATTTTAGGGTATTTGGTTATAGACAAGGGGGACCCCAAAAAAACCCTGAATTTATTTTTTTTTTTTTTAAAATTTTTTTTTATTAAACTCCACTTACCCTTTTTTTAAAATATTTGGGGTAAAATTTAAATTTTACGGGGGAAATTTTCAACCTTTTTTAAATAAAATAATTTTAAAGTAATTTAGTGAAATTTTAAATACAGGAAAAAATTTTTTGGAAATTTGAAAAAAAAATTTAATTTAATTAAATTTTTTAAAAAATTTATTTAAAATTTTTAAAAACTTTTGGGAAAAAGTTTAAAATAAATTTTCCGAATTTACCCGGCCCTTTTTAAAGGGAAGGCTCAAAAATTTTGGGAAAAATTTTTTTTAAATTTTTAAAAGAAAACGGGTTGGTTTTTGAAAAAAAAAGGCCAAAAATTTATTTTAATTTGGAGGGTAATTAAAAAAATTAAATTTTTTAAAATTTTTTGACCCGTCCAATTGGGTTATATACAAAATTTATTTAAAATTTGAAAATTTTTTAAAAAGGGAGTTTTAAAAAAAATTTTCGTTTTTTTCCAAAAATTGATTTAAAAATTTTTTTAAATTCCTTGTTTTAATTTTCAATTTTTATTTAAAATTACCTTTGGGTCTTTTTAAAATATTTTTCCAACGAGTCAAAAATTTCCTTAATTTTTGCCAAACCCTCAAAACCTTCTGGAACTCATAAGGAGGGGCAATTTATTGTCTTCCACTGGCTCAGCTTCGATTTTTTCAGTAACACCAAGATTCATCCCCAATCACAATTATTTTGAGAAAATTTGGATAGTTCTGCACTTTACATTCTTCAAGTCACGGCAAACATTCGCGTGGTTTTCTCTTTGGAATCTCTGAGCAAATCTCATAATCTTTGACTAAGCGAGAAACAATTTTTGCAGACACCCGTCTCACGCTGGACCATGTTAAATGACACGTTCGTTTCCTCAAAGAACTTGGTCGATGGTCTTTTGACGATCTTCATCCATTGCCCGATTGATTTTGGCAATATCTTCGCCATTTCTTCTATTCAATGGACGCTCTGGGAGTGGCATGTCTTCAGTTGACATGTTGCCAGATTTGGAACAGAAAAACTAGTCGTAGACCTGTGATTTTCCTCCAAAGAGCATCGTCATTAAGGGCTTGCCGAAGTACCCCAACGGTCTTGTGAAACCGCCCCCCTAAGGTGACCGTTTCTTTGATTATCCGCGTGAGCTACAGGTGTAGGGTTTACAAAAAAGGAAAAAAGACATTTTAAAATTCCCTTTTATGACTTTTTTTAAGAATTTAAATTAAGGTATAACAATTTAGGGTGATTGGATTAAGAGAGAATTTCGAGAACAAAACACAGAATAGTTATACCGAATCGCGTAACTTGGGCCACTATCAATATCTAATCCACCTAATTCACTTTAATAATATTACGTCCTAATATCAAATAGTCAATCCTACCTTAATCCAATCTTTTGCTTTTAATCTTTTTGAAGAGGCGGGTTCGCCCGTGCAATTGTATGCACCTTGACCCAATTTGGGTTAATTTCAAGGTTTAAATTCAAATGGCTGTCAATTCACGCTTGTATCACTTTCGCACAAAAAATTCCCCAAATTGCCACCGACTTAATTTAAACTTCTGTTATTTCCCAAAACTATCTTATTTTTCATTTCCTTTTCCCCTTTTTTTGGTTTTTTTGGGTTTAAAAAAAAGTTGCCATTAATCTTGGCCCCCAAAAAACCCAAAAGGTCATGTTAAAAAAAAGACGCCTGAGCCCGTCACAGTCTGGGGTGCGTTTTTCCCCCCAGAAAAAAAAAAAATTTTTACACACACCCCTTTTCTTTTTGTGGTTAGCCATCTCACTAAAGGGTTGAAACAGAAACGCACACAGCAGAGCACCACAAGCAATCCGCTTAACTCAGACTGACGCCAGGTAACACTGCACCAGCCCCACCAACGGTCGCAGGGGGACCCCCAAAAACACAAACTAACAATTCCCCCCCCGTAACTATAAAACATTGGCGTGCAACAGTTCGATTCCGGTTATTTTGGGGTCCCCACTCGTATGCAATGTCAAAATAGTATTCATTTTGTGGTTGTAATGATGCAGTCGTGGCAATTCAAAATTCTCATATTAATCAAATCATCTTTATTTTGGGATTTTTAAAATATCAGAAAGAAAATGTGCATCTTCTGGTCAAGTGTATTTTGGGAAGCAAAGAGAGAATTATCCCCCTTTTCCCAAAACCCCAAATTGGGGAAATATAAAGTAAAAAAAATGGGTGTTAAAATGAAGGAAATAAAAATTTTTTTTTAGAAATTACTTGGTTTTTTAAGACCGACTACGTTGGGAACCAAGTTTTTAAAAAAAGCCATAAATGTAAAATTTTTCTAATTTTTAGTGTCATTTAGATTAGAATACATGTATAAAATTTTTTTAAAGGGCAAGACAAAAAATATTTAAATGCAAATTTTGGAAAAAATTAACTTAGAAAAACCCTTTTTTTCCAAATGTTCTTCTTTGTAAAAATGTTTTTGTTGTATTAATATTTTCCTTTAAAAGGAACCCTGTACAGAGGTCAACTATGATTTTGGAAAATTCACATTATTTTCAGGTTACAACCATTTGAAATAATTATGGCGTTTTTTTAAAAAATTTCCCCCCTTTTTGTTTTCGTAAAAATGGATAAACGACTTCCAAGTTATGATTTCAAAAATTTAGGAGCCTCTGTACAGGGTCTGGCTGAATAAAAAAAAATTTTAAATAAATAAATTTTTAAAAAAGGGGGAAAAAAAAAAGGTTACTAGAATTTTTTCCCAAAATATTTACTTAAAAAATTTTTTTGTCAAAATATTCTTAAAAAGTTTTATCATGTATTTTTCTGAACACTAAATATCATAAATATATCCATTTCCCGCTTTTTTTAAAATCACGGTTGAACGTAGCAAACATTAAGGAAAAATTTAAATCGCCACAAGGCCTTTTAAGCTATAAAGATATTCTTTTACTAGGAATCGCGAATGAATCAGTCAAAAAAATTCAAGAGCTAATCATTTTAACGAGGTGTCACTAAGTTTTAATCCTTTAATGCTTAATGAAATGAGAATAGCTTTTTTCGAAATAGAATACTCGTAATTATGATTTAGATATTATAAATAAATAAGAATCGAATTTCCAGTAAATATTAATTTGTCTTATATTTTCTAAGAATGGGGTATACTTTCAAAAAGTAAGATTGATAAAATATGTCGCGTTTATGCGATATTGTATTCGTGTAACTACCTTGTAAAATTTTTGTCTAGTATTAAAGAGAATGCAAAATCTATTTTCAAAAAGCAAGTAAGGAAAACAAAGATGAAAATGACACGAATACATTAAAATTCATCATTTAAATAAATTCAGGTTTCACAGCTGCTGGTAATAAGCTTACTTCTACGTCAATCAGATTTCAGCTACACACTTCGCGACTGCAGACTTGTAGATCAAGGAAAGAGGCAAAATCAAGTGAATTCAAAATTTAAGAAAAATTTCCCCGAGTTGCCATTCAATATTAATGCAAACTACAGTTAAATTAATTTTACAAGAAGGTAAGACAGATTTGTAAAAAAAGTATTTATTACCATTTTGACATAAAATTTCCGTGTTCATGCTACTAAATGAGAAAATAAATTGAAATTGTTCTAATTATTTAACTCAAAAGGATGTTAAAAAAAATGAAATACTCATTTGACAAATCGAATTATTTGACTAAATAAAAAAAGTGCTGGATTATTTTTACTAGAAACAATAATTAATCTGTAGGTAATAAAAAATACAGGCTAATATTTCAAGAATTGATTGATATGCTCTGAAGATTGATTGAATCTGTAGAAATGGATTATATTTCTAAGTGATTCTATAGCTCTTAAGGTATCCGACTACGTTCGAAACCTGATTTTTTCAAAAGGGGAAATGGATAATATTTATGATATTTAGTGATTTTGTTAGAATCTGTATAAAATTGTTTTAAGGACATTATGACAAAAAATTTATTTAAATATATTTTGGGAAAATTAACTTAGAAAACCTTTTTTTCCAAATGTTTCCTTTTTTAAAAATGTTTCTATTGATTAATATTTTGCCCGTATTCGCCAAACCTCTGGGCGGGCTCAACTAGAATTTTTGGGGAAAAGCTAACTTGAAATCGGTTTATCCATGTTTTACGAAAACAGAAGGGGGAAATTTAAGAAAATACCCCGATAATTATTTAAATGGTTGTAACTCTGAAAATAATTTGAATTTACAAAACGATATTGACCCCCTGTACAGGGTTGAGCTGAATCGGCAAAAATATTTAAAGAAGCATTTTTTTAAAAAAACAAAAAAAAATTACTAAGAAGCCGTTTTTAAAATAATTTTTTTATAAAGTCCAAAATTTTTCAAATTCCAAAAAAAGTGCCTAAAAAATGAAAAACTTTCTGCGCTTTTTTTAAAACATGGTTGGAAATAGTCGGATACCAAATCGATACATATTTTTAAATCACCCTTTTTTTATATTTAATAGCGTATGGCCGTGAAACACATTTTTTGGCTCATAAAGCCGAAAGTGGCTATCCTAAATATAGTGAATGCGATAGATTTCTGAAATCACCGTTTATGAATTTTTTTGGGGTTTTTGGGGAAAGTCTACCGTGACTGGAGTAACGGCATCATTGAAAACAAACAGCGTGGAAACTGCTTTGGCTCACGCGCCATTGATGTGAGAAGCGAATGTAGGCTGCTGCGGTGTGTGAGAACTGACTGATATGCTACAATTGAGCAACCAACATGCGAAACAAATAAAGGAATTAAATATGTGCTTCTAAGACAACAGTACAAAGCACCTTGTTACATATGGTGTTCCGAAGTAGACGGATGGTCACTACTCCCATGTTGACGAAATCATTTCTGAATGGACAAAAACGGCTTCGACATGCCTGCAGTATCAGAACTGATCTGCATCTGAGTGCTAAAGGATTACCATCCCACGTTTTCTGCTCTGTGCAATAAATTGCCTTTACAAGTCCAACAAGAAACGTTCAAGAAGAAGTCATTACTGGAAGAACACTGTGACGGGCTCACGCGTCTTTTGATTAACATGTCCTTTGGGTTCTTTTGGGGCCAGAATTAATGGCAACTCTTTTTTAACCAAAACCCAAGAAGTGAAACGTGAATATAAAAGATGCAAATTAGAAAGCTTTTAAGTATCAGAAGCTAGAGTAAGCGGTGTGGCAATTTGCGGAATGTTATGATAGAGCGTGATACAATTGTGAAGTGACAGCCAACAGAAGTTGTTTCCGGAGATAGAGCCATTAGGTCAAGGCGCATACCATTGCACTCGAGTAAAAACGCAACTTCTATTAAGATTGGATCGATGATCGAAGTTAAGATAGGATTGACTATTTAATATTAGGATCCGAGATATTATTGAAATTGAGCTTAGGCGTATTAGTTATTGATGGTGGTCCGGGTTAAGTTATTTCGGTATTATCTATATTGTGTGTTTTGTCATCGTAGATTCTCTCACATATATTTTTATTATCTAATCTGTTAGACGTCTAAGTTTAAGGTCTTAATAAAGACAAATTAAGATCATGGAATCTTCTAGTTCTTTCGTTAATCCTACACATCTAGCTCATGCTGATAATCAAAGGGCACCCTAGGGGGGAAATTTCACAACACAACATGGTGCTGGTTGTGTTATGGCGTGGGAAATGCTCTTATGGCATCATTTGGATTCTCTTATACTTGTGGAAGATAAATTTAACGAATTTAATCATGTGTGTACTGTTGCCTATCATACATCATCCCCGCATATGATTGCAATTTTTCAGAAGGATGCCAAGTGCCATACATTAAAAATTATCTGGTATTGGCTGCAGGACTCCAAGTACTCTCTTCTGTCTCCGAGTTCAATAAATCTGAACTCAAAAAAAGCCTCTTTGGAATCATTTTGATTGCCATAGTATAGCCACTCCACCATGCATCTTGCCATTGTTCTCAGACTTATTGCGGTTTGTACGATTTCAGATACCATTTGTACTTTTTCATTTTTGTTGTTTAAAATGAAGAAAAGATCAAGGTGGAGGGCTGCCACGTCTTGAATAAAACAAAGTCCATAAATGAAAATAGTCTTGCGAACTTCTATAAATTTTTAATTCCTACAGCACACATAATAATACATTGGATACACCATTACTACGGCACAAACACTAACCAGATAAAACATTTCTATCATCTATCAATAGCATCTATATCAATTTGTAGAAGCTATCGCGTAGTCTCAGTATGTTTCTCCGATGTGTCCATTTTTATATTGAATTAAATCAATTCCCTTCAAACTGGTGGCGCTGCAGTCGCTTTTTTGGTTGGAAATCACCTGGTTGGGAGTTGGAGACATACTTAATTGACTCACTCCCATGCTATGTAACTATTGTCAGTGCTGAAAAAGGAGGTAATTCTAGATATTAGCGGATATTCAAAGTAATATAACTCAGACATGTATTATGTCTATTAGTTTTCATGAAGAATGAGAATACAAACTTCACACTTATGTAATTAAATGCCATAAGTAAAACAATTTTTTGTAAATATGAATGCTATAATTTCCCATCATGAGCTGTAGCCACTTCATTATACACTTTATTGATCGAAAACTCGGCACCTTTTTTTTCCTTTCATTTTAAGTGACACTATACAAAAATTTCTGAAGTGTTAGCTGCTGTTAGTTAATAATGCTTTTAAGGAGAATCAAATGATTACTTTATTTAAAATTATTTCTAATGATTTAAAATCACCAAACACTTGGACGTGGTAACCTAACTTGTAAAGTAAGGCCGGTTTCACACGAGGCAACTTATTGCCAATCAACTCGTTTTCTGTTACCACTCCTCTTGTATGAAGAGGGAAGAGAATTCCTTTCACCGAGGGCACAAAGTTGACTGAAAAGAGAGTTCCGACTCATCGGTATTGTGATTGAGTTTCGAAAGAGCAATAGAAAGCTCTTTTTCATTTTCAATATACAAGCAGCTGCATGTGAAGAGCGCAGCTTCCACAATATTCTTTTAGTTGACACAACTACAGGATGAGGCGGAGAAATTTCCTTTTCTGAACATGTTGACCCGGACGATTTCTATTCAAAACTAGATCCCAACTGTTTGCTTCTTCTGTTATGTGCGGCACATGTTGATTCGTGTGAAAGGGCCCTAATTGGCTTATAACCGTTGTGTACGGAACTCACAATTTCAAACAAAAATTTCTTTATGTGGCTGGGGCACTTTAAATGTCGAGGCTCAAAGTCCTCGTGTAATTGTGATATCGCCTTCCTATGGTGACCGTATCTTTGATTGTCAGCGTGAGCTAGAGGTGTAGGGTTTGCAAAAGGAATAGACATTTTTGATTCTTAATATGGCTTTGTTAAGAATAGAACTTAAATGTCAAACAATTTAGATAATATTGATTAAGCGAGAATCTATAATGAACAAACACACAGTAATAGTTAAACCGAATCGCGTAACTTAGACCACTATAATTATTTAATTTGCCTACTCTCACTTCTAATAATATTACAAGTCCCAATATCAAATAATCTTTCCTACCTTAATCCAAATTTAAATTCGATCTTATGAGGAAACGTCTGGGCGCGCGTGCAATGGTATGCACCTTGTTTTAATGGCTTGTTTTCCAGGTAACTTCACGATTGGCTGTCAATTCACATTTTTGTCTCTTCCGCACATACCATTCCCCAATATTGCCCTTTCACTTACTGAAACTTCTGTTATTTAAAAGCTGTCTTATTTGCATTTCTTTTTCACATTTCGCTTCTTGGGTTTTGATTGGAAAAGAGTTGCCATTAATCTTGGCCACCAAAGAACCCAGAGGTTATGTTAAAGAAAAGATGCGTGAGCCCGTCACAAGATGAAACTTGGATAAGAGGAATAAAGCGACAGTTCCTATTTTAAGTTCGACATTTGAAAGAAGTTCAAAACTACGACATTTCATCGGTTATTTGAAGCGGACTTTTGAGTCAGGAAGACACATTCAGCTCTGGAAGAGTTCAACAAATTAAATGTGTATTAAAATTATTTCTAATTGCAATTATAAATACTATCCGTTTTTTATAGTAATAGTCGCGATGATGACAGTTTTCCAAAGTAGTAAGCCTGCAATGAATATTTTTGCGTCTCATCTAATATAATGGTTTGCAATAAGTATTTTAAATTTTAAAAAAAATGGTGTTTTACTTTTACGATTCGCACAATTAAACACATAATTATTATTAATAAATCCACACATTAATAAAAAAAAATTGATTCAGATTTGTACGCAAGATTCGACAATATTGGTTGTGTTTATATATATAGTTTTAATAATTTACCTCCAATAACAAAAATACTCAAAAAAAAAATCATATGTAATTATTTTTATAATTAGAAGTACATTTTTCTGTAAGCAGCAATTTATTGACTTATTTTTTAAAAATGTCTTCAACCAGGAGTAATAAAAAATTTTTAGAACCAATTTTGGGAAAAAACTATTTTTAAAAAAAAAAAAATACTTCTGGAGGGAAGAGTGTAGTTGATAAAAGATGCCTGGTGTCAGAAGAAAACTATAATTTTTTTCGTTGTTATTTTTCTAAGTTGTTCTTTCGTGTAGTAAACCTATGTTTTTCTGTAAGAAGAATAAAGTTTTTCTCCACCTACATAAAACTTGTTCAATTTGAACTAGTCTTTGAGTTTTATGCACTTGATGCGGATCAATTTTTAAGCTGAATTTTTTTTAGAACTTTTAGTACTGAATTATTCGAACTCTAGAACATCTTTCTCTCTTAATTTATTTCTTTTTCCCTTCAAATTATAGAAAATTAAAACCGAAGAAGAATCCAAGTTGATTTAAATTCAACAAAATGCTTTTACTCATTACAATTAACATTTCTCTCTGATCGTCAGAATTGTGAATCCTTATGATAAATTGGCTAATAAGAAGCAGGACAGAATTATATCTTAATAAATACAGTGAAATACGTGTTTAACGGGAAAACTCTTAGGAAGAAATATCGGTTAACACAAAGTAACTCAACGATCCCGATATATATATATAATAAATTGCTATGGATCTTCATGCATTTTTTTCTCTTAAGACGAATCGAAAATCGCTTAAGGTATCCGAATACGTTGAAAATAACCAAATTCGGTCAATACAGATATTTTTGAATTCTATTTTATTGAATAGAGCTATCTTTTGGCTTTACAAAAGAAACTTTGTTTTGTTTCTACGCTACCTAGAGGCCAGGCTACAATCAATTTTATTAAGTTAGAAAAACCGGAAGTGGGTCTTTGATCTACCAGAAGTGGGTATTTAAATTGTTCGAAATCTCTCATGGCGAGTCTGATTATTCAAAATATTACAAATGCATTTCTATAAAACATTTTGAACCTGATATTTATGCTATTTTCTAGGGAATGTACTGAAATATTTCTTATTGTATGAATATTTTTTGAGTTAGGGCTTGTTATTTAAATAATGATCTCGTAAATAATGTGATTTTTCTTATAATGTGTTTACTCAATCGGCTCTAAAATTTTCAAATTTTAATAAAACATTAAAATTTTAGTGCATTCTCTAGATAAATGCATCTAATTTGTTTGGGTAATACTTTTACTAATATAAGTTTATTACTTTTTTTCTCTAATTGCTTGAAGTCTTACAAAAATATTGCTAAAATTTCACTTATATTTGGGATTTTTGTGAAATTTAGGCAATTTATTTTAAATATTGTTGGTTAAATAATAGTATTTATTGGTATTGAGTCCTATATATAAAAAAGTTTTTATATTGTTTAAATATGTTATTTTGTTAAAAAGTACGCCGAACGCGTGTTCGGATACCTTAACACGAAAAGATTTCCCTACCGTGAATGAACAAAATACGGAAAAGAACCGCTGATTTTTCTATTTTAAAAGAATTTTTCCCGAGCAGAATGGCAAAGAGCTCAAGCAACTCCTATTCGTTTAAAATGAAAATGGATCTTCTTAAAGCTGTTGATCACAAACAGAAGATAGGATTAGGAAGTTATTCTAGATGTATATGGAGGGAAAAAATTTCCATTATATTCCGAATATTAAAAAAAAAAGCATACACAAGTGTATTATTAGAGCAATAATATTATATTTGTATTTAAAGACAAATTTAATCCATTAATGCTCTAAATTATGCTCAAATTCCTTTCGCTGTAAATGTAATAAAGCAAAGCAATGAATAAAATATAACAAGACAATATAGGTCAAAAACAAGATAGCCACAGTAGTATAATAGCACATTCTTAGCCTTAGGAACTAAGATTGTAGAGCTAAGCACATATATGCAGCAGTGGCGCACACGGGAATTTTTCAAGGTGGTGGTGGAGTCCAGCATCGAAAGTCCACCATTCTCGTATCATGCTCCAAAACTTCGCTCGACATATTCTTGTGATTTTGTCGATTTTTGGATCTAAAAAACAGCAAAAAATTAATTATTTGAATAAATATTTAGCATTAATTAATAAAATTAATTATTAATAACAAGTACTAAATTACATTTTGCGTACTATATACATAGGATTATAATCAATTGAAAAAAATCAAGGGCTTGTGTGCGCCACCGATATACAGGGAAAACCGCTTAACACGAAACTGAAGGGACTGAAATATTTTTTCGTGTTAAAAGATATTGCAAAAAAACACGATAAATGAACAAAATTAAGTTTATAGAGTTCATTTTAATTTACTTAGATTTGTATATTGGCATATATTTAATAAAACTCAATAAAAGAAAAGCATTCACAAAAATTTAAAGATTTAGCACGCTGGGATGAATGGATAGATCATTAGATGAAATTTATTCATCTCAGGGCTAAATACAGTTTATTTACTGTACACAGGTACATTTATGCAGTTCTAGGATAAATATATAAAATTACAGGAACATGTGGGGAAGGACTTCCCGCGTGATGCGTACACCAGAAAATCCACCGTCTTAATCATTCAACTCCCGTTTCCACCAGGGGGAAACTAAACTAGTACTCTATCTGGTGGCGTCATCTAGTAATCATTACAATAAATAAATGATAAATAAAACCATTTGTTACAAAGAGAAATTTGACAAAATTTTCAGATTTTTCGAAAAACAAAACATTAACTGAGTTCTTGGAAAATAATCTGATATTTTTCTTTGCATTGTTTATTTTAGCGTCAAATTGTCAACAAAAATTGCTCGATATCATCCATTTTGTTGTCCATTTCACCGTTGGAATGTGCATCTAAGTAACTGCGCATACTTTGCATGACATTCCTCATTTCGGAAGACTTGGGAAAGGAGATGCATTATTCATTTCATTTTCATTGTTGGAATCTGCATCAATGATATTTTAACTTTGAGCAAATTCTAATATGTCTGCTCAAGTAATTCTCAGCTTGTCTACACATTATCATCATCTACTGTATGTGGTATGCCACCAAACTTACTTTAGTAGGAATTACAGGTGGAGGCTGTTAAGTGCCACTACTTTATTCGTGTGCTATGTCTGTTCCTTTTCTCATCCATTAAAACTCCTCTTTTCTCTTGCCATTGGTCTCACTCTGACTTATGAAGCCTGTTCATTTAATATCAAGCCTTTTCGGAAAAGAGCAAAGCTATTATAAATGACGCCTCATGGCATAAATATCCAAGAAAATAATATAATTTGTATTTCCTAAACGGACATCCAAATTTTAAATTATAGTAAATCTCTTTTCTAGGTTATGATGGGTAAGCAGGTACTGCTCATATTATTTATCAGCAGATCTTTTATTTCACTAAAGTAAATATTCTCATGCACATGTCAGTTCACACGATGGGTTTGAAGAACTGAAGAACGTTGGGTGTGGTGTTGTTTTAACGATACCATTATAGTTTCTACCCTATACAATTTATGTTCAAGTCTTATGCTGAATTGATCAAGTATTCTTGTGGTATACTTCAACATGTAAGTTGGTTTCAGCTACTGTCATTTTGTGTGTATACCTGGATATGGAGTGTTTTAAGAATCCTTTTTACACTTTTATCAGAAATATAGACCCCTCTACTGTGATGGAAATACTTTTTACTTCTACGGAAAATTGGGAAAAGAAAGGGTTTGATATAATTTTTCCCGGGGTACTCTGGATACGTGGTATCCTCTTGGTAATGAATAGGCTGATAACGCTGCAAGATCCATATCTCTTACCGTTACATGCAGCGGCCCGTTTGTTACTAGCATTTAAAAATCATCTATACAGCACTATATCCACTAAGTACATGGTGCAAGAGACTTGGGACCGGGCCAGGCCATCAACAAACTACATAGCATCTATCTTCCACTGCTCAATGGGCAGCGGCGGTACTAGCATGAAGACAAGATGTCCTCTTGACTCGTCTCGTATTGGACACACTCGTCTAACGTGACATTTCTGCTGCTGGGAGCGAGTCCCCAGTATGTACTTGTCAATGTGGACCTTTCCATTTTAAGTTACATTTTAGTTAGAATGTCCAAAATATTCATCTAAAAAGAAATAATTTTTAAAAACCAACTTTAACTTTGACTGATTTGGTTGGGGAAACTCTCATCCAAATCTTTTTTGCTTTTACGTCTAATCTTACATTTCCATATTAAATATAATTTTGAAGATTTTGTTGTACCATTGGACTTGATTTATGCTTTTAATTAGATTTTTAATATTATATATGTGTGTGTGCATGCATATGCATATATGCATGTACTTTATGCATTAAAAAAAAATACTTTTTTAACGAGTGTTTGGCGCAGCTTGGCCGAAGTTGGCCCTTGCGCCATTAAAATTCACATTCACTTACTCACTCACTACTGTAACGAATTCTTACGATGATACGGTAGGACACACACACACAGTTCAATAATACAGAAACATTCTCAAACATTTCATTAAGAGTCAGCTCATTTTAAATATCCTCCTTCTCCCAGAAGGGAAATCTTTTCATGTTAAATGATTTTCGTTTCTTGCTAAGACAAAAAAAAAGTGTGTGTGCTTATGACCTTACGATAGAAGTGATAACTTCAAATTTTATAATGTTATTTCAGGGATTAGAGTTAAATGAATAAAAAATAAGGAATATTAGTATTAATACATAAAATTACCTTTATTTATATGTCTGTACCATAAAGTAATATTTTTGCGAAATATACAATCATATTTGTGGAATTAATTGTATTCTAAAGAAAGAAACAATAGGTTTTATGGTAGAAAGGAAAATAAGCTATAATAATTTTAGACGGCAAAGTATTTAAATATCTAAAAAAAAAAAACTCGGTCAAGTGTTGCTCCGTACTTTGTCGTGTTTTCATTTGGATCATCTGACCTAATTTAAATTAAATTCTGATTTTGAAAGATCTACTAAAGGTTTTGATTTGTCTTTTGAAAAATCTACATTAAAAAATCCCTACTTAAAATAACAGGCAATTTTTTCAGAAGAGTTGATCCGGCTTCGGTGTAGGCAACTAAATTTTTGTGAATGAATTTAATAATTTTCTCTACACTTTGATTTAGTGTAATGTAAATCGTAACCATTAGAATTATTCATCCATTTTCTGCTCTACATTTCGTTGCACAAATTTCTCCGATACATGACTCATTAAACCCAAATTATTCAGTAGTATTGTTGTGATTAGTTTTGTTACCATTCAGTTGTATTGTTACCATTGTCACAAGCGTTACAAACCAGAGCGTAACAATGCTTGGCTTTTTAAAACGCATCATTCAAGTTCACTCTTCAGCAAAACGCGCCTAAAGAAGTTATCACTTCAAAAATGCATAAAAGTAGATGTAGTTTTGTCGGGACCGTTGTATTATTTCGTGTTAACCAATATTTCGTCTTAAGTGCCTGGACATGCTCGAAAGAGAAAACTGCCAAAAAGATTCTTTGTTTATGGGACATATATCTTTAGAAATTTCAATAGAACTTAAATTATTTTGATTAATAAAGATATTTTAATAATTTTGTAGAAATATAAAAATAGTTTTTTAGTTAAAAAATCTTTTTTTCTGTTTAATTTAAATTGGACATAATTTTTGAGATCTCATAATATATGCTAATGTTAAGGTACCATTTTTTAAAAAAGTATCTCTTAAATATGTAAAATATTTTTTGCACATATATAAAACAATACACAAAATATAGTAAACCTATTTTTTTAGAGTAAAATATTAAAAGATAGTTTCTTTAAAAAAATTATAAAACTTTGCACAATTTTGAAAATTTCTAATTTTTCCCCTTTTTTATACATAATATTATCTTTGAAAAAACTATATGCTACTTAAACTAAAAAAAATAAGCTCACTATATGTGCTGTGCATCTGTATAAAAGTTATGAAAAATTTGGAACCATATAGTGCAATAGTTTTTTTTTTTAAAGTACACCATGATGACTATTATTTTTTCAGATTTTCAGGATTATTTTATCAAGGAACATATATATAATGTAGGATATTCCATTTGTAAGAAGTTAGATCATATCACATTTACCGAGGTCGGCAATTCTTAACTGCAAAAACAGTATTCCACATCAACGCCATCTAGCGTCCTTTTTAAAAACGCCGACATGAACCCGCCAGAGGCAGTCTACTCAACATTCGTCGAGATAAGTCGTACTTCTGCGCGTCAGCGCACTTCGTCCGCGTCAGGCGGTAAATCTTTTTAATAGTACCGCGTAACGAGTTCTATCATCATTCGTCCGCGCCGGTGGCGGTGAAGTCTTAATAACACCATAATGAATTCTATTCTAATCTCAATTGCCTCCCTTAAAGTAATGTGATCTAACTTTCCTATTCTTCCGAATATGCTTATCTAACTTTCCTATTCTTTGAAATATTCCCCATATATAAAAAACCCGCCATTCTAAGAATCCAATCTTTTTGAAGATTTCGGTTGGATTCCCACACATATATATATGCGTTATAAATTTTTAGATTCAGAAAAATATGCGCTATTTTTATTACTAAAACTGAAAGATCGAATTTTCAAATGTGTATGTTGTCCTGCCCTTCTATGTGACTGTTTCACTAGGGACCCATTTTTTTATAAAACAAATTTTTTGAAACAAATTAAGTGTTTTTAGGAAGAAAAATAAAAAAAATATGTAAATACATAAAATTTTAAATAAATATTTTGTAATTTTTAGAAAATGTTGTTTTCAAGGAAATTTTATCAAATTCTTTACTAAACGCGAAACACTGTATCAAAATTTCTAATACGCACTTATCATAATTTTCTTAATACACAACATATACATGTTCTCAAATGGTGGAACCAAAATCTATATAAGAGAAATATAGTAACACAAAAAATTACAGACAATTATACAAGCAATAGTATGAAAATTTCATATTTTTTAAAAGTTTTTTTTATGAAAACTACCCCTAAATGAAAAAAATATTTAACCTACAACAAAACTTATGGTCCACTTGACGTCTCTCAAGTGTCCTTCTGCTAACAGCAACTCCTATGTTCTTGACGGCCACGATTAATTTTGGCAAAACCTTTCCAACCCAATACCAAGAAGATAAACAGGATAAAAATATGTAAAACAGATATACTTTAAAAGGATAGAAGCTTTGATGATAAGGAGCGGCAAGTTTAGAGATAACTTAGTGTGTGGAATCATTCGGATCAAGAGTTAGCTGTCCATAGCTTAAATAAAATAGAAGCTCAATATAAAAGAAGCTGGAAAAACCTCGGCATATATTCAGTTACTATATAGATATTTCACTCAATCACTAAAGGAAGAGACCCCGCGTAATATTTTGGTATAGGAAGTTAGATGAATCGGTTTATTTATTATACTAAGATAAATGATCTAGTTGCGGATCTGACTTGAATATAAGGTTTAATTGGGTGTTAACTCACTTTAAAGAAAGTTGTCAATTAGAATTGCAATATAAGTTATTCCAATAAAAGTTGTATTAGCGAACCAAAATGTTCCCGTCATTTTGATAATCCCACACCTCTAGCTTATTATGATCCGAAAGATATGTAGTCACTACAGGATGGCTACGTCGCACTAATTTTATGAAAAAATAGTACAATAAAATACCCTAACAAAATTTTTAAAACGTTATCTGGTTTGTCCTTAAGATATCATGTATCTGGTGGTAAAGCGTTTTATTCGAAAACATAATTTGAGAAAAACGTATTTAAGGTTTATCTTACTGCTCCTTGCATAGAGTGATATTTTTAAAATCACTATAACTTTATTTCTATTTCGCATGCTGAAAATAAAAATTGCTTCGAAAAGAAAAATGTTCGAAACTATAAGATTTGAAATAATAATAAAAAATGCCTTATGTAGACGAAAAACGACATTTTCAAGGTAGGCAGTCACCTTAAGCGTTTTCACCTTAAACGTATTTCACAGTATACAGAGAGAGATTTTCATATAGATTTCCGTCTATAAAAAATTAAATTCTTACCTGTTCTTTAATCCAATATTTTTTTGGGGGCATTTTTCTATCACATATATCATATATGATGCAACGAAAAGGCAATATGCATAATGTAAGTGCTATGCTTTTTTTTAAAATGGAAATGGTTCTGCAGAATACCAAAATGGATCATTTTTTTTTAGATTGACCGATGAGTACCAACTTGTCATAACCCATCAGATGAATAGTAATTAAGACATCAAAAATATTCATATGGACAATTTGTTTTTATTATTAGATTCCCGTACTCACGCGTTAGATATGCTCTGCCGGAACTTATTTAACAAATTGACAACACGTAGGAGGATGTCTACGAAAGTCTTCATTAGGAAATTGACAGCCGTCATTGAAACATCAATTTCTAGTCAATTTATTGACTCGGAAAGTTCATGAAAGTTCTCGTAGAATAAATAGTACAATGGACGGTACTATTCAACGGTCTATTTCTAGTCAATACATTTAGAGATTCATGGACAGTAGTTGGTACACTAAATGCAAAGCATTTCATATTTATAGATTTCAACACTTGCAGTGAAATTGGGAACATAGATATTACCGAAAAAGAATATAATTAAGTTATTTCATGAAATAGCTAGACAATTCAGTTAACCATTTATCTACCGACGGTACTTATACGTACCACTCACTTTAAAATTATATAAAATAACCATTTTTACGAATATTCTTTGAAATCCACTCTTCCAAGATATATGGCAGCACGGGCTCTATGATGAGTATTTTAGCGGGAAGGTGAATAGTTTTACAGCAGAAATTGCGTTTTCAGCTGACGGCGTTTTTCAGCGGATTGCTAAGATTATCCTTTTTGTCCTGAAAACATGGTTAATTTAAGTGTCTTATTTTTTCTGTATGTTAATGAAGACCTTAGAAAACGATTTGACCATTTATTTTATGAATATGCGTAATACCTTACAGTTGAATATCTTAATTAATTAATAACTTTAACGGATTAACAAATTTCCCAAAGTTCGCAAGTATTTTCGTTTTTCAGTGCATATTCCTCCGCTTCTTCAAATGCAAATGATTCAAAAAAAAAAAAATATTGCTTTGAAAACCTGCAGTAAAACGGCAATGTGATAGATAAATAGATTAAAAGCATATACTAGATGAAAAAATTTCATACTTTTAACTATTTATTGTGGCGGGAATAACTAGTTATTCTTATAAAACAATCCAATGATAGACCGTTAAAGTGAAAATAAACAGTTTCAAAGCTATTATTTTATAAATTAATTCGATCGTAAATAGAAGCAAAACCTCGAAAATATTTATCTCTGGGCTTGGTGGATGGTTAATTGAGGCCGGCCGGTGTCGATGATATAACTTATTATTGCCCCCATATTACCAGACATATTAGCAGGTTCATTCAACCGTGATTTTTGCAAAAGTTTATGTACCGATATTATGATAGTGTCACTTAGATTAGAAAATGTATATAAAATTGTTTTACATAGTAATACAAAAATTATTTTGCTATGCCAATATTTTGACAAAATAAACATACTACCCTATTTTCAGTCTGATTTCTTTAGTAAAAGGCTTCTATTATAATTATATTTAGTTTGTATATATCGTGACTTCTGTGTACAGAGGTTTCACTAGAATTTTGGAAATATATAACTTAGAAGTGGTTTATCCATGTTTCACGACAACAGAGGAGAGAAATTTAAGGAAAAAAAAAACTGCCGTATAAATGGTTTCCAATTGTTTGTAACTCTGAAAATAATGTGAAGTTTTCGTAAAAATCATAGTTGGAGCCACTCTGTACAGAGGTCTGAGCTTTATACAGGAAAAATATTATTATAATAGAAGCATTTTTCGCAAAAAGGAGAAATACTCTGAAAAAGGTTATTCTAAGTTAATTTGTTGCCGAAATATTGTATTTAAATAAATTTTTTGTCAAAATGTCCTAAAACAATTTCATACATGTATTCTAATCTAAGTGACACTAAATATCATGAAAATTGTCCATTCATGCGCTTTTTTTAAAATCACGGTTCCGAACGTAGTCGGATACCTTGAACAAAAAAGGGAAAAAAAGAATATGTTTTACATCTGTTAGTGGCAGAATCAACTTTTCTACTCCTTGAACTTCAAGCATATCATAATGCTGGAGTAACTAATAGTCACGTAGTACTTTTTCTGTGCAGTTTTAGCATTTTTTACTCAAAATGATTTAATAAAGATTCAAATCTCTCACATAAACCTCTAAATTTAATGTTAGTCTTCATTCTTATATATATAAGTCAATAAGCTTGAAAAAGTTGCAAAAGTATTTCAATGTAACCTAAAATGTAAAAAGGCTAACACTGGCACCAATTGACGCTTAAAAGCAACGGAATGAAGCGTACACACATACTCGTCATTGTAAATCCAGCTATAAGAGGTTCAAAACTGATTAAAAATTTAACAGCCCCTTTTAAAAAAAAAAATTTTGGAGACCCAAACAGAAAAATAATTTATGTTTTATATTCTTTTAATTTTTTGGGTTTATATGTTTTTATTCTATATTATTATTTTATATCCATTTTTATTTATATTATTACAAATGTTCAATTTATCAGACTGAGTAACCCACCGGTGTCCCCGATTTGAAAAGAGTAATCGCCCCGCGCTTTTGGCGAAATTTCCCTTAATCAGCCGCAGCGGTTGTTGTTTTTAAAGAAAAAGATGAGGCCTAGGTTTTTGTTTTTCAGCCACCCTCGTGCCCCCTTCACTTTTAATTTATTCCTTCGATCGGGTTTACCTTTTTTTTTATTATTTAAAAAAACTAGATTTCAAGGACAGATGGTGGAAGATTTTAACAAAAAAATAAATACAAAGAAAGTAAATTAATGTATTCACCTGATATAAATTACCACTATTTTGTTTCATTACGCAAAATTTGAAACAATATCCCCGAAAAAAAGTTCAAAGAAAACCCAATTGTAATATCATCTCATTTTGGGGAAATAAAAAAACTGACGCCTAGCCACTGTTCAAATTAGCATCCCAAAATTAGAATCTGATAATTAGACCGACGATATTTATGTTTTATATTCATTCAGTTTTTTCAAACTTTTATAAAATGCTCAATTTTTAAATGGAGCATTTAATAAGAGTAAGGAAAATTGAAATTAATAACCATTTCACACTGAAAAAGTTGCTTGTGCTCAAAAATATTTTTAATTAATTCAATTTAAGAGGGGGGAAATACTTTAAAATGAAACTGAAACCAACACCTAAGATCAGAAAAGTTCAAATATCTTAAAAACTGATATGTTAGCAGGTCTGAAATTTGTGGTGGCAAATGATGGCGCAATGATATGATTCACAACAAAAATTTTAAAAAAAAAAGATTTTTTTTTTTAAAAATTTTGAGGATTGTGTTCTTGAAAGCAACTAGAACGATAAAAGAACTTTTGAGTGATGTATTTTCCCCTTTTAAGATTAAATGTTATTCATGGAATACCTAGTTTTAGTGAACAATAATTTCATATACTTTACCTCACTAGTCTGGTTATTTCAGGAAATACTTAACTATTCTATAAAACAACGGATTCCACACTTTAATGGTAACATAGATATAAGACTTCAAACAAAATGGATGAAGTTCTTTTGCTGATTTTTTTGCGAACTAATTCTTACTGAGAAAAAATACGTATAGTTTCATTTGATTGACGCACTTCTTTTACTGGGATATTATTTATGACCCAAAAGCCCCAAATAAGTGTTTGAATTTAGCAATTTTTTTTTTAAAAATGAAAAAGTAGCAACAGTATACGAGTGATTTTTGATTTTTTTAACCACTCACAAAAAATTGGTTCTTCAATTTTAATTTCAAATGCTGTATGAAAGTATGAGTAATTCAATTACAGTATTCTTTAGAATAGTCACATTTTTCCTATTAATTCTCTGTTAATTTTGACCAATAAAATACGTTTTAAATAAATACTCCTATTATATTCCCTTTTTGCTTTTTCTATTTTTAGGGGGCCTTTGCTCGAAAGAGCGGGATCAATTTGATTTACGAACAGGACGTAGTTTAAAAAAAAATTGTTTTCTTATCGAATACAATTAAGGATGAAGTTATAAACATTTTGATGGAACAGAGTGAGAAACATATTCCCGTTTGATTTTTCTTTCATTGTAAAAGATATCTGTAAAAGTTGTTTAATTGCCTGATTCTGGTCGGGGTTTTGAAAAGGGGCTTTTTCCACAAATTTGCGTGAAAAAAAAGATGTTGATCCTTACTGTTAGATTGTCGATTAAACCAATCCAATTAGTGCGAATCATCGATATGTTAAAACATTGTATGATTTTCATTTTATGGTAACATAATAATATTTTCTAAATAAGCATTTTCCATGTAATTATATCAAGCTGGCCAATTTCATTTTTTCAGCTTTATTATAAAACTACAGCTGACAATTTGAGATCTTCATTCGGTAAACCTAATTAGAGAGAGACACAAATACAGAAAACTAAGACGTGAATCTGAAAAAGGGAAATATTGTTTTATTATTCGCTTAAGATTATTTTAAACACAATAGTGTCAACACTGCAGTAAAATTGAGGTTCTCAATCGGCTGGTGAAAAATTCCGAAGAAAGTGTAAGAAAGCGGTACAAGATTTCAAAAGCAGCAAAAAATGACTATATTTTTATGATCCCTTTTTACAAATGAATGTAAAAAATTTGATTTGATTTTAGTTAACGTCGCACTGCCGGGGCTGTTAACGAAGGAACCTACTATACGAGTATTTCCAACAACGGTCAAATGCTGAGGACGACATCCGAGCTGACACCTCCTCTCCAAACTTCCACACTACGCCAACGAGATGACTTTGAGCATCCACAAACTTAACGTGCATCATCCCCTCTACACTGCGGGTCTTCTATGACACCAAGGTTTGAACCCGCGACTCGACAACGCCGTCCACCGTGACCATTCGGCTTCCACAGCCATTTTAAAAATTTGAAAAATATGAAATCGTAATGATCTATCTGAGTTTATTTTAGTATTTATTTTTAAAGAAAGATCGGATAAAATCCTTCTTGTCTCTGTTTTTGTGTCCTGGCTATATTTAACATATCTAGTTCACCTTGTATCGTTTTATTTTTAGTATTTGCAGGAACGTCTTAAAGCACAAGCCAACTGGCTCATGGCCTGAGTCCAGTGGCATAACGGAGAATACTTGCCCCTGCAAAATCAGGTTTTGGGCCCCAAGCCCAAATACGTACTTGGTGTAAGTCATGCTTTGGGGGCCCCCTAGAGTCCTGTGCCTCCCAACGGTGTGGGGGGTACGTTATGCCCCTGCCTCGGTCACAATGGGGGCCTTGTTTCGTTCTCAACTCAGCTTTAATAAGATCATAATTCGAATTTCAACGGTCAGATGTTATTTTCGGTTGCATTCTCCGAAAATTTGGGATTTTCGGACGACATGTCAACTGTCTACAGGTGATGACCGTCGTCCACGTATAGGCTTGGGCCTACAGTTTACACCATCATTACTCAATCGATCAAAAGGCGGCAGTCGGTCAGGCCGGTTTGTGCGATTGTAAGTAATGCACATTTATTTGTTTCGGTTTATTGTTTGTACGAGTATTTGTGGCAACATATGCTATGTACTGTCTACTTTTAAGGGTCATAGGGGTGGCCTACATTTATGTAGGGGTCCAGGGCCTATTTTTGAGCAAGGGACCAGAACCTCGAGAAGACATCGCTGAGTATTTGCTATGTGAAATTTCCCTTGATTTATTAACAGAAAGATTTGCATCATTTCCTTACCAGTGGCGTACACAAGGGGGTGGAGGAACTTCCTATAGACCAGGGATCGCCGGTCTATAGGAACCATAATGGCCGCCACAGATGCCATTTATGGTACGCGACACAATACTTTGGGCATTCCAGCGATCAAAAAGGTTTGCATTTTATTTCAAAATAACAAAGTTAAATGTGAAGTATTACGTACAAACGCGAGTGATCGGTCGCGGGGAGCACACTCGTTTGTTATTGTCTTGTCTTAGTTACGTCATGGACTACAATTGCTTATGATGCAAAGTTTGGTTACGCATATAGTATAGCCAATTTCAATAACACAACGGTATTTTAAAGTTGATTTGTGTTATATTTACGATTTTCAACTGTTCTTTAACGTGGCTAGTTTAGCAAAAGAACAAAAAGTGCAAGATAGTAACTGAAGCCAAAAATTTCAAATTTGGTGAATCTAGAAATATGGCATCAAAGGCGAAATATGGCATTAGTAAAGGCGACAAAGCGGTGTGTGTTTTATGTTCTGGAATAGTGCTATGCAGAACATCGTCTGTAAAACAGCACTTTGAAACAAATCACAAATCCTCTTGTCAAAAAAGTGAACCACAGTAAAAATAATTAATTGCATAGAAACCGTTTGGCAGATGACTCCGATTCAGCAAGCATTCTACAAAAAATAACATCTTACAATCCTAATATAAGTTATTTGTCATCCATCCCAACATTTTTAACTATACAGGGCGGAAGGTATTTTTTCGTAATAAATAAAGAGTTGTTAGCATTAAGTTTTATTATTTTCCCAATAAGCACAAGTAAAAATTATTTGACAGGCACGTCTAGGCCCCATTAAACACTTCTTTAGAAAAAATGGCACGTTGATCCATAAAGGTTCGCCACCCCTGCCATAGACCAACAGATTTCTAATTTTTACCATAAATATTACCCCTCGTCGCTTACTTCTACGTGTTTTTTTAGACTGTAACACCCCCTGCCCCCCCCAAAAGATATACTGTGTATGCCACAGTTCCCTAATCATTAGAATTAGACCATGTTAATCAAAGGATTAATTTCAGAGAATTAATTGGTCAACTAACATTGGTAGATCAATATTCTTATTTCTTCTAAATAAAACTTCATAGCCCCGCGCCATCAAAAAATTTGCTTAAAAAATTATTATATATGTATTTAATGAAAATATTGGAAGGAGTCTGAACAAAACAAAAATGTATTTAATCACTTTCATTTTGTTTTTAGGTATAAAAAAAAAAGTCAAAAAGAGAAGTTTTATATTGCTAACACCCTTTAGAAAAATTTCCGAATTTCAGATAAAATAACGATACATATCCTGATTTTCCAATTGATTCACCCCTTTGCAAGACAGAACTGAGGAGTGAACTTGTATCAGGAACGAAAAAGATGCTTGCGTAGAAAACCTGTAACAATAGGATTACGTCACGTCATACTAGAAGATGTGATAAGACTGCGTTTGAACGAAACCCCAGTGTGTGTGTCTTTCACTGAATAAACCACATCCTCTCGCTCGAAAATGAGAGTTGCATGCGTTTCCTGTTTTAAGTGGTCTTTTGTCCACTCTAAATGTCACTTCTGGAACCTCAGAAATAGTCTTGCGTTGTGTGAAATAGTTTTTTCTTTGTGAAATTATAAGTAAAAGTTTCGAACTTTTTGCAATGAAACTAAAATTTATAATTACACACGATTAGCTACGTACTTCCTTCCTTATTTGTATGTAAACTTGAATTTAAAGTGACCACTTTTTTTACATTGAAAAGGAAGGTGCAAAATGTAAGAAAAAATTACGACGTAAACATATATGAAACATTTTATTAACTCAAACAAAAATACACATATTACACTTAGATTCCTTTTCATTATTTACTTAAATAAATATTTTTCCATGGAATGAATTTTTTCGTCAATGTATCATTTTCTAATATATCGGAAATTACGAAGCAAAAAATGTCCTTCATATTGAATTTCACGCTAAGTGCTCCAGCTAAAGTATCAGCATTCAAGCTTGATTTCTCACTTGTCCAAAAATCATTACCAATTGGAAAATACTCTTTCAACTTCTGCATTAGCTCTTGGGCAGCACAATATAAATTAAACAAAAATAACTAAATTTTCATACTAAATGTGTTGATTTCTGAAATGGTTAAATATTTCCGCCGATCTTTTTTATCAATTTCAGTATGTTGATTTTCCCATTTTGTTTTAATTTATTACATTACATTAGGTGTATTTTAATACATTAAGTGTATTTTAATTTCTTCAAACAGACGCGTAACAGTTCGGCAACTCTGAATAGAGATTAACAGATTAGTTTTAAAGCAGTGCCTGTTTATCCATCGGGCGCTTGGGGCGGGCGCACAGGGGCACGGGGCCCGGATAAGCTGGACTTAACCAGATGTTCTGGTTATAAATTTCGATCCTCTAGCGCCAAAGGGGCCTACAGATCTTCTGCGCCCATGGATAGGCAATGTTTTAAAGTATTGAAAAGGAGGACATTTTTTGAGGAAGGACAGAACATATAAAAGAAGGACTTTCTCCTAAAGGTGGACAATTCGTCCCCTTATTGAAGTGAATGCAAATTTGGCGTCAAATCCTCAAATTCGACCGTCTCATACAATTTGTATTTACCGAAATCACTAAGTCCTGTATTTAAAAATAATAAAAGAAAAATGAATATCAAATAGCATGTAAGAAATCAAATCTTTTAATAATCAATAACAAAAAGTATTATATTCAAATAAAAGAAAAAGAAGTGAAGTATTTACCTTATCTAAAGTAAAATATATTATTGGAATGAATAGGGTGAAGTGTATTATTACGAAATTAATTATTATGAATAAAAAATATTACTAAAATATTTAAAAAATAAAAATTTATACTATGCTATAAGCTGCAAAAGTAGCATATAAAATTAGTTACATTAAATTCTTACCTAAAGTTACGTGACAAATTACAGTTTTTGCAGTGGTGTACACAAAGAGCAGAGGTTAATCCCCATAAACTAAAAGGTTCTTTATTTTCACTTTAGAGATTACCCCTCGAAGCCAGTGGCGTAACGTACATCCCCTTAGCGGGGGCAGGATTCTAGGGGGCCAAAACATATGTTATGTTATGGTTTTGCAATCCTTTGTAAGATACTGCTTGGGGCCCAAAACTGGATTTGCAGGGGGGCCCTAATATTCTCTATTACGCCATGGCTCGAAGCATACGTTTACGTGTTTTTTAGAATGTATTCCTTCTCATAAGAGAGGTCTGTGTACGCCCCTGAGTTTGTGATACGAAATAATGTTTTTGACGAATACGTTTTAAATTTTAAAAAATTATTTACTGATTTATATAATTTTTTCTTGTTTTATTTATATTAATATCATAAAAATTCTGACTTGAATTTAAAAATTAGATTTATTTCGCAAAGAATATTTTCAATTGCTTACTTGTTCTAAAAAATAGGTACTTTCCGGCTTAGAAAAGCCGTAAAAATGAGAAGAAAAAAAAAAATCGCCAATCTCTATTGTATAAAAAAAACCAACCTTTTTTCTCTTCAATGTTGGAAGCAATTAAAACTTTCAAACCTCCACAAAAAAATAATAATTTAAGAATTGAATCTGGAATTGAGATTATTACCTTATTTTGTGTTTGGTGTTTAATTTGGCGAAAAAAGAAAAAAAAATAACAGTTGCAAACGGTTTTCCGAAACAGAAAAGTACCGAAAAATATCTATTATCATATAAAGGATACGAGAAATACACGAAGTTATGATGTGTATGGGTACAAAATATCTAATTCTCAAATAAATTTTACTTTAATCATACAGCTAGGGATAATTTTTCGATATACGCGCTCGAATTTAGAAAAGGAGTAGAAATTAAACTATAACTGGATGACTAACCAGTGTCAACGTGTGAAAGCACTTCCACTATGGATTCAGAAACTTCTAGAAAGAATTCCATAGAAGTGTCAAATGGTAACCCCGTGTTCGTGTATTTTTACTGTTTAGTTGCTTGAATTATAAATTTTATTCATATGTTTTGAAACTAAGTAATAAGAAAATAGATTTAATGCTAAAAAATAAAAAATAATTAGATAAATTAAAAAGATTAAATTTATAATTAATATACATAAGAAATATTAATTCTATATTCATTTACAGATTTCCTTATGACCAACTGAAAAATTAATAATGCATAATTAAGTATTCATATTGTTTTATCTTTATTGAATATCTCATATAAACGAATTATCATTAGAATAATTAAAAAAAATTTGAAAACGCACATAAATATTTAAATTCGAAAAAAGAAATCATGCATGAAAATTGCTGTATCTGTTAATTTAATCTACATTAAAACAAGGTAGTAAAAAGCAATATAATATATACTAATAATTAATTTAAAAACATGAAATCAGTCGATGATAACCGAAATTTTTCGCTCTTCCGAATTTTCGAACATGCAAATGAATTAACTGACAGCGAAGAAATAGGTTCTAACTGTGAAGTCCAGTATTTATATATTTACATTGGTATTTAATTCCCTCATTTAATTAAATTTTGAATGTATTTTTTCATAATAATACCAGAAAAAAAAAAGAAAAAGAAATACTAACAAATCAGTGTTCGTAGATGAAAACGCCTTCATTTTCTCTAACATGATAGCACTTATCAAAAAAGAAAACAGTGACTCTATGAGTCACCCATTCCAAAGTAGAAAATCTCTCAGAATAATTTTCTCAAATTATAAAAAAAAAAAAAAAAATCATAAAGGTAAAGTCATAAATAATTTTAAAAAATTTCACCAAATTAATAAATTAAATTAAATTAATCGAGAACACAATGCAATTAAATCTTAAAATTATTTAATAGTAATCAAATATATTTCAGTGTACTTTGAAGCCGATAGATGGCAGCACATTAATATTCTGCTGTTGTGCTCAACGTAATGTGTAGAAGTATTGTTGCTTTCATGTAAGAAGGCTAAAGCGAAAACCAATGAGAAAACCAGACCTTGGTAAGCCTAGTGACAGAACGAAATGTATGATGCTAGTTTTCGAAATAAATAAAAAAGGAATAAGGAGAGTTCCTGCAGAATGGTTTGCTGAGGATCATTTTAAGGAAAATTTGTTTAAATTTTAAAATTTAAGAGTTTAATTTCTTTATAATTTTTTTTAATCGACTCCCAACAGAGTCGATTTTCTAGAAAAGAATTTTGTTTTTATAACTTCAATAACCTTCTGTTAAAGTTAGAATTCTTTTTACTGTAACAGAGTTGTTAGATTTAAAAATGAAATTTAAAAAAAAAGTGTTGAAATTTAGAAGCATAAATATGTATACATGTACTCACTATCAGTTCCTGCGACGATTTTTTAGGAGTTCCTGAGCGAAAATTAAATTGAATAAAAAAATAGCGCACGTGGCATTCTTTCACTACAATTATCGAATTTTTTTGGCTTTGATCGCTCTTTTTAACAAAGAAATATATCTTGATTATGGAATTAGAGTAAATATTTTACAATTTCGTGGAAGAAATATCAAGAGTAACTGGTGAAAAATGATTGTGCATTTAAGTTCCAGCATCTTTGAATATCTATTGTTTTCTGCTTTTCTATAGTAATATTTTCTACTTATAAAACTCTTTCTCCTCTCTCTAGTTGGATAAATTAATGACTGAAATCTGTTAGGTCAATTTGGTTTTTAGTATATAATAATTGAAAAAAAAAAATTTAAATAAAAAATGTACAAATTGAATTTATATTATGTTTGTGTTTGCTTCTAACATATATGATATGTAAAATTGCTTTTATGCATAATCAGGGACGTCTTAAGGCATGGGCAGTGGCGTAACGGAGAATATTAAGCCCCTACAAAGTCAGGTTGTAGGCCCCAAGCCGGATCTTACTTACTTGGCATCACTCAGGTGGTCATTCTGCGGCGAAATCCCCCAGTGTTTCGTTCCCAAGCAAGCTTGGTACTCATTTATCGATCCACTGAAGGGACGAAAGACTGAGACGGCCTTGCCCAGCCCGGGGTTTGAACCCCGGAACTGTGGGGTGGAAGCGAGATACGCTATCACTCGGCCACTGGGCTCAAGATTATAATTAAGGCCTGTAAATACTTCCTGCGTTATTTAGTAACAGTAATGCATTCCTTTCTTTTATTCATACTTATCGCAGTTATAAGAACAATAAAGAAATACACTCTTTTTAAAAACCCGTTTTTGTTTTGATCCTTTATTTTCTTAATTGCTGATATCATAAGGAATGTATGGAGAAAAGCTTATAGTGAGTTAAATAATCTGCATTCGAAATGAGAAAGTAATATTTCTTCCAAGTGAAAGGGGTATTTTGTTATGTATAATTGAAACGTCTTAAACACAATAACGCGCCATAGAAGTTATTCCTTTTTTTCCCCTTTTTTTTGTAAACAATTCAATGCACGTTAAACTAACTATCCTCTATTAAGGACAATATCAAAACATACATTTTTTTTTATACGTTCCTTTTTTTAACATTTTAATATTCTCGACTTTGGTATATTAATAAGAATTAATTTTTCTCTTTTACGCCAGCAACATTTTCAGAATGGCAATCATTATACCTATTGTCAAGAATGCCAAACCTCATTTTAATGATCGTATTAAAAGGATAAGATACAATATATCTTCACAATTATTATACTTAAGGAATTAATATTTATATATATAATACAAATTTCTAATATATAGAATAATTCATGCTATATTATTGGAACATCAACTATTTTTTATAATACTATTTATTGTGCAAAAAAGGAAACACTCACATAAAAAGTATCAGTAACGTTAAAGGTTCATTTGTTGAATTGTAGAATAGATAAAAGGTGTATTTAAGAAACAATTTAATAATTGTTTGGTGGAGTAGTGTCGTATTTAAAATGCCTCTTTTTGTGTAATATGTTTTCTGAGCAAAAGTGAAAACGCCCGTTATATGTTGCTGGCAAAAGGGTGTATGCAAACAAAAGAAGTTTTGTATTAAAATTATTATGAGAGTACAAACAGCCATTGCTTGTTTTTTGAAACTCAATATGTAAATAAATAAACAAGTAATATATATATATATATAAAATTTTAAGTCAATTCCTACTTAGATCAACAAAAAATATTTTAGCTACTTTTTATTAAATAGTCACAATCAATATAAATATGTATATACTTATCAAAAAAACCCAAAAACAAAAAAAAAAAAAAAAACGATGCACCAAGAAGGAGTAGCCCGATTGTAATGAAATTTCGTATGCAAAGACATTTCAACCGACCATGCAAATGATTAAAATTTGGTGTCCACCGTGAATGAATAGTGGGAGCTACAGAGCATCGAAACTGCGCACACAGCAGGTGTCTATAAAAAGCGATTCTCAACTTGATGGTGAAAATTTCTGTTGCATTGAGGTTTAGGATACCTTTGAACAACTGAAAAAATGCATCGACGTAGGATTCGAGCTCATCACGAGCAACTGTCAGAGTTTGAAAGAGGTCGTATCATTGAACTGAAAGAGGGAGGTTGGGCAAATCGGAGAATCGCTCGTAGAAGCGATGCGGCCATTAAAAGATGCTGGCAAGAATGAGTGGATAGTGGCAAATTACAGCATCACGATGGTAGCGGTCGACCTAGGACCGCAGCAGATTGGAGGACAGATTTATTACAAGATCAGCTACCACAGCGTCTGATTCATCGTTATCAACTATCAGACATGCGATCGGCACACGAGTGTCCACTATGACCCATCACAGACGGCTGACAGAGCGAAATTTATGCTCGCACCGACCACTACGTTAAGTGCCAATCTCGCCTGCTTACTGTCAAGCCAGATTACAGTGGTATTTGGCTCGAATAGGTTGGAATCATGCTCACTGCGGACGTATAGTGTTTAGCGACGAATTCAGCTTCCAACTGTGTCCTGACAAACATCGAAGACGTGTCTGGAGACGGTCAGGCAGCGTGTCGATCCTGCTTTTACTATTGCAGGCCACACAGGCCCTCAACAAGGAGTTATAGTCTGGGGTGCCATTTCTTTTGAAGCCGGACCCTTTGGTCGTCATTAGAGGCACACTTACAGCACATCGGTACATCGACGGCATTCTGAGAACTGTTTTGCTAGCGTTCCTTTTGCAGTATCCTGGCCTTATTTTTCAGCAAGATAATTCCAAATCACGTACCACACGTGTTGCTGTGAACTGTCTTACAGCTTATCAAACACTTCCTTTGTCAGCCATATCGCCAGATCCCTCTCCAATCGAGCATGTCTGGGATATATGATGGGAAGGCGACTGCATCTACCAGGGAATGTTGATGCCGGGCCTTACAATTGGAACCAATTTGACAATAAATACGGCAGGAGACCATTAGGGTGCTTTATCACTCTATGTCAAGTCGTGCGGCAGCTTGCATCCAGGCTAGAGGAGGATCAAGCCACCTGGTGGTCAAAATTCGTACTAATTTCTTTTTTATTGCAGAAATTTTTTCCCGTGATCTATATAGCACATATACCGCTTACCAAAATTGATGGCAAAGAACCAGGTTCTAATCGGGCCCTTAATACTAAACCGACCGGTATATGTGCCAAATTATTCTTTGAACGAATCCTGTGCTTCTCTTAAATCTTAAGCCGTAGTGCGGTGTCTCCGCCTTTTCTGCCATGAATCCCTTCCTGATTTACGATATCGCAGCGCGAACTCAACGGTCGCTCAACAACTATGCTTTCAGCTAGTATCAAACCCGCCGTTATCCTCGCTCCACCTCAAACCTAATCAAACCACCTCTAATAGGAACTTCTTGCATTTACCCAAAATCAAGTCCTATAACGGAAAGTGGTTTTCAAACCAAAATCAAAACAAAAAGCAAAAAGAGAGTATTTTTCTCCCCAAGAAGATTAGTGGAGTCCGAATAAAACCTCAAGCACAAAACCGATGTTTAAACTTAAAGTTCGATTTTTTAGTAAATATACGCTGAAAGAAAGCAAATTGTAGAAAATTATGTAAAACCAACCCAAACCGCTGAAGGTATAGTAAAATCAATTTTTCTGGCTGCTTAATTGAATGAGAATGAACTCAACAGCCGGCTTGCCAGTGTAACAGTAAGGTTCCGGCGATTCATGATGAAGGCGCATCTTTAACAAACGGCAATTAAAATCAAAAAGTCTCTAGTAAACCCAAATTAACCCCAAATTTTACCATCGTCGAAATATTTAGGGAAATCACTTTTAAAGAAGAATTCAAACCCTTTTATATGGAAAAGAACCATTCATGAAGTTGAGCTTCATATGGACAAAGCCTTTAGTTAACCGTCTATGCTCAACCGCCGCTATATATGTGCGAAAGAATCGCGGTTCAAAAAATAAAATGTGGCAGCAATTTGGATGAAATATGTAAATGATCCTGGGCGCTTCTACCAATGGACTTTTTGTGCCTTTCGGTTTATTGTGGTGAACGATCCAGGAAAACCCAAGTAATCCAAAGAATCACCCTTGAGAACTGAATCTTTGAAAACCAATTAAAGAAGAATGGAGTAAAATTTTGGCAAGGACAGCATTAAGAAAATGTTTATTTCTCATGAAAAATTGGAGCTAGAGCCATTGTCAAAGAATCCGGCGCTATCGCGGTGAAGTACCACCAAAAAACTCGTATTCATTGATAAAATTGAACCGTATCAAAATCGCTCCTACTAAAAAGTGGAATCTAATTACTTCCCTGTATATATAAGTCCCACTATATCGTCTTTTTCCAAGTCTAAACTGTGCGATTTCTATCTTCCTGTGGCAAGGTATCCCGAGGACCAATGTTCGGAACCAAGGATTTTAAAAAAGCCATAAATGTACTTTTGCTGATATGAGTGTCTCTAGATTAGAATAACATGTATAAAAATGTCGGCTAATACTTATGCATCAAACAAAAACTATTTTTAATATCAATAATCTCAAGCAAAAAATTAAACCCTAGAATAAACCCCTTCCAAATGTTCCTTTTAAAAAAAAAAATGCTTTATTGTATTATGCTTTTGCCCAGAGTATAGCCTGCCAGACCCCTGTAACAGAGTCAAACTTGCGATGTTTTGAAAAATTACCATTATTTTTCAGAGTTACCAAACCATTTGGAAGCAATTTTTATCGGGCCATTTTCTCTTAAAATTCCCTTCTGTCGTAAAACATGGATAAACCCGATCCCTGTTATGCTTCAAGCTTTGTTGAGGCAGGAGGTTCGAGTTATAGTATTGGTATAAAATATTACCAAATAGAACATTTTTAAAAGGAGAAACCATTTGGAAAAAGGTTATTCTAAGTTAAGTTTTTACCGTAACATTATATTTAAATAATTTTTTCGGCCTCATACCGCGTCCTAAAACCAAATTTTATATATGTATTCTAATCTGGATGACAACCAATATCATAAATATTATTTATTTACTAACGCTTTTAAGCAAAATCAACGGTTCCCTGAACGTAGTCGGATAATCTTAAGGTTTTAAGTAAAGATGGTTACTATTTAGTTAACCACCGACCGCCAAAATACAGGTAAGCTCCAGTCGCAAGCAATCAGCAACACATTTGTGCCATGCTCCCGTTACGCTTAAAAGAATTGATGCATCGATAAAGTATAATCAGCTATTGTAAAGCAGTGTAAAAGAAATATTAAGCAAGTAATAGTCGAAAGTCAGCATTGAAGCAAAAAAAGAAAAAATAGGTTCTCAAAAACTAAAGGAATAGGTGGAAATTAACAGTGAACTAGAGTGATTGTCTGTTTCGGATTCCGTTCCTTAACCAAGCTGATTTTGGAACAGGAACCGAATAGGAAATCACTTCAATGCAATATATAACAAAAATGACTGCAACCATTTTGGTGGGAAAAATTAAGTCGGTTCTGGCTCCACCCTAAGTGAAAATTTGGCCAGCCGGAAAACCAAAAAATTTCTCTGTTTTTGTTCCCTACCCCCTATGTAAATTTGAGCATTAAAGCGTCCCAAAACACAAAAGACTTATTTTTTTAAACGATTTATTGGAGAAAATTTTTGTGCCATTACCTCTTCCTCAACTGTTTAATCCTCGTGGGCCCTGGGAATATTTCACCCACCAAATAATAATCTAAAATAAGTACCTATTGGGAGCAAACTCATTATAATATATTGGTTCCGCCATATAACGATGTGGTAGACTAATGCCCAACCATTATTGGCTTTTCACCGGACTTTGGGCCATCGGTTGGGCTACAGTTTATACCTCGTGGGCAAGGAACAAAGAAACCAAAGTTTAGGACCAGTTAATCCATGCCCTGTGTAGCATTAGCCTCGTCAGCTTACCAGGACCCGAAATTCCTCAAAAAGGAAGAACCGTCCCGCTGGCCCGCCAAAAGGGAAGTATGTAGTTCTCGATGATGTGAACGCTTAGGCCAGGGTATGAAATCATATGTCAAAGATGGTTTCAACTATAGGACGATGTAGAAATGGGAAGCAGAAAGTGTAAAGGGGCAGTGCAGAACCGTTAACATGTGTGCAGAATGTATGTCCCCAGCATTAAGTAAACATTTTTCTCATCTTTTTCAGCAAACCACCGCACCATAATTTGATTTCTTTTATGACGGTGATGGTTCTTGGAAGTATTCTTCCAAACCCCAAAATTTAAAACGTAAATCACAAAATTCGGCAAATGAAATATATTTCCTTAAACGCTATTGTTTAATTGTTAATACACATTAAAACAGCCAAAAATTCAAAAGAAAAATAAATGGCCCACAAAAAGGGTTAAACCCTAAGTATACTTCTTTTTTCACAATCACCGAGTATATCTCTACTTTAGCTTAAACACTCAGTTTTTACCAAACCTCATACCTCTTTTTGCTTTTTGAATCTCTTTTGTGTTAACCTATTTGTGTTGAAAGTATTTTTCTTGTAATCTGTTCAAACCACAGGAATGAATTAGGGTTTCTTAAACCAAAACTTTTGCATGCATGTATTTAGCTTTAAGCGAAAGAGAAACAATAGTATATAAGTATCGAAACCAAATGCTATACCCCTCGGTCTAACAGAGAAATTACTTTGAAAGCCTCCAAACGCACATTATTTCACCTGGCCATTAAACCGATCAATTTTGACTCATGGACCGCTAATTAATTCTAAAATTTGAGGTAATTTCCATCCCAATGCTTCTGTATGGATTTACCATATAAATCAACATTTTCTACTAAATTGACGAAAAAGCAATAGTTACGTTGTTATTTCATGCAAGATAATTGTTCCCAAATGCAATTTAATGCTAGGCTAAAAGTCCATCGTTTTTAGTTCTTTATGCAAATCTGTCGAATCCCAGTGTGTGTTTCTGCACAAACCGCTTGAACGAAAGGAGAAGATTTCACGCACGAACCAAACGCACCACCCGGCCATCTTTAATTTTTAAAGTTGGCGCGAAGAACCGCTTAAACCGTAAAATAAATAATCCAATTTTTCTCCCACTTCTGTGAATATGTCGCAAAATATTGGCCAGGACAGAGTGGAGTTGTGCAGAATGCAAATCGAATGTCAAGAACCACCCTAAAATGCAAACGCCAACTTTGTGACCCCCTGCCTGAAGAAACCGTTAAAAGCGATTGTATCGCTGAACCTGATTCCCGCTATTTTGATTCTTCATCAGCCCGAATCGCAGCTATTAAAACCAGTTCAACATCATTTTTTAAAGAACCCTAAGCAATAACGCGGTCAAGCGGTAAGTGTATTTCGTAATTGTAAATTTGAAATTTCACGCAATTACTTTAAGCGTTATCGGTATGAGTGATTTGCATTCAACATAAAGACAACATATAGAGATTGTAAACAATCCTAAAACATAAAGATCCAGGACGCGCATAGTAAATGTGGAAATACATTCTCATTGTTGTGTAATTTGGACCCATCATTGATTAGCGTAACTGGACCACGTTCGGAAACCAAGGATTTTTCTCAAAGCTGCAATGGATAATATTTGCTGTGATATTTAGTGCCCACCCTAGATTAGAATACGCAAAAATTGTTTCACATTATAAACAAAAATTATTTAACATCGAATATTTTTGCTGTGTACTAACTTAGAAATAAACCTTTTCCAAATGTTCCTTTTGTAAAAATGCTTATTGTATATTTTTTGCCCGAATATAGCCCCAACCCCTGTACAGATGCTCAAACTAAGCATTTTTTTAAAAGTACTACTATTTCTGTGAGTTACCAAACTATTTGAAATAATTATCGGGCGTATTTCTTTTTAAATCCCTGTTTCAAAAACCATGGATAAACCCGAACTTCAAGTTAGGCGTTTCCAAAATTTAAAGTATCTCCTGTAACAGAGGTTAGGTCTGAGCTTATGACAAATATAAGCAAAATATTAATAACAGAAGCATTTTTTACCAAAGGAGAACATTTGGAAAAGGTTATTCTAAGTTAATTTTGCCAAAAATTATTGTAATTAAATAATTTTTTCTTCAAGCGATGTCCCAAAACCAATTTTATGCCATGGCTTCCTAAATTTGCGGACACCTAAAGCATTGCGTAAATATATCCATTTAATAACGCTTCTTGGTGGGATCAACGGTTCCTCGAAACGTAGTCGGATACCTTAAAGAAACACATATAAAATTTCTACCTAAGTGAAACCGTGTTTTGAATTAAAGAATCGCAATGCTACCATTATGGCCACTACTTTTCCTTCTGCTTTAGAATCAGGGCTTTCAAACTTTCACATAACTCACATATTCAATCATAATTTCTTTCAACGTTCCTACACAACAACCAATATATGAATTCACATTAATCTATAATTCCTTGATAAGGCCAAACCAACAATACCGACTTAAAACCCTTTGCCAAATCGACGCCATAAAACGTTCGCTCAGTCAAATCGTTATTTTTTCCTGGACGTATATATACCGTTTTAGCCGAAGTGACCGATCTTAAAGTAACCAAGTATCCATAAAATTAATCCGGAAGGCTTTGGAATACATGTAAAAGGTCCAGGATAGAGCTGCTTTTCAGTTGATTTACCTTATTTAGAGGATTTACTTTATTTATCCTCCTTTGACGTCTTCTGATTAGGGTGGAACCTCATCTATTCACATTTTGAAAGTTTTGGCGGGCCCAAACCAGATGTTGGGGACGGGGTATAGGCCATGGGTCATCATAGTTGCTGTCTGGCCCGGACGCTTAATAATGGGTCTGGAAATTTACAAAGGCTAAAGAATGCCGGTGGACAATAGGGGCAATTCCCGTGCTGAAAGTCCTGAATAGGGCGAAGGTCTCTTTATGGAAAGCCGGTGCCTGGGAGTAGGGGCTATGAGGCCCAGGTGTAGGAGATGATGAATGGGAGTTTTGTGAAGTTGGATGAGAAATATGCGGTTCCGGATTCAGAACAGACCGAGGAATGTGTTTGTGTTTTGCCGCCAAATGGAGACCCAAAATGGCCCGGACGAGGGGCAGAACCTTTTGGCCCGCCAATGGGAAGATCGAGGCGTGGTGGAACCCCGGTGTTTAAAAGGGGTTAAACTTTGAGGGAGATCTGGACCTGATCTGAGAGGCGAAACCCTGGAGAGAGTCCCTGATGGAACAGAGGGAGGGAGCCCTGGAGTGAGACCTGGACGGAGCCCTGATGGAAACAGAGAATGGAGAAAATCTGAGAGTGGAGTCCTGAAAAATGCTGGATTGCCTGGAGGCCTCGGAATAAGAATTTTGACCCCCAGGAAAAGACTGTCCGTGCCCGGTTACATATATTTATTGGATCCTTTTTAGTAGCATATCAAACCATTAAATACCCGCGTTTCAATTCTTAAATGAGGCTGTGGAATAAATTTTCTTGTTTTCTAACCACCAACGACCTAATTGCTTATATATATATATATATATATTAAATTGGTGGCGCGGTGGATCCCGCAATTTGGTAAGATGTCCGAATCCTTAGTTTTATTGAAGTATAGAGAATAATTTTAATGTCCAACCTGATTTTGGGAGTCGACCCCGGTGAGGTTTCTGTCTCAAGTAGTGATGAAACCGTGCCCGCCTGATTTTGGAATTGCCCGCTATGAGATGTCGCGTTTTCCTTCCCGGAGTCCCAGCCGTGAGAAGAGCCTGATAACAAGTGTCCGCCCCGCCCGATGAATCACAGGAGGATGGCGAAGACCGTCCGTTTGTTTGAGGGAAGTTTTTCAAGAGTTCCTGCGTCGCACGTCATGAGTTCCCGCCCGTCAGGAGGGAGCAAAAGCGGTTTTAAAAAAGTGATTTTGTGTGGGAAAAGAGTTCTGAGTGTTCCTATGTCTTCATCTCAACAAATTTAAGGTGAGTCTTTCTCTCTTTGAGATTATGTTCGGACAAGCAAACCGAGTATTGTTTTGTATGTAAAAATTTTGAGATACAAAATATAAAAGTGACCAGGTAAATTTAGTAAACTGGCTAAGAAACTAGAAAGATTTTGAGTTTTGGTATGCGAAGTGTATAAATGCGCGATATTCATGGCTTTTTGTTTGAGCAGGAAAATTTAGTATTGCAGTTATAACTTGCTGTGCCGTCGTCACGTGGTGACATTGCCGCTAGGTTATAGATTTGTGAATTTGGGCAAGGCCGTAGTTATACCCCACAGTTAAAAATAATATTGAGTAGGGTATTGTTGTGGTTCTTAGATTTGCAGAAAGCCAGTATATACTGTAGTTATAACTTGTAGCTGAGGTACCTGCGTTTAGTGTAGTTATTGTGTTGGTTTTAGATTTTACACCCATTTGAAAATATAGTTAAGTCTAGGTCTGAAAGTGGCATTGCCAGTCATCCTTTGAGTCTGGCAATTTTGTAAACGATTAAGTTTAGATTCTCGGTTTTTGTGTGTGGCTTAGGTGCAATCGCTTAGCGCTCTGCTAAGAGAAAGAAAGACGCATTGTTGTGAAGCCGCGAAGAATTAGTGGGTAGAAGTCGGGGATATTTACCCCTTAACCCTAAGATGGAATTAAGAAGAGAATCGGTCAAAGTAAATAACTATAAATACGAAGCAAGCAAATGTTTGTTGAGGGTATTTGAAGGAAAACCGGAAGAACCGGAATTAAGAAATTGAGGGAGCGGGACCTGCTTGGTGGAATTTTGAGTAGCGGGGTGACCCAGGAGCCCACCTGCAGCCAAGCAAAGAAACGAATTGAAGTCAGGGAATAGGATTAAATCAAATCTCTAAAATGTTTTGTTGTTCTTGTCGTGGAAACCAAAACGTTAGTGGAACCCGGCATAAGTAGGGGCCTTAGTTAACCAGAGCATAAAAGCGTGGAGAACGCCATTCTGGTGATTTTAGGGCTGAGAATGGTTCCGCGAGAAGGACGGACGTTTTCCCTCTTGAAGTAAGAGTGGATAGGAAACCGCAAAAGAAATAGCAAGTTTATGGGTTGAAAAGGGAAAGAAATTCAATGGATAGAAATCTGCCTACCAAAGGAACTACGTTTGCAAGTAAGTAAGTACAGCCAAATCGCTCTAGGTAAAGCGGGTAATAAATTTACGAAATATGGGAGCTGGACTTTTAGAATTGATAGAAATATAAGTGGAATAGGCGGAAACCCTGGAAATTTGAGTTGTGAAAGGAAACGGAGAAAAGAAGATAACCAGTATGACCGTTAACGGGTGGTGAAACCCATAAATCACTTGAAATCGTGGCTGGGTTTTGAATCATATAATGGCTAAGATAGCTGGGCAGTTAAATGGAGTGGCTGGAAGTCCAACGTAAAGCTGGGATGTGTGGGGAGGTTTGAGGAGGTGGAGCCAACCAAATGCGTTTGGCCCCCAAAGTCCCAAAAAGTGATTGATAGGAAACCGAAGTTTAGAGACCTGATAATAGGGTCTAGCTTTAGTTCAGAATTTAATTTCGAGATAGATTTCTACCTCAGAGTAGCAGAGACCATGCCCATTTATCGCCCTCACTTTGTAATAAAACTAAAACCGTACAGTCGAACTTCTGGGCAAATTTGGTTAGGAAAGAAATTGTGCCCGAAGGGAATAGTGGAAAGATTCTGAAATTTCTATTTCCGTTAAAGCTATTATGGGTTTTAAACTTTCGTGGGTGTTTAAGCGAAAGTCAACCGTGGTTTTGGGACAAATCGCCCGACCGTGAAGTGAACCATTTTAAGAATGATTAACCACCAAAAGAAAGAAGGGTTTCCTCCATATCTTTGGGATGATTTCTTTTTGGCGGCAGGTGAAGGCTGATATAGTTTAAATAACGGAAATGCTTAAAACTCCAAAACCCTGCTGTGCCATCCTGTGATGTTACTTACATTCCTCAGCAAATGAGGATACCGAGTATTTTTTAGATTTAGGTGAAACCGGATGGGGGCAGTCCAACCGCAATCCCCAACCGCGCTGTTAAGTTAGGAAAAAGTGGAGCCGATACCCGTATCCAACGTATAATGTATTAAGTGTGGAATTCCCTGAAACCGTGAATTTTATCGAGATTTATCTTGTTAAAATTCGAAGGTTTTGTAGAAAAGAATTGTTTTTCGCACGGGTCAACCGCAACCGGACGGGTAGCGGCATTTCGGTCGCCTTCAGGATGAGGTTATCTGAAGTATGCCCGCATGTGCGTTATATCATTTTAAGCATAAAAATACTATTAAGAAGTGAAGCTTAAGCATGCTTCTTCTTATGGATGTAATTTAAACCGAACGCTGGTTATGAGGATGGTTAGAGCAGATTGATGCACGAATGGCTCATATATAGACATCCTGGATGATTTGGTACCGTAAAGCAGCTTGATATAAAGTGGCTTGTTGGATTTTCAGTCTGAAGTCAGATCAATCCTCAAAGTAAATTAGAGCCGTCGGAAAATTTGTTCCTACGCAAAATCATAATATAGGATCCTAGTAAATCTACCGCATGAGCTTCTATGAAGTGAGTAGTTAAATTATATCCACCAAAGTGCCCACTTTTCTCCTCACAACTAACCCAATGGAAGCATCACCAACGCGAATTGTGAAGCCAACTTCGCTACTGGTTGTGGAGAAAACGAAAAAAGCCAAAATTTAACTTTGTACTTTTAAGGTCTTGATTTATATAAACCCCAATTTTAAAAATTTTGTTTTAATGTTATTTTGGCGTGAATTTATAGGTGCTTATTTTGTCATTTAATATCGCTGGAATTGTAGATGGAATAGCCACCTTGATTTGCAGCTAAGTGTGAATTAATATCTGCAGGAGCATGAGTGTTTGTGTGTGCGTAAGGTAGCTGGATATTAAGTGCTACTGAAAACTTTGTATCCTTTTGGTAATGCGTATAACTCACCAGATGTTTCTTGAACCACCTTCGATTGAGCCGATGGATGTATTGTTAAGTTAGGTGAAATATTATGATTTGATTAGAATCTCAAACCCTGGAAAATTTAAGGTGTGTGATGTAACCTACCAGAAAAGGAAAATAATCCGCGATTTAGGATTTAAGTTTTAGTTGTAAAGTGAATGTTTTATAGAATTTTGATTTATTATTTTTCTAAACTTTTGATTGCATGGCTACTTGGATTAAGCGTCCTGGCTCAGTCTCATTGATAAGTGACTGAACCTCGGGTGTGAAAAGTTATGAACCCGGAACCCAGCCTTGAGGCTGGAGCGCAGTCCAGAAGCCGACCCAGGGGGAAAGGGAGTTAGACGTCTTCGATTGGGGTGAACCCATCTATTCATCTGAAGTTTTATGTCCAAACAGATGTTGGGGTGGACAAAAAGAGCAGGTACTGCGGGCCGGCTGTTTGCTGTCTGGCCCCATCAGCGCATCAACCGGTTCTGAATTTACAAATGGCCAAAGAAATGCCGGTGAATAATAGGCATTCTGTATGAAAGTCCTGAATAGGCGAAGCCTTTTATGAAAGTCGGTGCCCAGGAGTATAGCAGGGGCTGGGCCAGCTGGAGGTCCAGGTGGTGTAGAGACATGAATGGAGTTTGCAGTTGATGAGAAATTATGGCCCTTTTGATTCCGCCTCAGACGAGGAATGTGTTTTGTGCTTGGTCGCGCAATGGGAGAATGAAATGGCCCGGGGCGAGGCAGACCTTTTTGGCCTGCCAATGGGGAAGACGAGGGGCGTGTGGTGGACCCGCCCTGGTTTTTAAAAAGGGGTTAATTTTGAGGAGACGGACGGACGGAGAGGAAGAAATTTGGGAGAGAATCCTGGATGAAAACAGAGGATAGAGCCCTGGGTGAGACGGACGGAGCCCTGGATGGAAACAGAGAACCATGGAGAAAACTGGAAGGAGCCCGGAAAAGCAAGGGTTGTCAGTGCCTTTCGGAATAAAATTGACCTCTAGTGAAAAAGACTGTCCGCCCGGCTTGGCTATTTATTGGACTTTTTAGTAACATATCAAACTATTAAATACTGTTTTAATTTTAAAATGAGGCTGTGACAAATTTTCTTGTTTTCTAACTACTGACGACGTTACACCCTCCACCAATACATCACACACGCACGCCTACGTGGGAAACGGTGGCATTGGGGAGTGAATCGCATAACTTTTAATCGGCAGTTAAGAGATTAATTATAAACTGTACAAATTATCAAGATAAATGTTAATTTTTGTATATAATTTTATATATGACAAGACTCTGCGGGCACTGGTAATTATTAAACTTGTTCTTAACTTGTATTGTTAAATTAATCATAAAACACATTGTGCAGTGCTGATACATTTATAAGTGTATTATATCAGTGTAAATGCATATATATATATATTTTTATTATGTCAGAATGTATTTTGTTTGTTTAGTTTCAGTAAATTAGTAACTTTTTAAAATAATCTTTTGTTTTCCACTTTTCAATATGCTCGCACCCCCCTCGTAGAGTTATGACGCTCCCCAAGGGGGGCGCGCCCCACAGTTTGAGAAACGCTAGACGCTTAGACTATTGAATTTTCAAATATTTGTAAAGATTTTTTTAAAGATTTAAAAAGCAACCAACGAATAATTAAAAAAATTCAAAAATCACAGTAAGGTGCAATTCAGAAACAACTTTCATTATATCTTCTTTTTTATACATAATATAATTCTCTTTTTATTGTATTCGAATAGATACATTTGTTTTAGATTTGAGTGGGAATGAATTAAATTAGATTTACTGTGTGTGCTCAAATTCAAAACAGTTGGTAGGTGAAACGCTTCTCTGAAGTATAAAATGAATTGAGCACAGCCTAGTGTTTTTGGTTTTAATCTCTTTCTACATGTGATTCATTTATTTTTAAAACAAATGAACCATTTTGTAACATTGAAGACTTAATAAATCAGAAGACCATAAAGCAAGCATCCTTCCAACCCTAAAGTTGTATGGTGCATAATGGAGCATACAAAAGATAACCACTTCATCAGTAATCGCCAAGCGTGGGGGGGAGAACTGATAGCTAGTTTTTCATTCTGGAGTCGCAATTACTCTTGGTTTTGTTAGCGAGAAGATCTTAGCATGCCTCGTGAAAGAGTCTGAATTTGATAATGGGAGAAGTATTGCCTACCATGACGACGGATTATCCTACAGCGAAATATTGCTGCTCGCGTTGATCAAAATCCGACTACTGTTATGTGAATGTGGAATTAATGGATCCAGGACAAAACGACGTGAAGGCTCAAAATGCCATCGACACATCAATACGCGAGAAGACAAACATCTTACACGCATGGTGTATATACATTATTACCGGTTTATCCATTGGCGCGGGCGGGCGCCCAGGGGCCCGGATAAGCTGGACTTAACCAGGTTTACTGGTAATAAATTTCGATCTGCCAATGCGAAGGGGTCCGTAGATCTTCTGCACCCATTGCCCGAAATGAGCTTAAACCGGCACTGATACATCGTACAGTCCCATCACAGATCCCAGCTCAAGAACTAGGAAGTATGGCGATGGATTTTCTGGATACGAAAATCGTAGCACGCTTGTCATATGATTATATGGCATGTTAAAGATCCCCTGAGTATCAGTTTGGCTCTTGTACTCTCGTAAATTCACGGCAATGTTTAGCATCCGACGAGAGCTTGAATTAAAATTAATTCAGACGTCGAAATTTTCTAGCTGGAGCCACCACTAGATGGTGCCATCAATGAAATGGCTCTCACACTCGGGGACTTTCCGTGTCTGCAGAGGCTTGGCTGCCAAAATGCAGCCCATTTGAGAGGGGGGGGGGAAAAGGAAACCAAATACCTGCACGTAAGATATGATATCGTCTGCCGAGTCACAAACTGTTAGAACGGTGGCCATTGTTTTTTCCCCCTTGAACTGCATAGCACAGACATCTCTGGTTACGATGGTACGTTATTTAGCATCCTTTATCAAATACTCTTACAAAGGATAATCCGTAAAAAAATGAGTGAGGTTCACAGTCTCACAAACATACACAAATTGACTCGAATGATTGCATCCTTTCGACTAAATGTGCAATGATAGTGTATGTTGGTAGGCACTGACGACGCATAAGACATAATAATGCCGTCTTGCCAATGTTGCTTGTTGACATATAATTTGAAATTCTCAGTTTTTCGGAGAATATGTTTGGGAATAACATTTGTGGATTAAAATCATTCGAATCATGTTCTTACTGAGTTCAAGTAGAGAATGAGGGGCTCGGGCCCATGCCTTAAAACATCCCTTCATATAGGGGAGGTACTGAGACGATGGATTGGAAGAACTGGACGAACGATGGAGTTAAACAACAGTCTTGTGCCTGATCGTAAGTTTTCCAATAGTTCAATTTATAAAGTGAATAATATGCAACATTCGCCTCTCTGCATGGTTGCTCAATGTGGATATAAAAAGTTAATTTTTTGTTTAGAAACAGCCTCAGGTATATTTGTATTCATTTACCAAGGGAACAGGTTGGCCAAAAATCATGACAAAAGTTAAGCCTTTGGGAGCTGCCACCTTCTTGAGCTGTGTCTACTCTATGATTTGCACATCTTTGTGGCCACTCTTTCTTGGGGATATAATATTGATGTTAAGCAGTTTACAACTAAATTTCTTGAATTGTTTATTGGATTGAAGTAATATTCACACACATACAAAGTCAATAACTTTACTTATAAATAATCACATACACAAGAATCTAAGTATTGAAAAAAAAGCATCCAGTTATTACTTCATTTTGTCGTCAGAAGACTTTTAGACTATTCCTTCTTAATTTCTCTTCTTTCTTAGCTAAATTATGTTTTGAAATTAAACAACATCTGTATTTCAACGAATTACTATTATTTACTTATTTTCAATTATTCGTTTCACTTTCCATGTAAAATATTTATACTGATTATCTGTGCTGAAGAGCTCTATAGAGTGATTCGCTACCAGACCTACAAACTGGTATGGTGTGTAGGGGGGAGAGACGACTCGAAATCACATAGGAATGCAGGGTCACAAATGTCGTAATTGCGAGCTATGGTGCAAAGGAGCAGAGAAAAAGAACATAAACATCAATACATTTATGAGACAGAAAACATCTTATCGAGAGGTTGTACCACAAGAGGTGATCGAACACTGGCGTAGCTAGCTCTGAGGGGGTCCCGTATCAAAATTCTTTCGGGCCCTTTCTTTAGATATGGAAGCCCTGTTAGTGGGACTGTAGTTACACATGTTGGGGCCCCTGCAGCTTCGTGGCCCCATATCATTGATACGGTGGTAGCTACGCCCCTCTGTGTTCGAAAGTCATGAACTTCATCTAGGTCCACATAAAGAGTTTGGTGTACAAGACGCCCGTTCCTTCAGTTGAAGGAAACGCTAGAATATCTGCAGCTGCCAAGAGGATACGTGGCATGCCAGGAATCTTCCAGAACGTAAGGAATTCCGTACAGCGTCGCTGTCAGGCGTTCCAGACGACTTCTGGCCGTAATTTCGAGCACCTGTTGTAGTACAACCCTTTTAATAAAGTGTTTTCTGTCCCATTACTGTGTTTCTATTTCTGTTTTTTCTGCTCTACTTCTTTGCATCATATTTCGTAACCGTGGATTTATGATCCTGCATTTCTATATGATCCCGAGTCGTCTATGTACCCTCTGCACACCAACTAGTTTATCGGTCTGGTACATAGCGAACCACCTTGTATGTCAGATTTTTTTTCATTAAGTTTAGAATTTAGTTTATTAGAATATTAGTTTTAATGAAACATTTTAATTTAATTATGTGTTGGAAATGGGAAAGTTTTTCTAATTTAATATATGTTTCGTATAATTGTAATAATTTAATTTATAAATCCATCAATCGCTAACAATTTTCCTAAAAAAAAATAATTCATCTTCCATGCAACACACCGGTGGTTTCATTTTTCGTTATAGTTCTAAAAGATTTATAATTATATGGCGTATTGAGATATATTTTATATCAATACAACGTTCCATTTTTTATAATATTTAATCTATTATTTAAAATGTTACATTTTTGAAGGAAAAAAAGTCATCAATTTCGGTAATTACTTCTTAGTCTGTAAAATTAATAGATCATTACTTCTTCTTGCGTGTTGATTAGTAACTACTATTTTTTATGAACAAAATTAAACGTAACATATTGTCAGGATACCATCAAGGATCAACACTTAAATGATTTTACGAGTATTTGTAAGATTAAGATAAAAATATATAATTGTTAATCATTCTAAATTTGTAAAGAATAATAATACAGACGCGTAGATCAACCAATAGTACTTCTCTCTCTCATCAAGCAGCTTCTGTAAAGCACAGGAAAAAGTTTTGTGTAATACAGGATCAACCATATGATTAAAAAAAGATATCAGTAACGAATTTCTATCAGAGCACAAATAATTATAATAAAACAACAATGGTCCATTGTCTTCACAAACTCCAAGTTGGCCTATAAGGAAAAAAATGGCGATCTTTTAGAAACAGCTCGACCGCGACTGCTAATTACCTCCCTTTTTCTTTGTTTTCCTTTTCGCGCGTCATGTCTGTTGTGACCAATAGAACAAATTCAACACGTGGCAGACACGGATTTCCCATTCATTAACCGCGGAGAACTTGCGTAATTGTTTTTAAGCAATAGAGTTGAGAAGTAGGCTTGTTATTCTTTTCAATATATTAAAGTGTCTTTGGCTTTGCGCTTGGCATCGGTTACTGCTTTAGAGGAAGAACAGAATAAAATATTATAAAGTGCCGTAGAATTCTATTAGAGACATATGAATATTGTTGTTATTCAAACTGGACATATATGAGTATTTTTGCACAGATTATTATAAAAAATGATTATGGCTGTATTGTACAGGACACAGAAAATAATATTACCTACAAAGAGTTTTTGTTATTTTTGGTCACATGTATAAATTGTCGTAGCGGATCATTTTTCAACATATAAATTAGATTTTTTAAGAGTCATGTCTTTTTACCAAATATTATGGTTCTACACATAGGCAGTAGTGTTAAATTGTTCTGTATTCTTTTTTATATTATATTTTACGATTTTAGCTGTAATGCTTTATCTAAATATATCATAAATTAATAAACGAAAATATTGTTTAATAGTCCTATTACCTTATTTGACGGTTCTGTAAAAAGCGTAATGTTAAATACATCTATATTATATTTTGTGGTTTTGGCTCTAAATTTAATACTTAGTACATTAGCCTTTACTGAACTAGAATAGTATTTAAATAGCTTTAAATTCTGGGGTTTTTTCCTTAGTTCAGGTGAATCAAATCAGTTATACAAATTAATTTAAACTTATCCAAACACATTTTTATATACAAATTAAAATTTCCTATTAATTTAAAGAACAATTCAGAGTATTAAAAATATTACTTGAGCAAACACTAGGTATTTAATTATGATCAACTCAAATAAGAATCGATTACCTTTAATATTCGGTTTTTTGCAAAAAAAAATGAATTAATTTAAAAAAGTTACCTCTTGGTGACAGAATTTGTTATTTTTTAAAACGTCAATGGATTTCGAACTCAATAATCGGAACCAAAACTATTTTAACCTGTTGCCACAATCTGAATACAAAATATCGTTTGGGTAGTTTGAAAGCAGTATCGAAGAGTAAATATTAAACGAAAATAAGCAGTAAAAACAACAATAAAATATAATATTAAAAATAAATATTTAAAAATATTTGGAACGTTAATTAGTTTAAAAAATATTTTTGAAGTTCAGTTGATAACTTAATGTTCTATAACTGAGTCATTTTCGCTCCCTGAGCCTAGTAATAGTAAATCAAAACTTATAAGCTAAAGCACCAATGAAATAAGCAAATTTTCTCATCTTGTTGATATTTACCAAGTTTCGAATAGTTTTGTTTATCGGGACGGTTAGTTAAAAATTGCTTACTACGAAAACATATTCGAATAATAGAACGTTTAACGAGAAATTTGTTCTATTAAGAATGCAATTGAATATAAGGATGCTTAGAGTATTGTAGTATCTATTGGAGATGAAATAGGAAAAATGTTTTTATGCAACACGAGAAAAGTAATTGTTTTTTTAATGATGATAATCAGAATTCCCAGAAATTAAAAACGCAAAATGTATTTAATGCAGAAAATTTTAAACGTAATTTATTAGAAAGTTCTTTTTTGGATAATGAATGTATAAAATAAAGTAAAAAAATGTTTTTATTTCTTCCTTTCTTCTACAACTTGAATAATTACGTTCTTTTTTTTCACACGACTAATTCGCTCTAAAGTAAACATTAACCATTGTTTAATAGTTGATCAATGTAATGCGCCGTAATGGTCAATTTGATTCGTAGTACCATTAGACAAAATAATTCAAGCATATAGAGATGAATGGGCACAGACGAATTCATTGTCGACAACTCAGGAACACTTAGTTTAATGGAAGCACTGAACAAAATCGATACTTGATTTGTAAGATCGATATTTAAAATTAAAAATCAATTAATTGTGTTATGTTCAACGACTCTTAGATCATAGGCAGGCAATTGTTTTGGCTCGATAGCCATATTGTGGAAACGGAGAGCCACGCCATTTTAAAATGATTGCATTTATTGCATCTCACGAAAGCAGTGGCGTGGCTACCGCCGTATCAATGACACGGGGCCCCAACATGTGCAACTACAATCCAACTAACAGGGTTCTCATACCTAAAAAGGGCCCCCGGAGGAATTTTGATACAGAGCCCTCCCCTCTGAACTAGCTACGCCAGAGCACAAAAGGTATAAATTATACCTGTATAAAAATTAATAAATATACTGAAGAGCCAAAAAAACTGGTAAGCCTGCCTAATACCGTGTAGGACCCCCACAAGCATGCAGAAGTTCCGCAACACGACGTGGCATGAATTCGATTAATGTCTGAAGTAGTGCTGGAGGTAACTGACACCGTGAATCGTGCAGGGCTGTTCATAAATCAGATGGAGTAAGAGGGGTGAAGATCTCTTCTGAACAGCACGTTGCAAGGCATCCGAGATATGTACATGTCTGGGGATTTTGGTGGCCAGCGGAAGTCTCTAAATTCAGAAAAGTGCTCCTGGAGCCACTCTGTAGCAATTCTGGACGTGTGGGGTGTCGCATTGTCCTGCTGAGATTCCCCAAGTCCGTCGGAATGCACAATGGACATGAATGGGTGCAGGAGATCAGACAGGACTCTTACTTACCTGTCAGAGTCGTATCTAGACGTATCAGGGGCCCCATATCACCTCAACTGCAAACGCCTCATACCATCACACAACCTCCACCAGCTTGAACAGTCCTCTGTTGACACGTAGGGTCCATGGATTCAGGAGATTGTCTCCCTACCTGTACACGTCCGTCAGCTCGATTCAATTGGAAACGAGACTCATCAGACCAGGCAATGTGTTTCCAGTCATCAACAGTCCAATGTCGGTGTTGACGGGCCCAGGCGAGGCGTAAAGCCTTGTGTCGTGCAGTTAACAAGGGTAGCCCAAGCCCATATCGATGAAGTTTCGTTAAATGGTTCGCCTGGTGACCCTTGTTGAAGGGCTCAGCCTTAAAACCTGCTGCAATTTGTGGAAGGGTTGCACTTCTGCCACACTTAATGATTCTCGTCAGTCGTCGTTAGCTCCGTTCTTGCATGATCTTTTTTCGGCCGCAGCGATGTCGTAGATTTGATGTTTTACCGGATTCCGATATCCACGATACGCTCGTGAAACGGTCCTACGTGAAAATACAAATTCCATCGCTACCTCGGAGATGCTATATCCCATCTATCGTGTGCCGACTATAACACCACGTTCAAACTCACTTAAATTTTAATAACCTGCCATTGTAGCAGCAGAAAACCTAACAACTGTTCCAGACACTTGTCTTGTATAGGCTTTGCCGACCGCAGCCCCGTACTCTGATTGGTTCCATATCTCTTTATTTGCATACGCATGCCTGAACCATTTTTTTTTTTGGGGGCTCTTCAGTGTATATGTTAAATAAAATAGTGGCAGTTTTATTCAATTTATTTAATATGCTAATTTCAAATGGACCATCTATAGCTGCAAGAACATTTAATTTTAGAATCAATTTAATGAGACAAATGCACACACGTTTTTTGGAAATGAGGGGTTAGCTAGTGTATATTAACGTCGCCCCATAATGCAACACGAAGACTATTGGCGACAGACATTGTCGTTTTGAACCATGGTCAAGTGATGAAGGCAACACCTGAGTGAGTGAGTTTGGTGTTTTAAGGCGCAAGAGCCAGTTTTGGCTATACTGCGCCAAACATTCGTAGGTCTGAACGGGAAAAAGAAATCGGATAACAAGATGGAGGGTCGAAAATAGAGAAGGATCACTGGGGTACCCCGGGGTCGTGACACCCGTGTTTACCAAAGATAGTAAACCCCTTGGGAAAAGGAAAAGATCACTAGGGTACCTCGGGATTGTGACACCCGTACCCACCTAAAGAAGGCGAGCCCCCCTGAGGGGAGACAACACCTGAGAGTAACACTTCAATGTATACAAAAGAAGTAGGCTTATGATAATATACGTATTAAGTGAGGGTACTTACAATTATTTTCGTCTTGGCGGTAGGCGATGAAAATTTTGGCGACCATTGGTGTAGAGCAGGGGTGTCAAACTCGTGGCCTACAATGAACATTTTTGCGGCCCGGGCACATAATATTAATCTTTGGAAAACTGGAATTGAAAAGTGAAGATTTCACGCACTTCTCGACATTCAACATGAATGATACTGCATCGTATAAAAAATATGCCAAAAATATTTCAATCTAAGAACTGAATTTGAAACAAGATTTAAAGATTTTAGTTCTATGGAAGACAAATTTCGTGTTTGTTTTCTTCGATTTTCTCAATAAATATAGACTCAGTACCCAGACTTTAGCAAATGAAAGTGATTGAGATTCAGTGGGGCTTATATTTGAAGTCAAAAATCCTTTGAAGTGGGTGTGCCTGAATTTTACAAATAATTACGTTTGAAAATATTCGAAAACTCGCATGTGAAATTATTTCCATGTTTGATAGTACTTATCGGTACGAGCAGGTATTTTCAGTTATGACTGGAAATAAGTTTCTTGTTAGAAATAGTTTTAATGACGCTCATCTTGGGTCAGTTTCGAAAGTAGTCACTGTGAACCAGTAGCGCACACAAAAATTTTTCAAGGGTCCTGGGTCGAAAGTCCACCATTTTGGTATCATGCTCCAATACGCCGCCCAACATATTCTTTTGATTTTCGGGAACAAAAACAATACAAAATTAATTAATAAATATTTAGAATTAATTAGTAAAATAAATTATTAAAAACAAATACATAATTAAATTTTACGTTATTTATACTTAGGATTATAACCAATCGAAAAAAAATCAAAGGCTTTGGGGGTGTGTCCTGACCTAGGACTCTCCCTTGTGTGCGCCACTGCTGTGAACAAAATTTCTCCCGAAAATATGAAAGATAGGCAGAGAAGAGATGTAAAGAGTCCGAAAGTAAAAATTAAAATTTTCTTGCATATTTTTATTTATGTTTATTACAGATATAATGTATTATTCGAAATAAACCTACGTTTCTACGAATATTAAGTTTTTTTGTCCTTCGCGGCCCACCTAAAGTTAAACCCTATTTGGTTGGCCCATGTTAGCCTTTGAGTTTGACAGGGCTAATAATCGTTAAGGGGACATGGTACGATTTATCGTAAAATTTTTTAATTTAAGGGTTTTTAAAATTTTTTTGATTGCCTCCTATGTGTGTACACTATGTAAAACAGATTTTGTGCTGAAAATTTCATAAAAAGTTGGCCATATAATTTTTTAACGAAAAAACTTAAAATTTGTGAAGTGATTTTAAAATGCTGCTCCTCCTACAAAATTTTACGTACACGCATGAAATTTGATTTACAAGTACGTCAAACTATGTATAACAATTGGTATGAGTTTTGCGATAACATGATTGGAATTCGCACAATACCTCTTTTTATGAATGCTTATTGAAAATTTCTTAAAAAACCTATAAATTCTGAGTTAAATTATTTTTAAAAAATAAGTACTGCTTTGATTCAAAAATGCATACCAACTTTTGTTACGTGTACTATTGGCAATAGGTAAAACAAATTTCAAAGCATTAGGCACAATAGAAAAGAAGCTTAGCATTTTAAATAAAGACACAAAAACTAGCTATTTTATCTTTCTGAGATGAGTCAGTTTAAAATTTTGATTTGCCATAGGGATGTGAATAAAAACGAACGTAAAAGCTATCATAATTCTGCGTTTCTTTTCAGTTAAGAACTTTCAAATTTTGTGAGGTTATAGAAAAGTATATAAAGAATAATTTAGACTAAAAAAAATTAAATTTGATATTTTGGTCAATTGAATCGTACTGTGTGCCCCCTTAAATCTATCTAATTTAGTCTGCCTTAAGATGATGTGATGAACCAACTCAGTTGAAGACTATGGTTTCGTCATTTGACTATGGTTTGAAATTATAAAATAATGATTTTCAAAACATGTAGAAATAGGCAACCGTGAACAAAGTACATTGACTGTCAATGTCGTATCCCGGAGGCAGTTACCGATAAGTATCGTTATTTTCAACTAGGGTTAAGGGAAGGAGACTGCTCTTGAGTTGGCATCTCACTCTCTAATATTCCACATTACACGATGGTAAGGAATTTGAACCTTTCTACTCGGCTCCGATCACCCCGGAAACTTGGGATCGTAAATTCTCTACTTACCTAAAGAAAGAGAAAGCTTCTAAGGAAATACCATTCTTTCAAGAAATGTGTATACACATGAAACATAGTATCAAATAATTAAATTTTTTTTTTTATAAAATTTCGGAACTATGTTAAGCTTTTGTTTATTTCTAACCACTGAAAGAATGTTGTTGTGGCTAATGCCACCTGTCTGACGTAGTCAGAACGAGGCCCACGAAATTCATCGTGGCAAGGGGCTAGAAGTACGCCGGTCGTTGGCCTAGGCCTTGAGCACCATACAGGTGACAGTACGAATTAGCTCGGCGAGATTCCCCGAAAGGACGATAGATGGCGACACCACCTCCACAATTTTGCCATGGGACTAGAGGGGAGGGAAATATTCTCCAATTCCCTGCACTCGTGATTCACCCCACTGATTTAACAAGCACGTACTCCGTGTTAACTCGGAGGGTATTTAGTGGCATCGGGCATCGAACCTAGGCCTTCCGGTCTGGAGTCCGATGCTCTAACCACCAGGCTACCCACGGCCCTACTGAAAGACTACATCATACATATACTGTTTTAATTAAATCTATTTACTATTATTCAGGTATTTTCATATTTGTAAAAATCCAAAGAATGACTGACCACATTATTAGAAAGAACAAAGAACCTTCAATGCAGAAAATCTTTTTGTCCAAGCTCACTGGAACAAGAACTAGGAGTCGACCCAATCTCAGGTAGGTGGAAAAAAGATTTCCCTAGAAAATGATTTCACTACCGTAAGAGAGACTAATTGGAACACAATGGGGAAAAAAAAAGTCCTGAGGAAAATTTCTGAGAAGGCCAAGGTCCACCGGGGCTGTAGAGCCATTGAAGATTTACTATTATAAAAGCATTCTTAAAAACTAAATACTACATTTAAGTTCAAGCAACATAATGTGCTTCAAATGGTTTAAACACTATTGGATGCTGTTTCTGATATGAAGCATTTTAGAGATTTCTTAATACTGCTAATTATTTAAAGAATTAGTGGACTTTTTGTGATGTAATAAATGTGAAATAAATGCCTTAGAATTAAGGGAAAAGTATTGTCCTTAAAACAACTTTAACAAATTACACGAAAATAACTCTATTATTTACATCAATAAATTTTACCAGATTCATAATTATAAAATTTCAATAAAAAATAAATTTTTAATCACATATATATTTATGTTATCACAAATAAAAAGACATAACTGAAAGTTTAGTTCTTGTAAGTGGATAGGCTAATTGATACTTTTTGTTGATATAGCATATATTTCTATAAATATTCTTCAAAATCAACTAGTGATACAAAAGGATCATAAAACATCAAAATAATAAAAGGACCTAGATATAATTTTTCCCTCTCAATTCAATTAATTTTGATTTCAAGTAACACAAAGCCTTTTTTTATTATACATTACATAATTATTACTACAACGATTTCAAATACAAAGGTCAAAAAGTTGCCAAATTTAAGTTTCATATTTGCACATAATCCCTGCAGTTGAATCAATAAGTATATGAAAAACTAAAATTACAAAATAAAATCATCAATTCATGATTTTACAAAATACATTAAAATCTGCAACAAAAGTTTCAAAACAGTGGTGCACACAGACCACTCTTAAGGGGAAGGGTTCTAGTTTAAAAGCATGTAAAAGAAAGAACTGAGGGGTAATCTCTATGGTAAAAAATTAAAAATCTGTTGTCTATGGGGCTTAACGCCCTAGTGTCCACCACTGTTTTGAAAACATGACTTCCCTCTATAGTTATATGTTTATACATTTTTAAATGGAAAAATAATGACTTTTACATTTTATTCGACACAATTTTTCCTGTTTTATTTACCCTAAAAAATCAATTTTTTTTTTCAAAAGTGATGTTTTTTAATTTAACCCTTATATAAAGTTATACTTCTATTTGAAATATAAATTTCTGTATTTATTTCTAAATATTAATTGTAGTTCACATGTTGTACCATTTCTCCACCAAATAAATGCAAAACATTAAGATTTATATCACATAAAAAATATTGACATCTCAAATCTAACAATATGCAATTTCATATACCAAAGCATATGCACAAAATGCAGAATAACATGTATGATTGGACTAACAAATAATTCTGTTGTAAAATATTTAACTCTATAAATATATTTAGAAATTATACATTATATAGTAACATTCTTATTAAGAAGTATATTAAGACATTTGAGGCACATGTTTTTAATTTCTTTATTATGACATTGATTCTCTCTCTGGTGTCATTACTTATTAATATGGTTGTTATAAAATTTGTAATAATATATAAATTTTATGCCTGCATATAAATTATTTATCTACATCATAATATTCATGTATAATTCTCAATATGAAAATATGTACAAGTTTGTACTAAACTATTAATACACAATAAATAATCTTTTCAATACTTTATAATATATTTAACAATAGCTGTGATAATTGAGTAGTTAATAGTCATGAGTTAATAGCCCAGTCAAAGCTGCATGTCCAAGTCTTGATTCCCGTAAAGGCCCTTATGTAGTGTGGGGCAGATGCACATCAAATTTGTCAAGCTCATAATGGGCATGGTGTGGAAATTATAAGAGAAAAGATACCAGCTCAGGTATTTTCCTCATCACTCAACTATCAGTGATTGACTATACAATTGGTGGTCTGTAGTCAGCCTTTTTGTTGCTTTCAAGTAGCATTAATAAATAATCAAACAATTAGTAAAGTTAAAAAGTATCAAAATGTATTTTTTCTCACTTATACTGTACAGTACTATTAAAAACAGAGCTTTTTTAGTTAAAGATTTCAAAAAAATAAGAATATGCATGCTGTGTACTTTATAATAAGTATGCTATCATTTCCGTTTTTTAATTTTAAAAAATAATTTTAAATATATTTTATATGAAAGCATATATATAGATAAAATATACTTTATGGTTTACAAAACAGGAATGCTTATCAAAAACCAATGAAACAAAAAATTTTAATCTTAAAGGGATAAAATGAACGAATTATTTTTACTTATAATTGAAAAATTATGAATTCATAAAAACCTTAGAAATTTAAATAATGATGAATCGCTTGAATTGCAAACAGAACTTTATAATACACATTCATTTACCATTAGCTGCATTAAAATAATTAATAATGGGAGATAAAGGACAAAAAATATCTACATAAAACTATTTTAATAAATTATTTAGCTTATTAAAATGTTTAAAATAACTAATAATTTTTTAACTATTATTATTTCACTCTAAAATAAACAAAATTTAAAACACAATTTCCAAATAAATTTTTTAAAAAAATGTTCAAATTTTAATTGTATAAGGCAATTTTAAATTTAAACATTTATAATGCAATTGATCAATTCTTAAATATTATGCAAAAGTACAAATTTAAGCTCACATTCATTGGAATGTTAAAGTAGTTTATTTATTTTTGAGATATACATTCAAAGATTACTCTATTTTGTATAAACATTTCTTTCATTCTTTTAAAAATTCAAGTTTTTTATTGTATTACTGAAATAAAAAAAAATTAATTTACTTTTATGCTAAATACTGGCTTGTGAAAAAACACAATCTTTATTTTCATCAAATAGTATGGTTTTTAAAAATGACACTTTTTTTTTTAAAGAGTACAAAAAAATTTAATATATTAAAAGTAACTTTATTTTTTATTATATGTTGAATAACTATCATGAATTCAAAAGCTGTTTTTCTTTGAAATCCCTATAAGATTTCTCACTAAATTATTAATGTAATAAAGAATAAATAATATATCAATTGTACCCATTCATACTTCAATGCTTAGGTTATTTGATATAATTATTTTGTTTGCATAAAAAAAAATCAAACATTTGGTAAATAATATCGAGTTTAGAAATATGCAAATTATTTTAACAGAGTAACTGTTATTTCAATGTTTCCCTAGTAAAACTTTTAATAAAACACAAATTCTGCATAAATAAAAATATTAAAAAGTTATTAAGAACCTAAATTTTTCACAAGATTTAATTATCACAGCATTAACTTAGCAATTAATAATTTGTAACAACATCAAGTAAATGTTTTAATATAATTTCAGATAAATAAAATAAAATAAAAGCTTTGGTTTGTGAACACTGAGCAACATTATAAAGATGTAAAAAAATATATATATATATATATATATATATTCAAATTGGAAATAAAACTACTTCAAACATAGATGTAAAATATGTACTACTTAAAATTATCAAATTTATCAACTGTTCATACTTCAATCTCTTCTCTTTTACAAAACATGATATTTAGTACAACAAATATTTTGCAAATGAATTTTGAATTTTCATAAAATATGTATTACTTAAAAATAAAAGAGAAGCATGAAAAGAAAATAAATAAGTAAAATGAATTAAAATTGAGCATCTTATTTCATGTATAAAATTTATCAAAAGCAATAACAAATTATAATTTTATCTAACTAGCATAATTTGGAACACAAAAATAAATATTTTCATAAAAGATATTCACTTTAATTACATTAGTTTTGCAATTAGAATAATAACACATCTCATTTTCCCTGTAAGTAGATGTATATAGTTCAATTTCAAGTAAGTATAACACATAAAAGTTGCATTTGTAATGCTTTCATAAAAAGTAAAAACACAAAATTTTAATGTAATTTATTTAATCTGGAGATCATAGAGGCAGAACTTTAATTTTTTTTCCTTCTCAATGCAACTACATTGAAATATCAACAGTCAAATGAATATCAATTGAGAAAGCGAAAGATTCAAAAATTTTAATATTGTTTAGTCACAAAATGTCTCTTCAACATGTAGAATTAACAACAAAATTTCATACATATGTGTACTTAGTAAATTCTTTCAGTTGAAAAATAAGGAATGGAGAGGTGGTTACAAATATGTAATAATCACTGTGTTACAAATATGAAATAATCTCAAGTGCTTATAAATCTGCACAAATATAAAATTTTGTGTCTAAATATGCACTTAAAACTTTCTAGATGATGCATAGAATTGAAAATCAATATAATAGAACAGCAAAGTAAAGTAGCAAGCATTGTAAGAAATAACAATTAAAGACACAGAAAATTTTGTATTTTAATTCTCATAAAAATTTTGGTTACTTACGTACTATCACAACAATGCCAACATTCAAGATAACTCAACTCACCAAGTTGGCAACCCTGATGTGCTTCCTTTCATTTAATGTAAATGATACAGTTGCAACAATACGTAAGTACCCAATTTTGACAAGCATCATACTTATATATCTCACTTTTTATATGGGAAAAGTACAAATAGAATAATTTGTATTTTTGTGATTCCTACAAGAAATCTCACGTAAAAAAAATCAGTCCCACAATCAAATGTTTTTACTCAATTTCAGCAGGTCAAATATACAATTATATACAACTTTTATTATAACTATAAAAATGATTTAAGGAATCTTCTGGGAACTTCAAGAAGATACCATATAATATATAAGTACAATATTCTAAAATATAGCATATCAAACAATATATGACATTTAATAATTCTTTTCTATATAAGATACTTTGAAATAAAAAAAATATATTGTTCCTTTTAGAATTTAAAATAAACAGAATTGCTCTTTTCCCTCTCTACTTTCAAGAATTAAAAGAGGCCAAAAAATTATATAGCAAAGCACCACTTCAAATGAGTAGTAATAATGACTTCTTTTTCGTAAAATATAATATTATACTTGAAAATATTTTCAGCAACCTGTATTCAATAAATAAAACAGAAATTAATATGACTGCATTTTGACATTATATGTAAGAAGTTTTTTTTTTTTATCATGACATATATACAAATATTAAAGAACAAGACATAAAATTTTACAATCACGTTTTAGAGAGCTTTCGTTAGTTGACACAGTTTGTTTCCAAGAAACATCACCGACGAAAGTATGTCAATTTAAAACATAGTTGTTAAAAATACAAAATGACTACATCAACTTTTGTATTTTGCATTATCAGATTTTGAAGTAAAAAGAGGATTAATGGTAAGCTCTCTGTTATATTTATTTGTACCAGTAATACTCTGTAAATTATAAGAAGCTTGTCGAAAGGACTGTGGCTTTGGATCATACAACGAGTGAGTTTGCACAAAGTTTACATCAGAAGTCATATCTATTGAAAAGTCTTGAATAATTGATTTTGGAGAATGAGATGACGATAGTGATGGTGGTAAGGGAATAGTTGCAAAGCTACCAGGTGATTTTTTGGATTCAAGGGTTTTCGTACTTGGAGCAGAATAAGTGGATGTATAAGCAGTTTTATGAGACAAACTGGTGTTCAAACCTATGTCTTTGTCACTGTTTGATATTGAAGTAATGGTTGTCGTTGGCAATGCATACGATTCACTTCCAGGAGGAAATTTCAAGAAAGGATCAGTCAAAATTTGTCTTGTTCCACTGCTCCACGTCCATTCATCTTTGAAAATCTACAGAAAGAAATAGTTTTAAGTAAGGTAATCTTAAGAAAAAAAATTCAAATTATGATTCAAACTCTTTTTTGAGTAAATGAACTTTTATTCTCCAAAATTAGAAGTTCACAAATTATAAAACTCTTGGATTGTATAATGATTGTAAGCCTCATGCTATGCAATGTGGAGCATGAGGAGTTTTTTGTAAATAAATTAATTAAAAAAAAACCTAGGAGAAAATTAGTATTTTGAACTGGGTACCCAAGCAACCATAAAAATACATTTAAAGAGTAACTTCATAATAAAATTTTCTCAACTAAATCATTCTTAAAAAAAGTAATCACAAGTCAATTTTTTCTTTGACTTTAAAAAAACCTGAAACTTATTTTTCTAATGCATATACATACAGCAAATGATTTTTGAAGGCAGCAATTTAGAAGAATTATTTGTTTTTTAATAAATTTCTGGCAATACTTTTAAATATATAAACTGAGCAATTTCCTTCCAGAGTTTACTGAATTATGTTACATATGATGTTTGAAAACTAAAAAAAGTCTTATTTAAAAAACCATTATCAAGATTAAATCTTAAAGATGTATTACTAAAGAAAATTACACATTATTGACTTGATGTCACTGAACAACTTCATCTCTACATGCCAAAAACAATAAACAGTGCAGAAAAGAGTATTATTTAAAGATATTACTTTTAAAGGGTTATAAAAGAGATATTAATTTTAAAAATTTGGGGGTTATAAAAATTAGGAGAAAGTATAAGTTTACATTATACATCTATATTTAAGAGTTATAAAGATATATATATATTTTAAATTTCTAATGGGGCTGCAGATTGGCATTTTACCCATTGCAGAAATAGTACATTCTCTGGGAGCTGATATTTCTTATCAGTGCAGCACCGTAGAGGTGGAATAAAACACCCCAAATTTTGTGCCCGTTTTCCTCAAACCTGAGCCTGATGATCAAAAACCTTTAAACTTTTACTAATGACTCAAGGATACATTAGTCTTGCAGCATAATCAAGAATACTCAAAAGGAAAAGTTTGAGAACTACTATTCTAAACTATTACTATAAATAATATTCCTTAAAGGCAATACATCATTAAACCAAAAACTGCATAAATACAATAGAACATTGTTTATCCGAACTTATTATTGAAAACCCAAAATCCCAAAACCGTTTTTTTGTCAATTACATGTACTGTATATGAATACATTTTTGAACAGTGCAATGCTCAGCAGTTGTTTTGTGTGATGCCAAAATTGACAGGAAAACCCGAGGTCAGGGATATTTGAGGAATTTCAGTTGCGTGATTTGGTAAACATCTGAGCAGAATATTAGGTCAGTTTCTTTCCAAGTGAGGGGGCAATGCTCTTTTGTTGAGTTGGCTTTGAAACAGAAGCACAATATCTTGAACATTGAAAAACTTGAAATACTGAACCGTCTCACGAAGGGAGAAAGTGGAGTGTCTCAAGCAGTTTTATAATGTTGGAAAGTCAACAATTTCTGACATAAAAAAAAGGTCCATCAAATGCTGACACGTTTCCTGCATTAGAGACAGCTATGGAGTGGTATAAACAACAATCAGAGTGCTATCCTACTCAACTACAGCTGCTCAAGAGAATCAGAGCAACAAAAAAACGAAGGTGTACAATGGTACTGTGAAAAATAAGTGATTATTTTCCACAATAAAGGTAAAATTGCTACATTTTGCTTTTTTTTTCAAGCATGTTTCCCGCATGTGATGATTTTCAATATTTGTACAGTGTCTGGTTTAATATACTGCCTGGATCGCATTTGGTTTTCGGTTATCCGAACAATCGTGTATCCCAATGGTGTCCTGTCCCAATTGATTCGGATAAACGATGTTCTACTGTAAAAAAATTGCTCTATTCATACTGTTAAATTTTGAAAATGAATAAAATATCATTTGTAAAAATCCTATTTTATTACATGTTTCAAATATTAAACTAAATGCATAAATTGATCATATATCTAATTTTCTATACAAAACAAATATTATATTACTTAAACAATTTAGACAGCATTAGTGAATAACATCTTTGAGCATATAGATTAAGAATACATAGAATTATGTTTTTTGAGTATAGGCATACAGAATACACACTTCATTTTTCTTCCAAAAATAAAATAGAAATAAGTTTTGTCTCGAAAAAAAACAGAAATAGTAAATAAGTTTTCTTCCTCAATTTAAACAAACAATTTAGAACAATCCTTCCTAAGATAAGCCATGTGTACTGATTTTTAATCATACAAATTCCTTACTTTTATTCAATACAATAATATTTCTTCTGAATTTCGATTATATTTACATTAATGAATTGTGGATAGGACATAAATTTACTTGTGCTTTGCACATCTATTTTTAATAGAATTTCCTAGAAACTACATACCCTCCAAAAATGTCACCGGCTGCAATCTGTTGTAACTACATTGTATATTTAGGTATTTACATCAATAATTGATATATTAAACTTAATTACATAAAAAGTGCTGCTAGGGTAAGTTAAGGAAGGGAGGAATCCTATTTCTTAACTCCAGAACTGCCCCAGGCATATATATATGTCTTGCTCAGCTGGTGCGTCAATAGCTCCTAGCATATGTATATACCTTTCCAAAATATGGTTCTTCGTATTAATCTGCAATCAGAAAAATTAGTCTGGCTTTGGAATGCAATACAATAAATTTGACAGCATTTGCTAAGGATTTACTTATTTCAAATCAGAGGCAGGGGAGGAATTGGAAAAGGGATGTTCCTGGAACAGTGAAAGTCATAGCTATATAGTATTCTCGTGTTTCTGTTATAACAGGTTGTGTTTTTTAATTCATCTTTTGCTTCTTTTACAGCAGCGGTTCTTAAACTGCAGTCTGCTAATCCCCAGGGGTCGACAAAGGTATCTCATCTAATGTTAAGACTTCCTTCTATACAGATACAGACTCTGAAAGACTTTGTTGAAAAATTGAAAGATGCGTCCTCCTAGACTAGATCACTAAATTGTCCCCAGTAAAAATATTTACTAGAACATGTATTTTGATCAAGAATATTATTTCAGTTTTTTTATTGTTAGCTACTACATAGCCTTTACTAAAATGTAATATTTCCAAAAAATCCATAGTAGAAATATATATATGCGCAAAGATTAAAAATTGAAGTCACATAGTGCACCAATACGATAACTATTGCATCCCTCTCGATTTCCTAATAGTTTTGATCATTTGCTCTTACATTATTTATTCATTGGAAACTAGTTTTTTGTAATATTTTAATATACATATATAATTAGATGTTTACTGCTTTTTAAAGGGAAAAAAAGCATTAAAAAAGTCTGTATAAATGGCAGATACAGTCTTAGGACTATTGAGGAACATTTAAATCACTCAGGGATGTGTTGGGAGTCAGGGAGGGGAGTTCAAAATTTTGGGGACTGCAATGTCAGACTGAGACATAAAGGGGGGCACAGCTTGATTGGAAATTTAAGAACGGCTGATTTACAGTGTGCATTAGGAGGGCCATCTTTCAGGAGAAACAGCTCTCAGACAATAATGATAATGACTTTTGCATGAATTTGGTATAAGCCACATACCTGAGAAATTCCATGTTATTTCATTATAATTTGTCAAATGCCAGAAGTTACAAAGTTGCTTCCCTTTGCCAGATATTTTCTAAACATTGTCTGAATATCTTTAGAGCAAAATGCATTGAGAAAATGCATTGTTTGTTCAAAGAAATAAATTTTTTCAGGGAATCCTGCCATCCATGCACTGAATGTGATGTTGATTTATGTGTCCAACCACGTTTCAGGATATATCGCATGCCAGCTAAGTTTGAGCATTTTTCCCCTATATTGTTACTCTATACTTTAAATTTTGTATTTTCTTTTTCTTTTTGTGAAAGTAAACAGTTTTTAGATTGCAAAGCATGCCTTTTCTTTTCTCTCAATAAACTGCATAGTTACATCTGCCTGCGTGAGAAACTGTAGTACTGGGGAGTGAATCTCATACTTTTCACTCATCAAACAAGGAGTTTAATGTTTTCATAATAATAATAATAGCCCAATCTACAATACAGTGGATAAATTTTATTATCTTTTGAGAAAAAAATTATTTTAAAATAAACATAAACATTCATACCTGTATTGTAATGTCAGTGACCATTGAAGATAACTTATTCAACAAATGAGATAAGACAATCTGTTCATTGGCATCTCGGCGAATGCGGACATGAATTGTTCCAACCTAATAATTAAATATTTCAATCAGATGAGGGGGAAAAAATGAAATAGTTTTCTTTCTGAAAACATTTAAATAGGATAGTGTTTACATAAATAAAATGAATAAATTACACAATGACTATGAAAGCATTTTAAATTAACCGTGAAATTATTCACTATTCTCTTACTGAAAAAGACAACATACAAACATTCTGAAATATGTCTAAGAATAAGTTAGAAAATGAATTGTACAATAACAAAACTGAGAAATAACAGAATATTTTTCAAATGAAAAATATTTGTAAAAACTTTCATACTATTTTATCAAATCCCAGCAGCCAAAAATGCTCATTCCTGAACTCTAGAACTCCATCTAAAGTTGATACTTCTCTCAAACATTTGTCCAATAAATCTTTAACATGTGGAGGTGTTCCCTGTAAGATAATTAAACATACAAATCTTAACATTATATACTGTAAAAATTTCATACGTTTAGCTCCATCTAATTCACAAATTAAAAAAAAAAAAATTAGATCATTCTAATTATGTGATGATAATCATTTGATTATATTTTAGAAATATGTAAATACAGTCGGAACTCCATATAACGAAGTCGCTAAATCTCGGAAAAAGTTCGTTATATGGAAAATTCATTATATAGAGGTTCATCTTTTAATATACTTTATAAACCACGTAAAATAAATTTTAAATTTATAAACATTACATATTAATAAAAGTAATTATTCACACCTTTTTTTTAAATTAGTATATGTTTATTTTATATATCTTACCCATAAAAAAGAAAGAAATACTGCAAGGAAAACAAGAAAAAAGAATTTCAAAGAATTCAATGCATTTTCAACATTAAGAAAATAATTTTATACTAAAATTAATTAATTTTAAGGACAATTTTTAATTTAAAGCATAAAAGTAATATTAAGCATACATTATTTTATAATTAGAACACAGGGACACAGGACATCTCCTTTGAGTGTGAAAGGGTATATCGAAGATGTTTCTAGTGAACTGGACAATGGGGGTTAAAGTTGGAAGGAACTCCCAGAACTCTATTGCTCTCGGTGAGTTAGGTTCAATTAAAACTAATTCACAAGATTTATGACCAGCATAAAATGTGTTAAAAAGAGAGAATAGCTTGAAATGTTCAGAAATACTTTGAAAATAGGGAGAACAAAAGTTTTATCACAGAAGAAAAAGTTTGTTATATAGAAAATGCACTTTGTTATAAGAGAGGTTATTTTATGAAGAAAATCATGAAATGTTCAAGGTTCCAGGAAAAAGTTTGCTGTATAGAAAAATTCACAATATAGAGGTTCGACTGTATTTCTCTGAATTAAATTAGAATCTTTCATGCATATATATATGCAAGTGTATACAAAAAACTTCAATTTAATTTTAGAAAGATAAAATTAGTAATATTTTTCTTTCTCCTTATATTTAACATAAATTTATGTATTTTTTCAGAAGGGGCTCATATTTTAACTAATATAATCATAAACAAAAAGATCAATATTTTGTTTGATTTTGAATAGATATAAGTATTTGAAAAAGTGAGATATAATTCATTTGAACAATATTAAAGGAATATACTATGGAGTAATTTTGGATAAACAAAGAAACAAATGCTTTACCAGTGGTTTTGTTTTACTTGTAGCCTGCTTTTATACTGAAATTGAAATATGTTATAATCAAAGCCACAGTCAAATAAAACTCCTGATATATTTATCTTATATAGAAAAGAACAAAATAATTATACATTAAATGAGGGGAAAAAAACACTTGTAACATTAAAAAAATGTATTCCAATTTACTCTACTTTAATTACATTTTTACATTAATTATATAAATAACTTTTGTGAAAGGTTTTATTTTCATAAAATTCAGAAGGACTTTTCTAAAAATTAATGTATAACATAGCTTTCACTAATGAACTTGAAATTAAAAGAACTGAATATATTTCTTCTGTTGCATTTAATAATGTAAAATCCTTTGATAATTTTTTGCACTAATTAACATGCAATTAGATTTTAAGCTGAAATGAGATTTTATATATATATCTAATTTTTTTTATTAGAAAAAATAAACTTAATACCTGCAATAAAATTTTACCACTGTAAGCACTCAGAGGATACATAGTAAGACAAATCAAGAAAGAAATGAAAATTCCAGCAATTGCATCAGCACTATGATAATCACTAAAAACAAAAATTTTAAAAATAAAATTATTGAAACATACGACACAAGCAAATCCGTTTCCTCAAAACTTAACAAAATAAATGCAATATCAATTTTTCAGTTAATAAGTTTGCATTATAGTTAGTAAAATTGCATTTAAGTGAAAATTCATATGATTTTCTGTTTGAGAAAATATTTTTAATAATTTAATATGAAAATGTTAATTGAATAAAAATAGGCTCTACAAGATATTTCATATTCAATTAAAATATAATTCACATAAAACAGTATATATATAAATAAAACTTTCATAATATTTCAATGAAGTAAAAATCCTCATGAATCTTGATCCCATTAAAAAGACATTGCTTAATCTAAACAGCCATATTTTAAAAAATTATAATTAATAAATATAAATAAAAAGTTGAGTTAGGAGCACAAGATATACTCTAAGTTTTTCTCAGCCTAACATATATATCATGTAAATAATGCATTGATCTTAATTTTTTCTTGCTTAGTAACAAATGGTCTTTTTACTGTACAGAAAGTTTAGCTATGTATCTTGACTCATTTTCTTGGTTATTTTGTTTAATCAAGGCAAAGTCTGAATTAATGAATTTTTGCTGCGACTTACAATAAGATAATATTCAAAATCATGTAAGAAAAATAGAAATTATTTTTCATCGATGTTTTCCATTATATGAATGTATAGTACAAGGGCGATAATTGTAAATTAAAAAAATATTTATTTATTGTTAAAAGAGCAATAATAAGAATATTATAGACAACAGTTATATACAATACAATAGTTTTTTTATTTACTAACTATAATAAAAATTTATAGTAGATGCTCAGAAAAATTGCACACAGAACATAAATAATGGGTCAAGGACCATATGTCATACAATTAAATAGCTGAAACTTACTTAATATTAGAGATTTAATCTTTGTTTACATTTTAAAAATACAATTTAATTTGTTATCATAGATACAATAAGCTTTATAAATATAATTTCTTTAGTGTATGAAAAAGTGTCCAGTGAATCTTGTACACTGAAGAAACTACGCATTTGATGAATCATTTAAAAAAAAAAGCAAATAATTACTTTGTTTCAATTTATAAATTTCATAAGATTAAGAATAACACTTGCCATTTGATAAATTCATATAGTAGGCTGTCCAAACAGAAAATTTAAAAAAATCTATACATATAAAGAATAAATAACAATAAAACTTACAAAATATCAACAAGAAATGTTGTTAAAATTAATATTCCACCAGCTGTGCATCCCAATAGAGAAAAAGGATTAAATCGAGGCCACGAATTAGCTGTAACCCCAGGAACCACATGACTTAAGCTATAAAATTAAGGCAAATGTCATTAATATCATTGAACATTTTTAAATTACAATGTAGTTGTAATGATATACAAGGGTCAGTAAAAAAGTTCCCACAATTTTGTTGTAGCTCTTTATTATCACAACAAATTTTTTTTTTAAAACTTCAATATTTTCTACTGGAATTCATAGCGGGTACTGTAACACCAATATAGCTGAAGGTAGGAGTGTACATGACTTACCAAAGATGTTGTTCAAGCAAAGGATGAACATCAAACTCATGCATAGAGGGAAAATCTTCTTCGGAGACTTTGTGTGTATATTAGCCTTACAAACAGTTTATGGAGGTGATTGTTTGAAGAAAACAGCAATTTACAAGTAGTTTTTCAAAATTTTGAGATATACATGAATCGCTAGAAGATGAGAGCCACACTAGGAAACCCTTTAATCTCCAAAAATTAAGGAATGCTTAAGTAATAAAACAGTTAATCAAATCAGACCAAAGAATAACCATCGATGAAATTATACAAGGGAATATCATATGAATCTATTTATGCCATCATTTTGGATGATTTGCAAAGTTTCTCCTGTGGCTGCTGAATGTGGATCAAATAAAAACTCAGGGTGAATGGGGGCTGAACTTTTTTAAAAACACAGAAAGCCTTTTGGGGGAACAGTTCTCGGTGATGAGACCCCCCTTTTTTGTTTATTCCCCAAAACCAAAAACAATAAAACAAAATGGCACACAATGCTTTTCGACCAAATTAGTTCAAGTGAAATTGAAAATAAAAATGATACTCATTGTGTTTTTCGACAACAAAGGCTATACATTTCACCAAATAACATGGATGATGATCATTATTTTGCAAAAATGTTCCCTTCCACACATTGATTGTAAAGCAGACAAGGCCCACAGAAAAAACATTCCACCGCTTCATCAGCCAACTCACCAGATTTAGTATGATTAGATTTCTGGCTCTTCCCCAAAAAAAATAAGCCTGAAAGGTAACTTATTTCACACAATAGAAGACATTAAAACCTATATGATGGCTCCTGGGAAGATGATACAACAAGACTTTCATTGTTGTTTCCAACAATGGCATGAGCTGTGGAGCAAGTATGTGTTTTGAAGCCTATATTGAAGGCAACTATGTGTATCATAAGTACATTTCAGGAACTTTTTGACTGCCTCTTGTATTTACTTTTTAATAAAATTAAAATATTTTTTAAATATATGTTGATATTTTATGGACTGTGAACTGCATTTTATGTATAAAAATCACTGATAGGAAACATCTGATACAGAATCTTAACTTTTTTAAAAAAAACTTATTCTCCTTCATGCCACTTAGATAACTTCAAATAGAAATACCAAGGTATTATGTAAGAAATTTATATTGAGAGAAAGAGGCCATTAGGAATTTTAAATATCAATATTCAAAACTTAAAGAATAGTTTTAAAAAGGAATTTAATAATTGTAAGGATGGACCATTGTTAAAATCTATTGTAATAGGTATGAATATTTATTTAAATGAACAATTATAATCATAAAAAATAAAACTAATAAAGATCAATAAAAATAACCTTTTTTCTTCTTTTATCTATTTCGTATGACAAGTATATGTGTACATTTTTGTAATAAAATATGTTAATGAAATTCAGATCAATTTGCAAAACTAAACCAATTGGTAATCAAAACTAATTAACAAAGTCTAAAAAATTTATCATTTAGAAAACCAAATCAAAAGGTATAATTCAAAGATTTTAATTTTTAAAAGAATTCAGAAACAAATATTTTTTAAATAACTGCATTTATTCCTAAATTTATATTTAATTCAAAATGAAATACCTAATTTTTCTTCAAAAAATGTTTTTAAGATTATAGTAATTCTGTTACTTATGCATGGTCTATTTGAAATTAAAAATTTGAAAAAATGTAAAAACTTTAATACTCAGACACTACAACTGTAAAAAAGGATGATGACTGTGCAAAAAGAAATAAAAAATAGATGTAAACAATAACCAAAAGATGTTCTCATTACACAAAAAAATGCAATAAACAAAAATGACAGGGATCTATTATCTGAATAAATAGTATAGTTCTTAATTAATCCTATTTAAATAGCAGGCTATTACAAATCTGTTCCACATATACACATATTTCTTTTACAGTTATGACATTTTTTTTATGTTAACTATATGAATGTTCAAAATGAAATTAATATGGATTCAAAATATACAATTCAGCAAAAACAACAATCATAAAAAAATACAACTAATAAATTAAGATAATTAATAACTACCTACCTCTGATTAAAAAATGACATACGATTTTGAAGCCAGCTTGAATCGCATGCACAAACAACTAGATTTAGACCTTTATTTTTCATACAATATGTTATCAAGATATGACAGAAAAAGGCAATTAAGATACCAGGAATCAACAAACCTCTAGAAATAAAGTACATTTCACATCATAAAGTATAAAAAGTATCAGAGAAAGTGTTAAAGTATGTTAAATTCAGAGAAATTTTAAAAAAGTTTAAAATATTAAGCACATTTTTGTTGTATTTTAAATTCTGTTTTTCATCATTATGACTCACCTCTCTAAGATTAAAAAAAAAAAATTGCATTACAGTATAATAATTACATGAAATTTTTTTTTTCTCTAAATAACTAGAAAAATTTACCCAACTTGATATTTTATCTGGTAAAAATTCTTTTTAAAATGGTATTTTTTTTAAAATTCATTTTAAGGTTGAAATATTAAAAATTTTAAAAATTTTTTACAAAATGGGGAAAAGAAAAAAAAAAAAATTTATTTTTTTTTGTATAAATAATAAATTCTAAAAATTAAAAAAAATCGGGAATTTCTTTAAAATTTTCTTTATTTTTCAAGCATGCTTTTTTTAATAAAATTTAAAATCAAAATAAAAAAATTCCTTATGTATTTTAGCTACTGAATCCATTTCCAAACACTGAAATCAAGAATAAAAATTGCTTGATTCTCATATAACACAATAAAATTTTAAATGTATGATATATTTTTAAAATCTTTTTTACCTTTTTCTAATTATAAAAATGGAGCTAATAAATGAAAATGTTGTTGATACAAAAACTGCCAACACTTCAAACCTTTCATACCTACAAAAAAATTTATTCATTATTTAAAAAAATATGTATGATTATTATGTATACTGAAATTCTTTAATAACTAGAGTTAAAATACCAAATTTTGAAACAGAGAACAATTGAAAAATTTATTCACAACAACTAATAAATATTTGTTTTCTCTCCAAATATTTATCTAAATTTAAAATTCTGTATTGATCTTATTTTGGTAAGAATACCAATAGAAAATTATTTAAAATATGTTAAAATCTATATATAAAGAATTTAAAAGAAATTATATACAAAATATAGAAGGAATAAAGCACAAGGATAAAATTCATGAATTTAAGATTTATATTGAATTTGAAAAAATTGAGTTTCTTCTTTTAAATATGATTTGTGCACTTTTATTTTCTTGCATTTTATTTAATTGTGTCATTAATCCCTATAATTGAATAACATTAAACTCAAATAAGATCCAAGAAATATTTTACGAAAAAAAGTTTAGAAATTAACTAATAAAAAAAACCCCTTTATATTTGTTTTTAAAGGTTTTGAATAAACTCTGTTATAAATAAAATAGTTTTATAACTATAGCTATTTATCACATTCAAAGTAAAACCAATAGTTTGGAAGATATAAAATGCTGATTATTATATAATTCAAACCAACAAAGAAATATAGCTATTTTAAATAAATTCTAATACTCACCCAAATGTGTAATGGGCATTTGGTTTCTTTTGCTCAACCCATATACTAAGTGCACATATGCATAAGCTATAACAGATACAAATATCAAACATAAAACATACACATACATATACATGTTTTTTATATATCAAGAGAAAAAAATCAGAAGGATATTTTAAAATTTAACAAAAACGAATGTAAGAATAATTAAATTAGCATAAAACTTTCTTGTTTTAATGGCTCTATCCCAGTGAACGGTACGCTATTTTGGCGCCATTTCTCGGGCAATACTTATTTTCTCCTTGTCAACTTAACCCTTTCTCTCCCGTTAAAAGATGGTAACCTGTGCGTTATCGGATCCTCTTTGGTGTAACTTCGCAATGAATGATGTGATGTCATGTTTCTAATTCTTGTTTCACCCAATTATATTAAAAGTTGTAGGAGGTAAGTTTGAATTTCACACTTTTTGTCGTTAATTTAACGGTTTTGCAGCTTGCTACATTTCAATCTGTTTTTCACCAGTGGAGTGGTTAAGTTCTGCATTTTCTTCAATCGATTTATTTCAAAAATTTTAATTGTTCTTTAATTTTATAGTATTTAAATTTCTTAATTAGTATTTGTTTTTAATTTTATAGTATTTAAATTTTTGTAATTTCTATTTGGTTTTAATTTCTGGTTTTTAAAATTTTAAGTATAATGGCTTTTTCGTCTTTGTCTGGATCGGAACAAGACCGAGTGAATTTGAGATTTTTTTTTGAATTGGAAAAGAAAGGTAAGTTGGATGTTGTTAAATATTGTATGAGTGTAGGATTGATTGCTAGTAATTATACTTGTCCTAATTGTAATGAAAATATGAAATGGGTTGAAAGGAAAGATTTGGATGACGGATATACTTGGCAGCAAAGATGAAGAATTAAAAAGTGTTTATGCCTTTGTTGATTTTATGAAAGTGTTTTTTGTCTTTCTAAAATTTTTGAAATTTATTGTTTTGTTGTATTTTCTTGTTTTTGGTGACTATTTTCGGAGCACGACTCCATAGAGTTCACGCTGAGTTTCTAGATCTAGCACGAAGATACATCGACCTACATACTTGGTTGTTAGCCTGGAGTCGCGTTTACCAAAGTAGCCAAAAACAAGATGGCGGACAAGGAGCGTACCGTTCACTGGGAATTAACCGTTTTAATTTGAATAATTTTGGCATGGTACATTACTTTTCTGATGGTATATTAATTTCAAATATACTTACTCTTATTAAATTATTCCTTATACGATTACTTTGTTTTTTAAAAATTAAAACTTATTCTGTTAATACAACTTTCGAGTGAAAAGATAATTCCAAGTAATTTTCTGTTTTGTACTTCATTAACACATATATAAAAAAAACTTCCTTTAACCCTCTCGCTGCATCCCATGATTTCCATGGGCAGCATAGATGTAGTGAAATTTGTGCAACCCGCGATTTCCACGGACATGCATTTTTCCGAATATTTAGCTGTGTAACCTGTGCTGCTCTTGTTCATGTTTTCATTTATGTTTCTATGCTTATATTTTGGTGATCTAATTCTATATTTTAAAATAAAAACACTTTTATAAAATTTTTGTATTTTTTTAACTCTAAAATGTAGATTTAATATGTAAATTTGAAATACGTAATAAAATCATACGCAATATTTGAACTTACTTTGATAAAATAACTAAGCAGCGAGAGAGTAACCGTAAAATCAGGCGTATAACGCGCACCTTTAACACAAAAAATAAGATTGAAATTTATGGGTGTGTGTTATACGCTGGGTATAAAAATAAGGCATTTAAAAATAAGAAAATATGAGCATAGGAAAAAAATAAACCTCTACATACATTGGAATACTGTTTACTTAAAAATAAAAATGGCATTCATTGTAAACTTAAAGGGTTGTAGTTCTAAAAATATGCTATTGTTTTTTAAAACTTGGAATGATATCTCGAATAAATGACTTCAAAACATAAATTGCACATGTACATTTCAGGTTTCTTCGTAAAAAAGGGGATGCGCGTTATATGGCGAATATACCTAAAAATTAAAAATTGCAGCTTGGAAAGTGAAGGTATGCATTATGTGCATGATTTTATGGTAATGAGAAATAATACTTGTCAGATTTAATTTAGAAACAAACATCTTCAAATAGAATGACTAACATTAACAAATTATGAGTGTTAAATACCATAAAATCCAGCATATAATGCACACCTATACTTTCAAGCTGCAATTTTTTTTAGACATATTCATCAGAAAATGCACACCCTCTTTTTTATGAAGAAACCTGAAATATAAATGCACAATGCTCTAATTTATTCTAGATATTATTCCAAGCTTTAAAAAAAAATAGTGTACTTCAAGAACTCCAACCCTTTTTAAAAAAATTTTATTTCTTTTTAAAAAAAACAATTTTTTGTAAGAAGTTTAATTTTTTTTTATGCTCATCTTTTTTTTTTTTTTTAAAAAACTTTTAATATCTGGCATAAAACATGTACCGTAAATTTAATTTAAAGGATTAAAGTGCGTTATCCCCAAAATTTTTACATATAATTAAAAAAATAAAGTGATATTTCAATAGCACACATAAATCACATAAACACAGAAATATATATATATTTGCTTTAATTATATATATTTATGAAATGGTCAACATCTCTGGAAAATGTTTGATACAAAAAACTGGGGAGTTTTTAATCATAAATTTGAAAGTTTTAATATATCTTACCATAAGTTTCAAAAAAAAATAAGATATGTATATGAAAGGAGACCTAAATAATAAAAATAAATATCATTGTTAATTTATCTAAAAAATATTAAAAAAAGACATGATCTAAACTAATTTAACTGAACTTTTATTTTTCTAAAAAAAAAGCAAAACTACATATTAACATATATTTTCATAAATTTCATTGATTAAAAGTGTGAAATAAATTATACAATTATAACATTAGTTAATTTACAGAATTAAAAAGTTCTGGTGTAGTATATTTTAACAAATAAATTAGCAAATGATTAATTAATAGATATAAATAAGAAATCTTATTAAAGTTTAAAGTTTAGTTACTAAAAATTTGTTAACTTTAATAAATCAATTTAAATACATTTATGAAGATTTGGTTGAAATTAAATAATAAAATCAATTTTGCACTTAATTTTTACAGGAATTGAGCTAAGCAATTATAAAAATAATGAAATATCATGTATGAAATTAACTTTTATTTTTCTTCAAAATATAAAATCAAAATCAATTGAAAATAAATAATAGAAAATTTTAATTTTTTTTTTCTTTTGGGAACTCTTTTTTTGGGAAATTGAGGAAAAAACCTTGTGTTTATTTTCAACACAAATTTCATATTTTAACATAAATAAAAACCTACTGTTACTTGATAGTTTTAAGATGTGTAAAGTAAGCATTTTCCATTTTACAATAAAGTATGAAGGTCTTAATAGGCTGATAATTAATAAAGACATCATTCAGTATTAAAGCTTAAAAAATAGGAAAAAAATTTATTTTAAATAAGAATACTCCAGAAGTACTTAAAATTATATATATTATAATGTGAAAAAATTAAACAGAGAAGATAAATAGTGTATCAAACTTATTAAAAATATAATGCATGAATTAGTAAATAAAAAGCATTTCCATAATAATGGAATATCAAAATACTTACCCATACTTTTTGTTATATTGCACCAACTTAGAAGTAATAATAGTGATAAAAAATTAATTAATCAACCAAACAATTCTTTGAAACTAAAAAAAGTCAAAAATTTTTTTAGGGAAAGAAATTTTTAAAAACTAAACTAAATTAGAAATAATCAAAAATTTTTTAATTTTTTTGGGATATTAAGCGGTTTATTTAATTTTTTTTTATTTCTTTTCATGTTTTAAAACTTATTTTTTGGATGAAATTTGCCCGAAAAAAAAGGCCCCTAGAAATTTCCCCCCAACCGAAAAAACAATATTTCCCATTTTTGTTTTTAATACATTGGGCCCTTTTTTTTCATGTATTTAAAATTTTTTTTAAAATTAAAAACAAATGGGGTTAAAATGAATTTAACAAAGAACTTTGATAAATAGAATACAGAGTAATACATCAAAATGAAATTCTTTATAAATTTCACTTATTAAAATTATAAAAAAAATGGTACTTCGTATTATTGCAACCATATTGGCAACATTATGTGGCACAAAGCACATGGTTGGCACACGACACATGTGAAATCGGGGTTGCCAACTTGTCGAGTAACATTGGACTGTTGCGATAATACCAAGTTCAAAAAACATGTTATTTTATTACAAATAAATATGTCAACAAACACTTTTTCTATAAAATAAAGTTATGCACAACAAATTTAAATAAATAATTTCATTCCATGCAAAGCAATTTAACTAAATTTTTAAGAGGAAGCATAATTTGAAATTATTAATTTACCAAATTATTTCAGTCAAACCTATCCCTTTTATGAGCCTGACATTTAAGACCTGACATCAAAATAACAATATGTAGAAATTTAAAAAATATTTTAAAGATTAATAAAGTTCAAACTATTCAGTCATAAAAAAATACAGACTGTTCAAATAAAATAATAAATATTTATTTAACTTATTTTTTAACTTTTTTAAAGTATGAAAAAAATTATAGATTTTCAAAAAAAGAGTTCATGTTGTAATATTTCTACATTTCATTAGACATATGAATAACAAATTTTAGATTCATTTAAACATTGAACAAGTTTTTAATTTTTATTTTATACAAGCATATTCTTTATTTTATATTTGTTAATTCTAACTACGTAACTTTTTTTTAAAATTAATTTCAAATGGTTAACATTTTAAAATTGAGATAAAATTATGAGAATTCACCTCCATATTGATCTGCTATTATTAAAAACAAATGTAGAATTAATAAAAGAAATAACATTTAAATAATTCTACATTATACATCCGTAACCAACACTTTAAGTACTTCTGTATATTTGGCACTCTAAGAAATATTTAAGATGTAAATTTTTTGATGAGACAAGGGTATCGCACTTCAGATTCAAGAATGATTCATAGTTAGAATAACACACACACTAAACTTTATATAATACAAAATAATGTATATATATATATATACACACACTTACAGAGAAAGATTTAAGAGAGTTGCTTCTGAGTCTAAGTTCTGAAATAAAAATGACATAAATTAAAGCAATTTCAAAAAATAACTTATACAAAAGAAATAAATAACTTTAAGAAATAACTCATGAAAACTTTTTGAAACTATCAGAACTTTTCCTTTTTATCAACTACTAACTAGCAATTATAAACTAACATCAATTTTACTTCATTAATATGGATTAAAACTTTTGTGTTTTTATAAATAAGAAATGAATGTGAAAGAATACAAAAATTTTCCAAGCGACAAAAATAAAACTTTAAGTAAATAGATTTCAAACAAGTTCATCATGTTTTATAAACTGTTGATCAGATTCATATGTTTGAATAGAAAAATGGCTTGTTAATTGACATGTTACACTTGATGAATTTTTGAAAAAAATTTCAAAACATAATACTTATTTTTAAGGATTTTTTCAATTCTGGCAATTGGTACCAAAATTATGTTGATGAAATATTTTTAAAACGTTGAAGTATAAAAATATTTAGAATAATTTAATGAGTGTAAAGGTGAACAATATTGCTGAAACAAAAACTTTCAAGATGACTCGTAATTCCCAACTAAGAATCGAATGTTGAAAATAAAATTAAGTTTTCGAATTTAAAAGTAAAAACCCATTACAACTCATCTGTTCTAATGAAAAAAAAAAATTCACTTGTTTTCATTTTATATTCGATAAATTTGTTAATAAGTAAGGCAATTTAACAATGAATTGTGAAAGAAGGAATTGACAAAATTTTCAACGCAGCAAGAATTCGAATGATGACATTCTAAGATTCGTAATGTTGACGGAGGTTAATGTTTCATGAAGTGTAAAATGTATTTCCATGTTTTTGGTTTTATGTTTAATCATATTCGGCGCCCATCTGGTATGTCATCCATATGAAATTATTATAATTGCAAACATAATATTACCTTCCATGACTGAAATAAAGATTTCAATAATTATGTAAATTTATCAAATTTAAAATTTTAAGCGCATTTTGTTTATTGAAATACTATAGAGCAAAGTCTAACACTTAGCATAAACAATATGTGTTGTCTATCAACACGCAGACAGCTTCGAGGATGATTGGTTGCCATATTTTATTTAATGTCTAAAATGTTTGCTTATTGAAAATTTAAAAGGCTACCCCTGTGATATAGTGGTTAAGAACTATTTATTATTAAGAATTGAGAGTAACTATTGTATATTTTAATTAAGATTATATATTTATAATCTCACATTATCTGGCACTACACAGTATTCGTTCTCTTTTTCCTAAACTTGATAACGGAAGAAATGTTACTGTGTGTTCCTAACCAAAAAAGTCATTAAAGCTCGTTATTTCATTACTAATTAGAGGTACATTACACACGTGACTGATTCGAATAATTCCCAGACACCCTCAAACTCATTTTCCTTAAAATTTTTCATAAATTAATCGCTCAACGCTAGCTATGTTTTCGCTGATCATAGATTCTTCCACTATACCAGGACGCGGTAGCTTAGTGATCATAGTCGCGAGCTCGTGGACAACGAGTCATGCTTTCGAGACCCACCGTAGTGTGTTTGATTCATATTTAATTCGTTGTGGTTCAAAGTCCTCACGTTACCATGGTGTGAAAGTTTCAACAGTAGGGTGCCAGCTCAGGTGTCATCCTCAACACTTGACCAAGGCTCAAAATTACGAGGTCCGTAATCAATATAATAGCTTTCATATTGCGACGTTAAAAAATACTCACTCCAGTTATACAAATCTTCTGTTCAAATCCATTAGTTAGTTTGACAATGACATTACACAATAATCGTTTGTGCATAAATATATTTTACTTTCTACAGAGGGAATAAAAGTTATAGACTATTGATGATTCAGGATTTATAAGGATGTAAGTATTTAATTACTCTCTCAGACATTGCATTTTGAGAAAAAGTATGATGACGTTGTCGAAAAGTCAGAAATTGAGTTGGTGTGTATTAAACTTTTTAACTAAACTTAAAGTATGTGAAGATTTGACTGAAACTGATGAATTTTGTGCGAAAATATTTCTCTCTCTCTCATGACTCTATGCAGTGCTATTTTGCAGAGTTAAATTAAGAGTGGTCTACCATTTATACATCGATAGGTTTAAGAATTTTCAAATGTTCCATTCCAGAGAACCATTAACAAATAAACGTTAAAAAAAAACCCCGTCAGTTTTCATTTTAAATCACTTTAAACTTCCTGATTGTTTAGATAAAAGAATAACGGGGCTTAGATATGACTGGATTTTTGATGTTCATGACGTCGTATCAAGCTTGGGTGCTCCATTTATTCGAAGATTAACAATTACATAAATTCCTTGTTCTTTCTCTTTTCATATACTGATAAATCAAACTTTCATTGAAAATGCTGTTTGGAGATTCAGCTTGCGATCTTAGAAGAGGCTTAGTATTAGAAATTTTTGTTTCTCTACTTTAACTTCTTCCTTCTAAGAAATAAAAATAAGCAATTAAAATTATCGTATAATGATTAAAAATACTGAAAAATAAAAATACTTGCCCTTTTATATCTGTTGCCTTTTTATATCTGTTGTTCAAGCTTTTGATGTATTTTATTTTATTTTTTAAAAGGGTAAATGTGTTTATCTTTTATTACTCCCATTCAATAGAGTTATATTTAAAACAAGAGGACATAGCCATAAAATCCACAAGGAGCTAATCGGAAAATATGGGTGGAATGAAATGAGAGAAAATTTCATTTGATCTTGCATAATTTTTATGGTCTGTGATGCAGGGAAAAAATTATTTCTCTAGGGGGTAGATAAAAGATTTTGAAATAACTCTATTTTCCATTCTGATCACTTAGGAATTCATTAGTTAATAATCAAATTAGAACTGATTATTATAATTTTTATCACCAGAGTAAATCTTTCTTTTTTTTCTAAATTTCTATATTTTCAGTTTTATCTTCTTGGGATGAGGCGGGGAGGAAATTTAAATTGTTGCACATTTCAGCTTCAATTGAAAAATAAATTATCATCTATAATTCAGGGGTGGGAATTAAATCGATCGCAGTCGACCAGTGGACTGCCAAGACATTTTGGGGTGACTGCCTGAACATTAGCAGTTGGTAATTACATACCGAAATATTCAAGACTGACAGACAGTATGCAGACTAAGTCTTCTACTGATTATAACTATGAACATCAACTTAAGTTTGTGTTCATTGTTCAACATTGTCAAGTACAACTTGACCATGTTTTATTTTTGAATGTATTTTGAATTGTTTCGAAACATATGCATCATTTGATATTATATTTGTGGTTATTATTATTATGTTTGAATGTTGTGTTTTGCGCTTTAAACGTCTTCTTAAAAGCGTAAGTCAATTTTATTGTAGTTATGTTCGTAAATACATATTCCGTATTTATTATTAAATTATAATAAATATTGGAGAACTTTTTCTTTGCTCACCACAACTTCGCCACTGGGTGGATCGCAACACCTTCAAAAAATTAGAAGTAGATAGAACCATGGAAAAGTTTGCCCACCCCTGATTTAATTTATCTTTGTAAATAGAGAGAGTCCTGCTTGTTTCCTACCCCAGTTTCTCAATAATTTTATTTATTCCAAAAGATTATATAAATTATATATAAATATATACAAGCTTCCAAATATACCATGGAATTTATGGTTTTTCTCAATATAAAAAAAGTACGCATGTTTATTATAAGAATTAGAAGATCTAAGGATATCCACTTCAAGGACCTGAAAATTGTCATTAAAGGATGTTCACGAAGGAATTGTGACAGCTTATGGATCTTTTAATTTTTCACTCAAAGATAGACATACCAAGTACAATTTGATTAACACAATAAATAACTTTTAAAAAATAATTAGTTTTTGAGATATATGGAGGCTTGCAAGTGACAGGTGAAGTAATTTTCAAATTTAAAGGAATTTTTTAAAAACATGTTATATATTGCGATAAAATTACACTCCCCAAAATGAAGTTGCTACATCACAAAGGAATGCACGTAGTCAAGAGAAAATAACAAGGACAATGCAGGTAACACTTCTATGCAAATTATTAAAGAAATAAACAAAAATAAGCACTACATTACCGCTTATTCAAAATTTAATGTGCCCCCAGCAGGGAGTTATACAGGTTCTCAAACAGTAAAGCATGCAAATAAGACCATGAATGATTCGTGAGATATTTTTGATAAGCTAAGTCCACTACAGATCTTATCTTGTGTTGCCTTGCACTTCCAATAAGTGTTCACAAGTATTCGATGGGAAAGAGATCGGGTGAAGCTGACACCTAGGAAGGATGTCACTTCCATTCAGACTAGTGAGAGCTCGGCGTGCGCGACACGAGGCAGGTAGGCAGGTTTGCTTGAATTAGTGTGCCGAGGTGGCATGCGCAAATGGCAGAATCACAGGAAAAATAATTTGTGTAAAGTACCGGTCTGATGTTAAACTACCGGTAATGTGAATAAAGGATGTCCGCTGGTTGAACATGATGCTACCTTAAGCGGTAAAATGTGTGATATAACTGGTGGGATACTCGATGATATGGATTGGCAAGTGACGTTCTTCAGAAAATTATCACACCCATTTCCTACCATTATTCCTTCTTAAACAAAATGGATATTCATCGAAAAATTGTACTCGATGTCATTCGTTTGCCCAGTTGCGAATACGTTGATTTCAAGTCAAGAGGACTTAAAGGAATTCCAGAGATTGGTTGCCATACGCAGAGCCATCCCTCATGCAACCTGTTGGCAAATGCACTCTCTGATGATGGCAAGTGGCTTTAAATATCACACGCCGTAATAAACAGATCTTGTCGAACTATTCGGTAAATCTACTTGACAGTGTGATCAGGAAAGTAGCTACCACAGTATCAATGATACAGGGCCCCAGGCTACAGATGCCTCAACATATTTAAGCAAACAATCCTGAAATTTTAAAGGGACCCCAAGAAATTTTTGATACAGGGTCCACTTAAGACTAGTTACGCCAGTGAGTGTGATCCATTCTTTCCTCCGGATTCTCAGATGATTCTGCTTCCAGTTGCCACAAATTGCTGAACTGTTCTCACATCTCGTCCAACAAGATGAATCGACAAACTGGGATCATGTAGCTTTAGGTTATGGTCTCGTTCCGCTAATGATAACTTCTCTGAGGAAATATTTTACGCTCCTTCAATAATACCGATGTTGTATTTCATTGCTTTAGTGGCTTTAATAATCAGAAACTGGGAATCATGTGACTGAATGCGCAAGCGAATTTAATTCTTTTTATGTTTTTCACGTATACCTTTTTCTCAATTTTCATTTAGCTTCGCGAATTTCTTTATGGTGTTACAGTTTTACTTTTGTGAGGAGTGTCGTTAAAAAGCAAAAGATTTTTATTTTAAAAATCGTTTTACTTAATAGATATTTTAAAAAAGAAAATATGCCCGTTCTGAAAATTGGATGTTTTTTTATAGCACAATAAATACTTCAAAATCATATAAAGTAATGGAACATTTATTTTTAAGAAAATAATGTCGAAATCCATGAATTTTTCCTTAATACTCAAAATTTTTTTCAATAAATTATAGTTTGATATATGTACATTTACATTTGACAAAATTACTCGATATGTTTTTTGCATAATATACTATTTGCACACATTTTAATAAGAAGGAATTTTTAACTAAAAAAGGCATTAATTTTAATTTACTATTCCACATGCCCATCTTTAATATATATACTTATACTGATGTTTGTAAAAAATGAAATACCATGAACGAATCATCAGAATTAAATGAACTTTGCAGCAAATATCAATTATAGGATGTTACGTAAAATAGTACAGTTTCAGAGCCACCGCACATGCGGGGCGTGCACAGCGCCCCCTGAACTGATGCTGAAAGCGTATAAAAAGCGGGACGTTGAAGATAGTTAATGATTATTTGTTAGTGGCGAACGTTTAGTGAGACCTAAGTATGCTTCCACTACGAAATAAGGAGAAATTCCAACAACTTATGGAGTTTGAATGGGGGATCATTATCGGCCTTCGAGAAGGAGAATTTTCCTATCACGCAATAGGAGCTCGCAGGCAGCGGAACAGTTCCATAGTGATGCGATTTTGCAAGCAGTGTACCGACGAGCACCGAACAAATCGAAAAACTGGCAGTGGACGATGGAAGGTGACTTCAGTGTGTGACGATTCGACACCTGCTCTGCATGGTGGTGAATGACCGTACAACTTCCTCTAGGCAGTTGGCAGCACGTTGGTCCAGTGCTACAGTACTAATGTCGGCTTCGTCAATTCGTCGATGTCTGCTGCACTGTGGATTGCGTGTAAGGGTGCCTTTATACAGGATTTCCCTCATGGCAAACCATCAACAGCTGCATCTGCAATGGGCTCATGAGCGCAGAGCCTGGCAAGCTGATTGGCACCAAGTTGTCTTTTCAGATGAATCATGCTTCAGTTTGTGGGACCATGATGGCCGCATTCGTGTTAGACGCTATGCCGGTGAACGAATTGAGAGTAATCTCAATAGCAACAGGTACGCCTGTGAAGTGCTTACAGCCCGAAGTCTTTCCCTTCCTTCAAGGCATCCCTGGAGCTATTTTTTTCAGCAGGATAATGCACGCCCACATGTTGCAAAGACTGTTCGAGACTTCTGTTCAGTCCAACACATGCAACTCCTTCCTTGGCCAGCTTATTCGCCGGATATAACGCCTATTGAGCAAGTGTGAGATTGGCGTCTCACTCGTGATCCGCATTCTGCAGCTTCAAAAGACGAATTTTTTTCTGCGCATACAAGAAATATGGAATTCTCTTCCACAAGCAGACATTCAAAATCTGTTTGACTTTATGCCACGTCGTATAGCAGCGCTTATTGCATCGTGTGGTGGCTACACTACTGAATTCGGACCCTTAATATTGTTTTTTTCTTTGAAAATTTCGTCATTTATTTGTACTAATACAAGTCGTTTGTGCATTAAATTTCATTTAATTCTGATGATTCCTTCATGGTGTAGCATTTCTTACAAACAGCAGTTTATAATATGAATGGAATTAATGCCACTAATTCAATATGAAGGTAATTGGCATCCTATTTCGTCAATCTGAATCATGACCAAGGGAGAGGATTTAGTACCTTTCTCTCACTTAGCCGCATTTTTTTGGTAGCATCGAAGACAATGAGATATACACTGAAGTGCCACTGAATTAGGATTACCAACCTAGTAACGAGTTGGACCACCTCTGGCCTTGATAACATTTTCTACACGACGAGCCATAGGTTCAACAAGTTTATGAAAACGTTCCGTGCAAATGACTTACAAAATATTGGCTAAAATTGTCCTTAATTCAGTAAGGTCTGTTGGTGCTGTGTGATGGCCTTTCACGCTTTGTTCCAAAACATACCAAAGATGCTAATAAGATTTAAGTTTGGACTTCTAGGTGGCCAATTTACGACAGAAAAGTCAGAGAAATGCTTATCCAACCAGCCAGTAGCCATCCGGGATTTGTGAGAGGTAAAGTTGTCTTGCTGGAAAACTTTGATACAGTGCGAATAACAGAACAGTATACATGGATGGAGGTGATCACCAGCAACTCTACGTACCGAATTGCATTGAGGGAGGTTGGCACACGCACCAAAGATCCCAAACAGTGCCACGAAAAAACACCCCAGGCCATAATTGAGCCACCATGCCCTTGTACCATTCCAACCTGGCATGCTGGATCCATGACTTCATGAGAGTGATGCCATATTCTCAGCCTCCCGTCTGCGTTAAGTAGTCGGAATCGAATCGAGACTCATCACTCCATGCTACTCGTTTCCAGTCCTCTACACTCCAGTCTATGTGCTCTCTTGCCCAGGTAAGACGTGCAGCCCGATGGCGAGCATTAAGCTATAGTACTCTCGTAGGTCAACGGCTCCCGAAACCCATATGGTGAAGCGAGCGTCTGTTTACTGACTGTACGACTGGAACTATCATTCAATTGGGTGGTAATTTGAGTTAATGTTTGGCTTCGCTGGCTACGTACAATACGCCTGACGCGTTTCTCACCACGCACTGTCAAGGCAAATTGTCCTATGCAGTTTGCCCGATCGCTAGTTTTTTGTCCATCATCCATGTATTCTTGGTATACTGTTGATCTTGAAAATCCTAGCTGTCTGACGATAAAGAGTACAAAATAAGGAAGTGAGACACGTTAAATTAAATACCAAGTACACACCCAATGATATTTCAGGAAATATGTCAAATTTTTTGTAACAAAAAAAGGGGATTTTTCAAATTTTAACCAAATGCCACCCCGGGCAGGGTCCGGCTCTAGAGCCACCCCTGCAGACGTCCATGACAAACAACGTTCTCGACGGCCGCCGGTTTCGGAAGAATCGATAGCGAAAGTGGAAGTCGCATTGCTGAAAAATTGAAGGGTGGTTCTATGAGATGATCTCTAATGTCAGAAAGTCCTGGATTTACAAAATGTTGACAGACAATTTTAGGTATGCCGAGTCCTGGAAATGTTTACGGAAGGCAACAAGCAGAAACGTGTTGAAACGCCACGGGAATTTCTTCAGACCTTCGAAACCCATGGCATCCATTCTTGGACTCTATTGTCATGGGGATGAAATCTGGGTCCACAGCACGACACCGGAAATGAAAGAACAATTTCGTCAGTGGAAACATCCAGGGTTGCAGAAGTTCAAACAAACATTGACAGCTGGCAAAGTGATGACGAGTGTCTTTTGGTACAGGAAGGGGTTATTGATCCCCGATTTCCTGCCAGCTTACAACAGTCAATGCGGACTACTACTGTGAGATGTTGAACCATCACCGCGCGATTCAAAACATTAGGAGAGGGATGCTCAGGGAGGGAGTGCGTTTACAGTGCTCAGCCGTAATTTTCAAACGATCTCGTTACAAAATTTGGATGGAATATTGTCATTCACCCACCCTACAGCCCAGACTTAGCCTCAGGTGACTACCATCTGTTGAAGAAAAATACCTGTGTGAGAGACGCCTTTCAGAACCGGAGAGGAGCTGAAAGAGGTTTTAAGATACCTTCGTGGAGGAAGAATTCTAAGATTCCGGCATAAAGAAAATGGTACACAAGTGGCGCAACGTACATCCCCACATTGCGGGAGGCCCAAAGCCTGATTGACGCCCAGCACGTATTTGGGCTTGGGGACCAAAACCTGACTTTACAGGAGGGGGACAATATTCTCCGTTACGCCACTGTGGTACACCGCACGCAAAAATGCATTGATCTTTATTCAATGCCAATAAACATGTTTTTTATTGTGAAAAATCTTATTTTATGGACAATCCTCGTACAAGCACATATATTATGGATTCCAAGTTATCACAAGAGAATAATTCCCTCCTATTAAAAGTTTATCATTTAACAATGGTGTGCTCTTTTAAAAAAAATAATCCTGTTTCTTGTGAACTAAAAGGGGACTTATTAAATAATAATGGATATTTAAAAGATACCATGTAAAATAATACTTTTCGATATATCCAGAAGTAAAAAAGTTGGAGATAAGACACCTTCCTAATACACATCCAAGTTCTTATTAAATATAGGATGGATAAAATCCCTTCACCTAATATTTTTTAATAAATTACGGATTTTATGAAACAATTTATTAAAAAGTTTATTTTTGCTGAATGGAAATTAAGGTATTTAAATCCCACATTACAAGTCTCTCCAAGATTGCTAATAAACTATTTTTGATCAGAAAATTTGTGAAAAATTGGAAAGGAGCTAGTACCTCTATCTTCCATATAGACTTTGATGTTGTTTCATTTAAAATGTAACAGTGATAGCACTGGTTTTAGTAAAATTAAAACCCAAATTTTCTGGTTATCCTTTTTTTTTTCTAAAACTGGTTTTATAAAAAATACAAAAATTGATAAATTTGGGAGACAGAATGTCAAATAAACAGACTACTTTATATTTTAAAAATACATATCAGATTATTTTTTTTAAAATCTAATTATCATCAATACTAGGACCTCTGAATAAAATTTTTTAAAACATTGTGTATTTGACCACTTCTTTCACAGAATTGACACCAAATGGAATACTAATCACTGCTAATATGCATTAACCTATAAAAAATATATATCTTGGGAAAAAATATAACTGACCATACCCTAACATAGGCTGAAATAAATTTTAATTCATGTGTTATTGAAAAATTACATTACCGAAGAGCACTATTATTGAATATTTTTTGAAAACTGCAAACAGGGTTGAGCAAGCTAAATAATTTTTTGAATCAGAATTATTTAATGAGCAGCAATAATTTACAGTAACACGTAGTTATTAAATGTTTTTAATTCGATATGTTAGTCACAATAAACATTTAGCTGTTTTGATCAGTGTAGTATAGTATATTTAGACACAGAGTTTTTCTTTACAGTGGACAACACAGGAAAAATTAAAAATTAGTTTATCTTTTTTTAAACTTCTCGTTTCTTGAAACCAGCTTTGCAACCCCTAGCAACAGTCTCCATTATTCTGCCTGATTAATCCTTCATTGGAATTAGGATTTAATTGTATTTACTCCATTTGCACACTGTTGGCCATTAAATTTGTGACCATAACTACTAAACAATATAGCAGATGCTATTATTTTTTTTAAAAAAAAGTACAGAAGAAAGAAGAATTGATGATTTCAAGATTTTACAGATTGAATTTAAAAAGTCTTATAATTCTAATAAATTAGAAGTTCTATTAAAATTTAGAAATAAGTAAATACCCTTTACCTACTGATTTCATTCTTTATGTTTACTTAAATGGATGATTTATAAACTGCCAAGTCTATGTTAAAAAGGCAGAGTAAAATTAACTAGACATGATTTACAATCATATTATTTAATTTGTTATTGGTCATTCAATGTTTCATTTCATAATAGAGAAGTGAAACATTAAATTAATCAATTGAAAGAATAGCATTTGAGAAATGATGCCCTACAAGGAAATAAAACAAAGGTAACATGGAAGTGTGTGAGTTACATTTACCAGGTTCAAAAATGAATTTATGAACTGAATGCTAAATAAAATGAAAATGAATGTGCATTAAATGATACTAAGCAATGATAATTTTAAAAATAAGAATAAACATGTAGAAAAGTGTCAAATTGCTTGAGATTTCAGAATATTTCACTCATTATAATTTTAATGGAGTTCATTGATAAAGTAATTGAATTATGAGTAAATACCCTATTTACTCGAATCCAAACCACATCCCAAATTCTCAACGTCTTTGTGGAAAATGAAAAATGGTGTAAAATAGTTTAGAACTTGTGATTGCTCTAATTGCCCTAGCCAACACATTGTTTAAAATTTGATTCTAAGCCACAACCGATTTTCAGTAGCTTTAATATTTGAAAAAAAGTGTGGCTTGGATTCGAGCAAATACGGTATTAATAGAAATCTTTTGAACAATTTCGTTTTAAGCAAATTTATCAAAAGGATGCAACTGCAATTAGAAGAGGTAGTTTTTTTACTTCTGTGAATCTGTTTATATTTGAATGACTTTATATTGAATTAATTACTTCGAACACGATTCATTTATTTTAAAATAATTTGAAGCCAAAGAAGAATTTAAAATCATTTTCCACATAAATTTTCAAATCCACAAAAAATAATGTGCATTAATCTATAGAAAAAGTAAAATCAAAATACTAACTCACAGAGCAAACATTATTGACACTGAACATATTAATTCCTTTATTTTGAAATATAATCATTCAAAAATTTCAAGCATCAAGACTAGCATGAAAGCTCTAAGATGTAACAACATTTAGAAAAAAATGCTAGACAACCATAATATACAATTCATGTAAAAGTATAAGTACAAAAAGTAAATAAATTTTAAGCTTTAGATGTTTTTTCATACTTCTTCCATATAATTAACAAATTCTTTCAAATAATATATCAATTCCAAAATTTAAAAAAATTTATAAATTTTGCTCAAAAGTTTTTTTTCACAAAATTGTTGCAAAGATAACATGAAAATATTAAAATGTTATTATAGAACATATATTTATGGCATCAAATCTTAGAAAACCTTATGGCAATTATTTTCTTGATATCGAAACAACATTAGTATAAAACGTTTGTGAATAAGACTAGCATTAAAGCTCTAACAATGTAACAGTGAAAAAGAAAACCTACTTCATAGCATTATGTAATATTTCAAAGATAACTACAAAAAGTTTAATACATGCAAAAGAAGCCTTAGAATTACACTGAATTCCAGCAATACTATTTTAAGAACAGTATACTTCTGACTTGTATATTATTTAAAAATTTTAAAAGTGTATAATTTTGGCTTAGTAATGGTATTTTCCCTTCAAAAAGCTGCATTTAGATTTACGCTTACAACTATTTATGAGCTATTGGAACTTAAGCTACTGGTAGCTGAATCACTGGTTTGGACAATTTCAGAAGAAAATACATCTACTGAAGAATCAGAACAAGAAGATGATAAAGAATCTGTCAAATTTACAAGGTGTTCGCCTGAATGTCTGCGAATACTTCCTCCTGTTTGGATGAGATGTCTTCTTTCATTTGAAGAATCATCATCCGATTCACTGTTTTAGTTTCCGGGAAATGTATTTTTTATCGGGACCATAAACCCTTAAACAAGGTATTGATTTTTAACGGGGAAGAAGACATATTTTGGAAAAGGGAAAATTTGTTCCCCGGGTGTAAGAATGACTGTTAAAAAATTTTAAGGGGAAAAAAGTATATTTTTTAAGAAACCCAAAAAAACTCAAAGCTTTGGGGAAATTACTTGTTTTCCCAATGATTCATAAAATTTCTTTTTTGGGGGCCCATCTTTTTCAACCAAATTTCTGAGATTCATGAAATTTATTGGGATAATTTGGCATTTTAAAATGTTCTCTAGATATGTGATTAGATGAGTTTCAGGATCTTCAAAATCCATATTTAAAATAACTGAAAAATTAAAAAAATAACATTAATACACATTTTAGACAAAAATGAGCAACAAAATAAATTTTTTAAAAAAAATTTAAATTTAAATTTCCACAAATACTTAAAATATAAAAATAACATTTTAAAAAAAAAAGAAAAGACTTTTAACTTGTCACCATAATATTAAAATTAAGCAAAGATAATTTATAAAGTAAAAAATAATCTAATGATGACTATGAAAAACGTATTAAATGATTAAAACTTACCATGCTCTATTTTTATATTAAGGGAAAATAAAAAGGATTTTTTAAAAACCCAATCTTTTTTTTGACAGAAATAGTTAAATAAAATGTAAAATGCATTAACATTTTGATATAAGATTTTATTTGAAATAAATTACCCCATATTTTTAAAAAATTGTATTTAAAAAAGAGGGTCGGAACCTTGTAAACTAAGGGGCACCCCTCCAAACCTACCAATATATACCCAACGGTTTTGGGCAGCAAAAATGGAAATAGAGGTAAAAAAATACATTTTTTCCCCATTAAAAATTTTTCCCCCCATTTAAAGGTATTTATTAACATAAAAATGAACAACATAAAATATTAACTATTCAATTCAATATAAAAAAAATAAAATTGTTCATATATTCCGTACTACATATCTTTTCAACATATTTATTAAAAGAAATAAACAATATAAAATATAAGTATTTTTTTTCAAGAAACTAAGTTAAATAAAAATAAATATTTTAATGCACAAACCTTGTTCCTGCATTGCTCTACTTCATATCACAATAATCAAGGAAAATTTAATATTTTGATTTACCCTGAACATTCAGTTGTTAACTTAACTTTTTGGGCCCAAAAATTTCCCCATTTAAAAAAATACTTTATCACATAAAAATGGGGGAACCAAAAGTGTGGGAGCAAAATGTTCCCTTCCCAAAAAATTTTTAAAAATCTATCAATGGCATCCAATAATTTAAAATATCTGTCAATTTATCTTAAGAGCTATCTTTCACATTTTTCTTTGTAATTCTTAAAAGTTGCTTTCCATAATTTTGAAAATGTTAGGCCAATAAACTCCATTTTAAAATTGACAATTTGCATTCACTAAAAAAACTGATAAATTTGTAGAGTGCCACTGAGATTTGTATCACATGTTGCCGATTCCTGATATAGAGGTTCAGAGTAAAAAGGAAAGTAAAATAATGGAAATGGCGAAATATTAGAAACACTAAAAGAACATATATGTAACTCACAATCCTTAATTTGATACCATTTATTATAAGGAAAAAGTCTAATAGCATAAAGTTTTAAAGAATAATTCTCATTAAAAGGTTTAGAAAATTACATTTTAGAGAGGCATTCATATTTTGCTTTTCTCGCTTATTTGATTAATATACAACTTCCCTTTTGTTTTTCTCTTTAATGCTTTATTTGTTAAATAGGACCTTGGACTGAAGTTAATAAAATGAGCCTCAAGTAAGTCAAATTTAGTATTGCTTCCCAAAAGTAAATTTTTTATAAAATTTAATAACTATTTGACAGTTATTATATTATACATCTATTGATAAATGGGAATATATATATATAATTTGGATAATTTTTAAAAAACAAAAAATTCTTTAAATTGAAATTTTTATATTTTGCTTGTAGAAAATTCTAGTTTTAATTAAGAAATACTATAGATTCTAAAATTATAGTATTCTTAAAATTCTCATCTAAAATTAATTAAAATACAAATTAAATCTTCATGTGTATTGATATACATAATGTTACAACTTATGAATACATATATATATAAAAGATGCCCAACAAATTATTTTATATTTTACTCCACAACACATTAAACAGCCACATTGTTTTATTTCATACTGAATAAAATAAATGTTTTGCATCATTGCTAATTACCATAACAATTTGAAGTTTCAAATTATTTTTTCCCCTTTACAATATTAGATCCCCTGCCTCCATTAAAAAATAAATATAATAAAACCATTTTCAGTTTATTTTTAAAACAGTTTCCACAATACATTTTTACTGGAAACAACCAATGTAAGAAAACTCAAGTTTATTTACACATATATTCTTTCAAATCTTAATGTATGTTAATGCATCTTCATTAGTTTTGAGAAAAACTAATTCGTCTGTGAACCCAAATCTTAATTTGCTACATTTAATGTCAAAAGATCTTTTTCTTTGAAGTATCAACACTTAGTTTTTGAATAACGATAGTTTCTTCAATTGTCATAACCAATTTCAGATTACAATTCTAATAAGTCTTTGTGTGTAATTTTAAACACAAAGAAATCCATCAAACTATGAAAATTTTTATTTTCAAGTTAATAATTTCTCATGAAATTAGCAGATATTTTTCAACTAAACAGTATATTCATAACCAGTTTTGAAATAAAAAGATCTTATCTATCTGTAAGGCATTTAGAACAAAAACTTCATAATTTTTTTATTCCAATTACAGTTATGATAAGCATTATCTAATTTAAAATCCCAATTTATATATAAGTATATATCCCATACTTAAAAGATACAAAACAAAATCTTGATATATAACTTGGTCATTTAGCACTTTCAATATACTTTATATGAAAGCTAAACCATTAAAGATTCATACATCTACAATATAATTCATGATTCAGCTCATTTTTTGAATTGTAATAATTATTCCTAGAATTTTATGATTTCATTTACCAATAAATCACTTATTGAGAAATTATCTTATCAGATAAAAATAGTGTTTTTAAAATTACTAATGCTTGTCTTTTTATAACAGATTGGACATAAAGTAATTATAAAAAAACGGTGAAATTGTCGAATCGGCCGCTTCTCCGCCAAATTTAGGAAAATCTCGTATTTGGCGCGTTTTTGTCAAAAACGACTTCTCCTTCACTGGAGAACAAATTCAGAAGAATTACCAGATTTAGCGCATTTATCGAGAAAACACTTGGCGTGAGAAGCGGCCGATTCGACAAATCAACCAAAAAACAACATTCCACTGATCAAAATATATGTAAGAAATGAATAAGGTATCAATTTTATTTTAAGAATATATATTAAAAAAAAAATCATTGGATTATTCTAGATTTGCCACTTTTCATTATAAGACAATATTTGAAACATTTAACAACAAAAAAATGCAGGAAAAGTTATCAAAGTCAACTTGTTGTATTTAAATTACATACATAAACATATGTCCCTTGCAAAAATTGGGGTTAGCAGAAATGAGTACAATTTGCTAAGTAAGGGTAAACAAATAATATGGAAACAAAAGAACAACATATTTATTTAAAACACAAGTACAAAAGTTCTCGTGTTTTTTTGCAAAGTACATTTGAAATGCGTTTCACAAAGCTGTGCATAATTTTAAAATGCATCTTACTGATTACAGTTTATACTACTGATTACAATTCTAATAGAAACTTCATGAAATAAACAAAAAATGTCAAATTCAGTCAATTAAAATTAATGCTCATTGTGCATTAGATTTTACATCTTCATCTTCCTCCTCTTTAAGTACACCATTTTCTGGATAATTTGGTAAATATTTCCAATGAGCAATCTTAAACTTTTCTTTAGATTTTTCACACCAAAGAAGTGTTCGCAGAATAAATAGTAAATGATCAGTACCAGTAGGTTTTTGTTTCTCTACTATGTTCAACAGAAATTTCAGATTTTCTTCTAAATGTTCCTCGGTCATATCCAATCGACCAAAGGGTACATCTATCCAACCAAAATCTATTTCAAGGCTACTGTGCTTTAATTTATATTCAATTCCATTTATAAAACTTTTGACTGCTTCTACCACATCTAATCTTAATAACCCATTATTTGTGTTAGGGAATTTCTTGCCTAATATACCACGAAGAGTATTTGCTTCCTTCAGCATATCCGGATGACAAATAACAAAATCAAAATCCTCTTTCGATACAGTGCCCGCCAAAATTTGTTTGATCAAGGCTGATGATCCAGAATATGCAGCTCCAGCTTCTGTTGCTTTAACTTGTTCATCAACTTCTTTACATAATACTATGATCTTATTCTTCTTTAGTACTTTAAATTCATGAGGAAATGTTACAATACCATTAAGTTCCTCAATATACCGATCTTTTTTCTTCAGTTTTAGTTCTAATTCAACGTTCGCATAAATTAGAGCCGATGGATCGTTTAACATTTCAGGGCAATGTGATTCTCTGTGCATTTTAACAGCTTCAGCAACAGTGTAAGGTTTTCCGCGATATAGTTTCATGTTGTAAACATTGTCGATGGGTTTCGTTTCTAGCCAGTTTTCGTCGGTGCATCTTTTTCTTTCCAGTTCTGCTGATACTTTAATTTTTCGTTGCAGATATTTTGGTATAGATTGAGGTTCATTCTTTTTTTGTGCTTTTCTGGCCTTTTTCTTAGCCAAGGCGGCAACTCGAGTACCTTTTCTAGCGGCGTATCGAACAATCTCGAGATTAGGAGCTACATAAATTTTATTACAATTCAATCCTAAGATATTTAACTGGGAAGCTCTAAAAGAATAATTCATAAAAGCGGGAAATAATGTTTTAGTAAACATTATGGACACGAAATTAATCAGAAAGAACAATGAAGTTTTAGTGCAAGAAATAACCTTAAAATTAAGAGAAAATTAATAAAAAGTAAAATTTTTTAACAAGTCGAGAGTTACCTTTAATGTGATATATACTAAACAAAACGTCGTGTTGCAAGATCCTCTTCTGAGAAATGTTTGTCTGAAATAGAGGGCGCTGTGAAATGCCCCACCTTTGTGGCTTAACTACTAACACACAGGTGGGAAAAAAAAAGAAACGATCGATCATGTATTAAATTTGCTTATATTTGATACATTGATTGCATACATTGCGACATTGATTTTTGTATGTTTCATGCTTCATCACTTTAACTTTAAACATAAAAACTACCATGAAATTTCTGATTCCATCGCAACATAATATCAATTAATCAATTGAGAAAAAAAGAAGCTGCAGTCCGTTTGGGATTTCTCATAAAAGGGGCCGACCAGGTAGAGGGACTGATGCTTGTTATATTTCTCGAGGTTTAATGTCCTCACATCACTGGTGTAGCTAGTTCTGAGTAGGCCCTGTATAAAAATTCCTTCGGGGCACCTTTTTAGATATCAGAACCCTGTTAGTGGGAATGTAGTTACATATGTTGGGGCCCTGTCAAATTGATACTGTAGTAGCTACACCCCTGCCTCACATTTCAGTGATATGGAAATTGGAAAGTGGGGTATAATCTCAGATGTCGCGTCCTTGTTCTTGGTCGTATCTCAAAATTATGAATGCGTCATGAAAAACCCACATGCAACTTCAAAATGAAATATTAATAATAAAATAAAATAAAATAAATCATAGGAGTTATGTGTTTTTCTTTCAGGATTAAATTGATAGCAACACTGAACAGCGAAGCGTTTCTTTTTAGTACCAAGGGAAAACAAGAGTGATAACAAAATGAAAAAATTTCCAAGAGAAATAGGCGAGAAAATAGGACACTGGAAAGAACTCAAGAGAAAGGGAAATCGAAATAGAGACCATGAAAGATAGAGAAAGAGCAAAATTATGCAGCGGTTTAGAACAAGACATCAATTACTGCAGAGTAAGGTGAGGATATAAGGATTTTTAAGAATAAGCCAATGTGTGGAGATGAAATAAATTGGATGTGAAAAATAAAGTAATTTTTATTTAGGAGAAATACAAAATACTTTTTTCTGTAAAGTTACAGAGTTAAGATTGACAGTAAATATCGTTATGGTTTGTTGAACTTTATATACGCACTTACGATAGATCTACTTCGCGTTATAGTTTGATCTTAATAAATTTGAAGAAAAATATAATATATTTCCAGATAATTTTTGTAATCAGATGACGAATGAGAAGGATATTAACACCACTCGATAAAGCTGCGCGAGGGCTATTGGTGTGATGGACTTCATAATTTTGAACCATGATCTAGTGACGATACTTGAGTTGGCACCTCCTCTCCTAACTTCTGCATCATACCAATGGGAGTACTTTTGAGTCTCGACCGATTTAATGTGCAATGGCCCTCTCTCCACGACGGGCCTTCAGCGGCACTAGGTTCGAACTCATGACATATCGGCCACGAGTCCGTGACCTTGACCAATATACTATGACTGCCACAAATCAGGTGTCAAACTTAATAGCGTTAGTTATAACATATCCCCCCTTTTTTAGAGACATTTTACCTTTAAAAAATGCTCTACAGTCATTTTTGTGACGTCAGTGGCACTTTCCTATCTTGTAAAATTATAAATTAATTTGAAAATTTCGGGATATATTGTTCTATTTCATTAAGTGTTTTAAAATTATAGTTAAAATAATACACACATATTAACTTTTGGGGTTATTTATATTCTCTGCATATAATACCCACATAAATTTAAAATTATCGAGGCTTCTCATCCTGTGAGAAAAAGTTATAATTATACTTTTGCAATAAATGATAAAAAACAACAAATTTTAAAAAAGTAGAGTGTTTTAAAATCACACAATTCGCGGTTTACTTATCTTACGGAATTTTCATGTTTTATTTTAAGATCAGTCGGAAATCACATTCTATTTAGTAGAATTTCCAGTTTTAACTTTCCAATTTCTCTATAATATTGTTTAAAAAAATCTTACAATAGTAATATTTTTTTTATCTGTAAGCATTCATTAAATAGTTAGAACTGCAAAATTGTAATTTTTATTATTGAACAGATAGTAAAGAAGGAAACAGAAAATTATAAATTTAAAAAAAATAATCAAATTATGAACCGAAGAGATCCTAAATTTTGAACAAATTTAACTAAATGAAAGATAATAAAAAATATCCTGCGATATTAAATTCTAGGACTTTAAAATTATATAATATGTAATAGGACAGCAAATAAAGCATTAGTTGGAAAAAGTAACTTTTAAATACTCGCTATAAATAAGAAAATATTTTAAACTATGATAAATAATAACTCAGACAAATAAGTATACATTTTAAAATACATGGAATCAAGTTAAAAGTGTACTAAAAAGTATGGGAATATTGTGCATTAAATAAATAATACTTCTTTTTCTTCCCGGGTGTGATAGCCCCGGACTATAGTTATGGCTAAGGTTTTCCAATTTGATGCTTTAATAGTTTTCTTATCTTTTCCATGCAGTCAACCCCTCAAGGGGCTCACCTTCTTTAGGTGAGTACGGGTGTCCCAATCCCGAGGTGCCCAGTGATCTTTTTCCTTCCAAAGGGGTTTACTGTCTTTGGTAAACACAGATGTCACGACCCCGGGATACCCTAGTGATCCTTTATTTTCGACCCTCTTTCTTGTCATGCAATTTTCCCTTTTCTTCTTTTTATGTTTAGACTACAGATAATTACTTTCAAATGTGCATGCACTCAATTATTGATTGATTTGTTTTATTGTATTACTTCTCCATTATTAACATATTTTGGTTTTCATTTCGTATTGCGATAAATTAGCTTTTTCATTTTTCCTTAATTTTTTTCTGATATCAATTTTTGTATTACTTGTTTTTTGTTTACATCGTTGGTCTGCCAACCCGCATGTTTGCCGTGTGCGGCGTCCCGTAAGGAGGAAAATGGTGTCCTGGGGATACCTTTACGTTCCCTTTGGCCCACGCTTCACTGAAAATGGGAGGCAGAAGTTAGCCCACTCCTGTAAATCGGCTGGTCATAAGTCTCTTGGAGACATTGCTGTAGGGTTTCGAAAAATAACAAATTGAAACTATGTGTGAAGTAGCATAAACCTTGAGACATAGCCATCCTGTGATAACTATGTCTGGGGTGATTCGCGTAAGCTAGAGGTGTGGGATTATCTAAATGATGAGACATTTTGGATTCTTAACACAACTTTTATTAAGAATAACTTAAATTACTTAATTCTAATTAACAACTTTCTTAAAGTGAGAATCAGCCAACAATTAAACTTTTAAATTCAAGTCAGATCGCAACTAGAACACTTATCTTAATTATATTTAATTAACTGTCTAATCTAACTTCCTATACAAAAAAATTACCTTTTATAGAGTCACCTTCCTTCCTAGGTTGAAGTAATTCCTATTATGTTAATTGAGGAGAGATTACAAAGCTTTCTTAATCCTTCTTATTATTAATGGCGATGAGCGTATCCTTCTTCAGAGCTGTAGGACGTCTAACCTTTATTCCCAACAATTCCGCACTAAGTTATCTCTAGGCTTGCCTCTATATCTCACCAAACCTTCTATCCTTTTTAAAAGTATATCTCTTTTTGCATATTCGATCCGTTTCTCTTTTTGGTTTTTGGGGTTGGGGAAAATTTTTTGCCATTAATCGTGGCCGTCAAAGAACTTAGGGTTATGTTAGAAGAAGAACGCGGGGGGAACTTTCAAAACCCCTTCAAATAGTAATGCTTATATAGAACAGTATTTTTTTTTAAATTCTATTATTTTTGGTCTGTAATGTGTGATTTATCAATTACTTTATATATTGTTTTCATTTGTATATTGTTTTGCTTGTATTTTAAATATTGTGTATCAATAAGTTATCATCATGATTATGTTCTGTGTAAGTCTTGCATGTTTTAAAAACTTTTTAATCCCGGGAAAAACATGTTCGTGTACGTGTACGAGAATGAAAAATTTTCTGGCACTCATATTTGGGGAATTCTGTCGCAGAAAAATTTTAAAATTAGGAATAAAAAAACCCCCGGGGGGAGATGACCCACTTGACGGTGGATATTAAAAAAACGTCTCTTCAAGGTGTTTTCCCCTGATAAAAGTAAAGGGTTGGGGCGAACCCCTGAGTTGTTTTAAGAAATGATAAAATAATTTTTTTAAAAGGTTTAAAAGTGTTTATCTAACTATTAGGGGTGCATTATTAAACGTAGAAGTAAGAAATACAACAATAGTCAATGAAATACCAATTATTTATTCGAAACAAATTAAAAAAAATTTTAAAAAAATTAAAACTTGGTTTTTTGACATATAACATCTTTCTTCTCGGTTGCTTACCCACTAAAATATCAACCCCTATGTTAATTCTATGGTGCCTTTTTTTTTAAAGAAGGGGGTTGATTTTAGGGGATCGAAAAATTTACTACCTGTATGGTTGGGAAAGGTAAAAGGGTTTCCCACCCCCCAGATGCCCCCCCTCTATATATTTTGCCGTGCAAACCCTGACTGGTTCCTTTGATCATTTCACGGGAAGCAGTTCGGGGTTTTGATAAAATACTTACTTTTCATAAAAAGGAAATGCCCTTTGGGAAGGGCGTTTTTTTTAACATTTACTGTCAGGGATCATCCCCTTGGGATTTGATGAAATTCCAAATTTTTCGCCATTTCCCTGCGACATATCTTTGGAAATTTCCCAACGAGTGGGGGTCGAGTCCAGCAAGCGGGCCCCTAAATAAACAAGTCCACTTCAAACTCAGTGAGACTCCTTTCTTGAGTATTTTTTAATGAGATATAACTGAGCTATCACCAACGAAAAATCGAAAAATGTTGAATGGTATTGAAGTCTAGATGGTGTGGGAATAGGTTTTTATTTCTACAGGAAAGTGAAAGTTATTTCTTTTTCACTGACAGGACAGCGTCGTACGGGCCTTCCTTAGACTTCCTTTCCATGCTATCTTGTTGGCTAAGGTTTTCCGGTTAGTCACCTTAGTAGTTTTCAAATGTTTTTGCTGGAAATCAATACACCTATTTTGGGTTTCCCCCTTTTTTTCTGGCCCAAAAAAAAACACCCCAAGGAGGTGTTTTCAGTTTGAAAGTCGGGGGTAGTTTTTTCCCCGCTTAGGCACGCTATTTTTGGCCCTTTTGGCGGCGTTTCTCAAACTGTGGAGCCCCCCCTGGGGGGCGTGATAACTCTACTTGGGGGGCCCGACATATTGAAAATTCTAAAAAAAATATTTTTTAAAAAAAATATTAATCTACTGAAAGTAAACAAAAAAAATGCATTCTGATACAATAAAAAAAAAAATTAACTTTTTCCATTTTATATAATACATTTAAATTGTTTTTTTGCAAATGTATTTTATTTTAAATTTAAAATACCAAGTTAGGAACAAGTTTAATAATTACCAGTAAACCCTTGCCCTTGTTTTGTAAAAAAAATTATGCACAAAAATTAAACTTACCATTTAATTTGTACGGTTTATAAAAAAATCCAACTGCAGTTTTAAAAAGTTACAGGGTTCTCTCCCCAACCTCTGTTTTTTTCCCCAAGGGGGGCGTATGTAAACCTTTGGGGGGGGTAGATTTTTTTTTTATGGCGAAAAAAGAGCAATTTTTTGGCCCATACTGCGCCAAACTTTCCCTTGGGCCCTTGGGTCTGGACGGGAAGTGATGCATTGGGAAGGGGATGAAAATGAAAAAATCAAAAACCTTCTCTGAGATAAAATCCTTCGAAAAACACTAAAAAGGGCCCAGTTATTGCATTAAAAGCCTTCGGAAAAATTTTTTATGGATATTAGTTGCACAAAAAAGATCCTTCGGAAAAAGATATATATACGCCCGGGGGAATTTTAAATTTGCAGTGGTTGAGCGGGACGTATATATACCCTGATAATTTTTAAAGGGGGTTATCGTATTGTATTTTTAGCGTAAAAGGGTAAAAGGTTTTTTAAAATTTTCCCATTTTTTGGAGGGAAAGGGGGGCTCGATGAAAATTATGATTGAATATTGGGTCGCAAATATTAAAAAGTTTGAGAAGCACGGGCCCCTGGGACAAAAAAGTTTTGGGGAGCTAAAATTGGATGGCGAAAAAAAAAATTTAAATTATAACAAACGTACCACCACCCCTAGCGGCCCCGGAAGAAACTTCTGCCCCCAAAAGAGGTAAAAGAAAAATAAATCTACTATGGAAAAAAAAAGAAACAGTTTAATTTTGTTTGCCTCAAAATGATACCCGAAATGGGAATTGATTAAAAAAATGTTTTTAAAAGGATCAAAATTTGAAAAAACTTTTTTGTAAAAATCAATACCGGGGGCTCAACAATACCAGTGACAAAAAAAAGTTGCCAGATTAAAAAATATTTTTAAAAAAAATAAAAAATACGTTGATCTATATTTACCAAAAAAATTAAATATTTTTATTGCTTAAAAAATCCGAAAAGACGTTCAAAACTATTTGTTTACATTTTTGCTCTTTAAACACCCCTTTCCCGGGTTTTTAAAATTTTTTTCGGGTTTTTTAAATAAGCTATAACTTAGCTTCTAAATATCGTAGGAACTAAAATAAAGTATTTTTTTGGAAACTTAAGCGTATGGACTATAATATTAAAACATAAAAAAATTTTTAAAATTTTTTACCACAAACCAAAGGGTTTTGGGTAGTTCCTTAACAACTTTACAGGCTTTTATTATTTATTGGGGCTACTAAACCGGGGCCTAATAAGGGGCCCAAATTTGGGGAAAAAGCGCTCCCAAACTGGTTTTCAAATTTGCGGGTACCAAAAAATTCCTCCAATTTTCATTTTTAAAGTCATTCCCGAACAGCGTGTTTAATTTAAAAAAAAAATCTCAACTACGTGGAAACAAAAAAAAAACAAAAAAAATTCTCCCAAAAAAAAATTCATATAGCTTCAATATACTTACACTTTGATATTATGTGTAAAAAAATGTAAAACACTTTTCGAGTTACCAAATATAATGCAAAATTTAAAGACACCTGGAGAACGAATAAATAAGGGAAAATTTCGAAATTTTATTTAAAAATTTGAATTCAGAATACGGGATTTTGTTGTGTTTTTCTTAAAGTAGCTATAACTTGTTAATACACTTTAAATATTATTTTAAAATATATTGTCCCCAAGTCTTTGATTTGTGGCTCCGTAAGTTGACAGTTTGAAGACCGTTTCACAGTCCCCATTAATAAGTTTCCATCAAACTTAACAAAAAAGGGAACTTTTTAAAAAAATTTTTGTTTGAAAATATTTTCTTTTTTACTATAGAGATACTTTTGGGGCCTTTGTCTTAAAATTTTTTTAAAAATCCACATTACATAATAAAATTCTGAGCTACCAACCATATTAAAATTTAGGTAGGCAATTTAAAAATTAATTCTTTGACGTTAACATTAGTGTTTGATAAATCGTATTATGTTCCCAACGTTTGGGGAAAAAACATGTATTTTTTGAAAAAAAAATAAAAGGTTACGAAAGTAAATGAACATATCACACACACACAAATGGTATCATCATATTTCATAATAAATTTTTAAAACCCCGGTAGAAAACGTAAAAACTTTTTTCGATTTCACCATCTATTCATCTCTGAACATTATCAGCATTCTTTTTTTAAAAAATTCTCCTTAAAAAAAATTCATCTATTCATAAAATTAAGTTTTATAAATGACTAGCAAGAGTTATTTTTTTATAGATGCGAGTTTAGTTTTTATGAGCTAAAGGACTTTTTTAATTTTTTAAAATTGTTGGAATTCAAATTCCCGGTATAAAGTCGTTAAACCCCGATAAAAATACATTAATTTTTCAATTCTAAAAACCCTCCCGTTTTATTAATGAATGGAGATTAATAAAAATGGTTGTAAAAGACGTCCCAAAACGTGTAATTTTCATACAAAAAGATAAAAACTAAAAAAAAATGTCACAATTTTTTGACTTAGTAAACTTCTCTTTTTTTAAATGTTTGATTTCTCTTTAAATTTTTATTTTTTAAATCTTTTTTTGTCGCGCCCCACCCCCGGGGGAATCCCGGGGCCCCCCTCGGGGGGCCGCGCCCCTTTTGGGGAAAAACTGTGCTAGAGTGATGGGGCCCACCGCCCCACCCCTTCAATGATTGTAAAAGTTGTCTTGAGGGATACTTCAAGCGTCCCCCCACCCGGCCCAGTGCGCAAAGATGCACCTGAACCAAAGGGGGGTGGGTTTGAATCCCAAAAACATGGATTTTGGAAATAAAAATCTTATAAATAAGATTTTGTAAATAAAAAGAATTATATAGATAATATATAATTAAAAAAAAAATTTTCTAAAACCCTTCTCTTACTAGGTTTTTCTTACTAGAAAATTTTTTTTTTTAGTTACTTCTTTTAAAATAATTACAATTAATAAAAATATGTATATACATGTCAGATTTACAATATTAAGAAGCAAAAATATACCTTTTAAATTAACATTAAAATTTTTTTAAACACATTAAATTTATAATTACATTTTTTAATTTCAATTCATTTTCAATACGTAAATTTACCCTAAGAAAACCCGTATAAAAAGGGAAAGCGGCGTTAACACGTTAAAGCTTTTACGTTATTTTTCCCTTAAAAAAATGCTCAGAAGTTTTCATTTCATTAATAATATCAGCGCCTAAAAGTAAAAGATAGTAAAGCGCGATAAGCTATGAAAAGATGATAATTACCAAGTTGAAAACGGGTTTATACACAATAATGTTTTACTCTATACCTTTTTCAAAAAATATTTCATTAATTTGCTCTTCTAATTTACAAAAGAGGGTGATGCCGTAAGGCAGTGGTTCCTAAACTGTGTTCTGCAGAACCCTGGGGTTTCATGAGGCATACTCAGGGGTTCCATGAGTCATAATGAAAAATTCGAGAAGAAATAAATATGTATTCAAAATGGATTCTCGTTTTCAATCAAGTTTATATAGTTACAAGTATCTATAGCTCGTCCTATATACTCATTAAAATGATATAAATGACTTTATTATGCAACACTTTTTTTAAACTTTTATTATAATATAATAAATTAATATTAAAACGTTTTATCTTTATACATATATACTTCCTACTAGATTGAGAATACTCTATTGTTTATTATCTCGAGTTTCACGCGCGCACGAGATAATTTCTACTCATTAGTTAAGAAAATGCCTTGCAAAACTAAATAGATTTCTAATGGAAAATTCAACTTTTTGTATTTGTGATAAAAACACATTTAATGTGAAGGAGAAGAAACAACTTATCAACATATCAACAGATTTGATGCTATAATCTAAATTTAACAAAAACAGCATCTAAATTTTAGGTTGAAAATTCATACGAAATACTCGGGTTTTTTCATACAGCTGTAAGCATTAAAATGCCATTCAGAGCATTGTGTTTAAGTGAAATATATTTCTCATCGTGAGTGACTGCAAAAATAAAGTATAAAACAAATTAAACTCTGCATAAGTAATGCGATTGCGTTTAATCTCTAGACCTAGACTTCGACAGTTTGTGTGAAAAAAAGTATCACGTATCCCAGTTATTAAATAATGCATAGATAAGTGACACTTGGATCACAAATTAATATTATTAATGAGTAAAATTACACTAAAAAATTAGATTAAAATTTTTGATAATAAATGCAGTACTTTTTTTAATTGCCTTTACATAAAGTGCCCATAACATGTTGATTTATTTTAAATACGAGGGTTGGGGCAAAAGTCATGGCAACTATTTTTTTTTCTTGAAGATATCAGTCCGGTTGGAAAATGTGACATATACAGAAGAAAGGACAGGGTGTTAACTACATGTGTGGACAATGAATAGCCCTGAAATATCGTAACACACTAATTAATTACGGTAGTATATAGGGCAATATGGCCTTCACGGTGCAAAAGAATGACAACACAGTACACATAAAGTCGACATGACAAACCTGGGCCAAAAGACCCTCAATGCAGTCCCCTGCTACTGTCACCACAATGATGTGGGAGATGCTGAATGCCATCATCCTCAGCATATGCCGCACCACGTTGCTCATCACTGGTTGACACACGTCCTTGCTGAAACTTTCCTACCCACCATGCTACTGTAGGTATGGTAGGGCATTATTCCCAAGGACTTCCACTAATTTACTGCGACATTCCATCGTATTTCTCTCTCGGGGAACGGCTATTTTGATGTAAGCGCGCTGCTCAACAGGGGTTACTTCCATCCCACACGACACTCACCAACTGACTGATTTCATAGCCATTGCTGCGCTACTACCAGCTATCACAGAGCCATCTGTTGTTCTGCATACACACTGTATGCCTGCAGAACTTCCACACAACACATATACGTTTGTGATCCGTTCACATATCTACAAGAAAAAAAAAGTTGCTATGACTTATGCCCCAACCCTCGTATTATTTTGAGATATATTTTTCGAAGTATGTGAATGGAATGGGGTTCGACGAAAACACTTTCTACTTATAGGGGTTCCACGAAAGCACCTTCAAGTTCTAGAGGTTCCATGAGGTGAAAAAATTTGGGAATCACTGCCATAAGGTAAGAACTGAACAAGAGGAGCCAAACCACGACATTATCCTTTTCGTACGAATGCCGGTTGCTTGTCCAGGATACAGTGAGTCCAAACAACAAAAACAAAGAAAGGGAAAATAGTAAGACAGTTGAGAGAAAAGCCCTCTGGAACCAAAACTGGCAAGGTAAGAATTTTGAAGGGGGCTCAAAAAACGGGGGGGGGGGTGTAACAGTTTAAAACCCTAGGGCGCCGGGAAGGTTAAAAACAGCCCTGACGAAAGTTACAAAAATTTATAAATGTCAGTTGTATGCTTTGGATCCTTATACATTTTCAACGCATTTAAATTTTCTTCTACTTGCCTTTGATTTTCGTATAAGAATGTTTACATAAATATAATTATCAATGAGTTCTGGGTTTCTATCAAAATTGTTGTTGTTTCCTTATGTGAACCTTTTTAATAGATTACTTTCATGCTCATAAAATTTTCTCTGTTTCATATTAATAATATGTATAAATATAAGGTGTGTGTAAGGTGTATAAAAATATTGTTTAAATCTTTATTTGATAAAAATTTGTGTGAAACGTACTGAAATATATTAGAAATATAACAAAAATTTTGTTCTAAAATTTCACATATTCAGTATCTTTATCCAATCTAAAAACGAGTTTAAAAAAGGTATTGTGAAATTGGAGAATGTTATACTCTTACGTGTGTGAAATGAAAAGCAAAAAGATTTCTATAAAAGCTTAGAAAAATGAAATAATTTGCATTCATCGATGCAAAACTTTTTGTTCAAACTTATTAAAACTTTTATAACTTCGATTCGAAAACAATTTAAAAATTCAAATCGTGCGTGTTATGAATTTTCCACACGAAATTTTATCAAAAATGATTTCCCTGAAATTGTAAAATATCTTTTTAAATAACATTTACCCAAAAAGGATAAAAGACGAGACGTTTTTGTGAAATGATAAAGAGAGATATTTTGTAGAGTCGGACCCCGTCTTTTAACAATTTCGCGATTTGACAAAATTTTTCTTTTTCCCGCGATTAAAATGAAGAAAAAAACCCTTATTTAACGAATAATTTAAAAACCGAAACAACGAATTATTTCAAAAGAAAGATTTTTTATAGTTTTATTAAAAAAAATTTTGGGTTTTTTTTTTTAAAAGATATATTTTTTTTAACAGAACAGAAAAAGACTTTTCTTATAAGCAAAAAAATTTCGACGGGGAAAGGTTTTTAAAAAGGGTTTTTAGACTTTGGGTTTCAGGTGAGTCATGAGTGTGAAACTATCATGTGAGTTTTTGGGGAAAAGGAAAAATTTCCTTTTTTTATATCAACCCACTTCACAACGTAGGGGGGTATTTTTAAAATTTTAACGGTTAAATTTTCTTTGATGACGGACTGCCTTTGTTTTTCAATGGGCTCAATTCATGACATCACATGACAAAAAACAAACCACATTGAATTCAAAACAAACATTTAAAAAATAATAATTTCTTTTGTTCTATTTGTAAAAATCAGATAAAACTTCAAATTTCATTTTGGAAAAGATATTTAAATATTGGGGAAAAAAATTTCTTCAAAAGATTTTTAAAATTAAAAAAAACGTATTTTTTGCTTATACTTTTTTAAAAAAATGCATTTTTTTGTTCATACTTTTTTAAAAAAGTTTTTGCAAAGAAAAAAAAAATTGGCAACACCAAGCACGGGAAATAAATAGCTAGAAACACAAGATAAATTTTCATCGTGTAACTTTTGACGTCACATGAGTTTTTTAATTGATTGGCTAGAACCACGTGGCTTCACTTTTTCATTGACTATGACGTCACAAAATTAAGCCCCTTGGGAAATTGATGAAATTTTCGGGCCGTGATTTTTCGGGGTTTCGGGCAGAAATCAATAATGAAACTATTATCAAAACTGTTATTTTTTTAATATTTTACATTGTTCGGAAACTGAATATATGCATGATGAAGTCGAAGAATACTTTCGAGTCAGGAATCAAAGAGATTATCAAACATTTATTAGTCAGTATTTTAAAATTTCCAATTTGCTGATGCGTGATAATTCACTAGCAGTATTTATAGTTGTTGAGTAAAAAATGTGTAATTTCTACCTATGGATGTTTTTTGTGTAGTTGTTTATTATAGAATTTCCAAAAGAGCAAAAAATTTGTATTTTGTTTAGACCCCGATATAACGAATAACCCCGAATCAACGAACAAAATATTCGGTCCCGATGAATTCGTTGAATCGGGGTCCGACTGTATTTTAAATAAAACAAGTAATATAAAAAAAATTTTTTAAGTCAATTCTTACTTAGATCAAAGAAAAATTTTATTTTAGCTAAATCACAACATTAAGTGGTAGTTAATTTTTATTATCATTAAAGTATCGTATTGTCATCCAAAACAAGCGTGTCTATAAAATTTCAGTTCAACTGAATGCTTTAAAACGAGAGAAGAAAAAACCTTTTCAAGTTTTGACAGAAGTCGCCAAAAGGGTCACTAAGTCGCCAATGTGGCTGTATTTGTATTTCTTTAAATAATTAGTTTTAATCAATTAAAATTTTTATTAATTATAATTAAATTATTGTATTGTCATCCAAAATAATCTTGCATATAAAATTTCAGCTCAATTGAGAGCTTTAAAATGTATTTTATTAACGATTGAAAATTCCACCAAGATAAATAAATAAATAAATATAGAGTGAGAGTGTGAGTTAATAGTAGGAACAAACTGAAAAAAGTATTTGTTATATTTGTTGATTTTTTTGATGAGGCGTTGATTAAAATATTTTTATATTAATTTGTTAGTTGAATTTTCTTTACATTAAAACCATACATCAAATAGTAGAATTATCTCTAGAATAAAAATAAAATTTACTGTAGTGAGTTTTTAAAAATATCCGCTAGATGTAGTACAAAATAAAACGAATAGATAATGTGTTTCTTTTAATTTTTTTTATTAAAATTGAAACTGTATCTATATATGGAAATAATCATGTCAGGAAAAATTCATATAGTTAGAATTTTTCCTTTAAAATATAAATAGTTCGTGATAATTTAGACAGAAATACGATTGCGGGTTCTCGACTAGATTTCGTCAAAGACCATTTTACGGAAATTTGAATGACTTTTAACGTAATGAAGAAGAGTAGAAATATTATTAACACCCTTTTTTTTAAAACAATAATATCTATAAAGAAGTTGCAGTAAACAAGTGAATACTTTTTACTTCAAATTTTAAATGGTATTTATTGAAAACCATCAAGAAATTTATTCGAAAATTTCTCTCATTGCGAACTCTAGACTGATGTAAAATAAACAAATCAGCGTTTATATGTATTATTTTTTTGAAGCGAACGGTCTTCATCATCCATAAATTTGTGAATCCCTTCCCTTTTAGGACAATGCAAATCTGCCAGTTGAGACCTTGTTTTTCTAAATTGAGGCCACGGTGGACTTTTCGGAATTCTGGCTTTCATTGCAGTTACTTCACATTCATCTGATTCGATTATGGGATGAAAATCAGAAGCAGTAACAGACTTCATATATGGACAATAGCCCAAGTAGGCATCTCCTGTAATAATATTATGAAGATCTGTTGATAGAAGAAATGGTTCTTTGGTAAACGGAAACTCACCAACTTTCGGAGACACAAAATCGGCTGAACTCTTAGCTTTGCGTGGCACTGCATTCATAGCTTTTTGTTCTGCAGCTTTGGCATCAGGAAGCAAGTCTTGAGTCTTCTGGAAAGATTCTCTCGTTTCACTTAAAGGTTGTTTATCTGATGCCGATAAGACAACATTTGCTGCTTGATGAATTCTTTTATTCGTTGAGGCAGCATAATCATCTCGCCTGAAGAGATTAGGATTTATGTTTTCTAATTTAGATACCCATTTAGGTTCTCTGCTTGCTTCTAATATTTTTCCAGTTACCAATGGGGCAGAAACACTGTTATGTACATGAATTTGCTTACGGTCTTCCGATGGACTAAGGTTTTTCTGGTAGCAAGGGAAACATTTTCCGTCAAGTTTGTAATTAGTTTTATCTTGTTTTCCTTGCGTGTTTTTTACTATTCGTGACCATTGTTTGGCTACATCTCTTTTATTTACTAATGGAGTTGTCTTTTCGCAGTAATTTGAATGAAATAATAATGGCTCAGAATATTGGAATTTTGGTGCATGAGTTGATTTTTTGGGGTTATGAGAACATAAGCGTTCTTCATTTTTTGATAAGTGTTTTCTTCTGTATTTGCTTTCTCGAAATTATTGTTTTTTGTGTCAATTTTTAACGCTTTATCAAGATGTGGTAAGTCATTCCACTGGTGCGGAGGTTTGCTTATTTTCAGCAACTGGATTAAACTGAGCAGAAGTTTTCGAAGGGCTACAAAAACATTTCTTACTAAAATCTGTCTCGTACATTGTTTTAGGAATCGGTTCAGGATTTTTCCAATCAACAGCTTGCATCGCTCTCAGAAAAGTACAATTTGTATCGTTGACATTTTTCTCATAATCAGTATGTTTATTTTCGAGATATTTTAGAACTCTTTTCACCCAATGATGATAATATAGTCGATATTTCTTTACTGTGGTAAGGATTTATTCCTTTTTGCACAGATCGTTCTTCAACATAATCATTGATGTCAAATGGCTTAGGATGATAATCAGCTTTCGTCACAGATTTCTGATTTATGTAATTTGGAAATTTATCTGCTCCTTGCATTACTCTACTAAACGTTGAAGGCGATCCACTAATTTGCTGTAGCAACAACGGATGGAAGTTTTCATATTGTGCTTGTTTTGCAGAATGATCTGACGAGATTCGTTCGTTAGTTGGTCTTCCACATCTAACCGAGTGACTGCCATCTACTCTAGGCTCGAGAGATTTTAAAGAAAAGTCAGTCTTTGTAATCGAGTGAGGTTTTGTATCATATGAAATTAAATTTGCAGCTTGATAAACTCTTCTGTACGTAAAGTCATAACCATTTTTCGGAACCGATCTACTATACCTAAATTCATTTTGAGTGAAAGGTCTTTCCATAACAGTTTCCATATTGAGCAACTATTTATTAAAACTTCTTTATGTGCTTGATTAATTAAATAAAAAGTTTGCAGCTCCCGTTTGGATTGAATATGGAGAAGATACAAGAAATCAATAATTATTGAAAGTTGATTATCTAACTTCAGGATGGCTTTTATATATTAGTAGAGATATTTAGCAGTGAGTTTTTAAGTTTTCTTCTTCTTTCAAAGAATCAAGGCCATCCTTCTTGGGCGTTATAGATTAAAACACATTTTTTAAAATTCTGCACGGTGAGTTGGAAGCTGTAAATTGTTCTTTAGGTAGTTATTAAACCTGTTTTTTTCTGAATATGTATTATGGTTTGTTTGTTACTTGAATAAACAGAGATCTGTTATGTTCAAAATATCGCAAAGATAACAATAGAGAAATAATTGGAACAGATACCTTTACAACAATCCAACTGAAATAAAGGGCTGAAGATCTTAATTTGCTTATGCATTGTTGCTTTAGGTCTATTATTGAATTAAAAGCTAGATAATTAAATCTAAGATTTGTGAGAGAGCGTATCTGAATAATAAATATACGAACAGAAATTAAAAATAGTAAAAATAATTAAAGTTTTTATTTGCACATTGAAGTATAAATACGATGCTTGACTTACATCCATCCTCCCTGGGGAGTCTTAAAAATATTTTTTAATGATTTTGATGATGGTATAAGGTTTTCTTCAGTAAAATTTGTTCACAAACTTTTTATCAATTATAAATGTATTTCGTTAGATCTCCTAATCTTATTTAACCATTTAACTGTCTCGTGTTTTTAAAAAATGTGTATCTATACTGTGCCATAAAAATCAAGCAATGACGAATATACTTATCAAATATAGAGTATGTGCAATAGGGAATTAAGCTGTAAGTTGAACGACTTTATTTTTTTTATATAATAATAAAAACAAGTAATATAAAAATATTTTTAACGTCAATTTCTACTTCGTTAGAAAAACGTACTGGTGCCATCTGTTGCAGCTAGTTGTAACTACGACAGAAATAAAATGAAAAATAAAATTTAATGAATTAACATTTGAAAAAACTGTATCAACATCAAGTATCATCCACTACAAGTTTCAAAAATTTATTTGAACTTGAATGGAGGAATAGAAAAAGTATTTTATTAATGATTGAAAATTTGAACACGATATTTATATATCTATATATATATATAGGAAGAGAATGAACTAATAGTAGGAATTGAATATAAAATTGAATTTCTTTGCCAGTTGAACATGATGCCCGTTAAATTTCTCGCAGCTCAAAACCTTTTAATTGGTACTATGTGGAAGTTTGAAGAGTGGGATGCCTACGCATATTATTATTTGACCATGGTTTAAAATTGTGAGCCCTAATTAAATGATCAATCACCATCGGCCTTCGTGTTTCTTTGAATGTGACGTAAATAAACAATCACGTTAAATATCCAGTTGAGCACAATTTTAAATATTCTAATTCTCGTGGTCTGAGGTCAGTTATATGGGCTCTGTTGTATTGAATGTACACGCTTTCAAAAATACAGGACTATATTGTTTGATGCAAATAATACCTATCTGAACACAATTCCTGTGAATCTATATGGAATGATCTATATGAAATTCAATATGAAATCATATTTTCTACCCAATTAAATCCCGCATGAAATGCGAGTGTTTTCAATTATAAAACTCATGAAGATTAATTTATATCGGCCCAGGTCCTCCTTTTGTTCTCTTAATAAGATCATGATTCGAATAATTTTAATGTGATCAAATATTATTCCCGTACATACTCTCCGAAAAACAGAGAAATTCAAACTGCATGTTCATTGGCAAAAGCGTATGACTGTATTATTGTGATGACCGTTGACCATATCTAGGCCTAGGCCTGATATCATAAGCAATCATTCAACTCATTTAGTCGAAATGCGGCCATCGGTCGAGCCGATTTATGCCTAGGTTTTTGAAATTGCGAGTCGTGCACATTTATTTGTTTCAAATTACCGTTTTAACAAGTATTTGACAATGCATGCTATGTGTACTGCCTACTTTTAAATACCTCAGGTAGGACCTACTTTTGAATAGGGGCCCAGGGCCTCGAAACATCTTAAGATTTCTCTGGGACCAGGGCCTCAAAGAGTCTTAAGACGTCGATATTAGAACCCATAAGCAATCGATTCGAATCTTGCATAGAATATTTACTTTTTGAAATGCATAAATCTATGTGAATGTTTTTAATTAAAAATATTTTTAAGCAAAAATAACCTTTTACACCAATATGTTTGAAAACTATTTTCAGTTTCAATCATATCCTCGAAATTTCTGTCTCCTTGCTGTTTATGTTTATTAAACACCGTTTATTTGATCGAAAATTGGGACGTTATTCGTTTAACATATTTATTTTAGGAATCACAAACCCAATTTATCAATTTGTATTTTTATTATTCTAATCACGAATATACACTCGTTTTTCAGAAAAAAAAAAGAAAGAAAAAGAAAAGTGCCAAGGAAGCGGAAAAAGGATGTCCAACTTTCTCAGAGGAAAAAACATTATTTTTATCGGATAAGACAATTTATAACTTTTTCGGAATTCGCGCTTGAGGCAACGGAACACCGTTCGACCTTGAACTGGAAAATCGTTCCAGAACACCCTGCTTCATAAAACTATGAAGGAAGCCATCGTATTCCTCTTCCCTTATGTTTGTTTGGTTCTTAAAACACGTTTTATGCATTCAATGTTAGGAGAGCCCTTTTCCTGTAGTTTGCCTTCGGGAAATTTGTGATAGCACATGGTTTTTTACTTACTGCAGCAACGGTATATATATTTCAAGCATGGACTTAAATTCAAGTGGCTACACACGCGCGCGTAAGCAAACAAGTGTATTTAATGTTTATTTTGGAAAGAACCACTCACAACAAGAAAAATGTTGACACTATTTAAACTAATTACTAGTTCGAGTATGTATCAGTCATTGACGAACGTAGGTCTTAATGTTTATAACTATGTAGTTTATTGACTATGTTGGTTGCTATTAATAACTATAGCTCTCACTTGGTTTGTTATTAATAACTCTTAAGCACTAAGTTTTGAAATTTTTATCGAAATGTTTGCAACAAATTGCTTGCAATGGCTGGGCCAAAAAATTGTGCAGCATCAGTCGTATCCAACTCGCAGGAAATGACATCTTAATCTTTTGCCAGCTAAAACAAACTTACCTATCAAAGTTCGTATTGTAAAATGAGACTTTTAGGAAAATTGATAAGATATAGAGTTTTCTCTTTGATAACGGGAACGTGAGGTTTGTGTATACTGCTCAAAACTGAAAATGCAACATCATGAAGGGAGGAACGTAACTAAAGGCAAATCAATATGTGAGAAGAAGTGAAAAACATTTAAGTACGACTAAATTTGCGTGTAAATATAGTTACGTGATACCCAGGATCTCTTTCTGGCTATAAAAGCAAACATCTTGCTCACTCCATATGTACTATCAATGAGGGTGTTAAAACCCAACCAACTGTGTCCAACTAACTATGAACCACGCATTCTCCCACCAGAGGACGCTAATTGCGTCAGAGATAAAAACAAGAAATGTCCGCAGATTCGCCAGAACAGAAGGAACAGATCAGAACAGAGGAAGAGATTTCGTCAAAAGATTTGGGAATACGCCCCAAAAAGTTTACTTCCATTTCTACTTATGCCGCGTGTTTATTTGTAAATATAATGTATATACGTTCTTTAACAATAATTGTAATTAAAAGTTAATTCAGAAGCTTCATATTTCTTTTGCGATATTAGGACCGGATACACCGTATATGCTCTCTGCCCAACGAAACATCAGAAAGGTAGGACATTATTTGTTCAGGTAATAGTTTTTCTAATAAATTATGAGATATTTATTACAGAGGGAATGCAGCATCGGAATTATTGAACAAGCATAGGATATGACTTGAGCTGGATGCCACCAGTTATCACCTGAGGAATAAGATATCCTGAAATTGCTTGTCCTCAGTTTGTTAATGCGGGCAATTGCAATTCATGTCAGATAAGATGTGTGAATATACTTCAGCGTTGTGTAGCAAGATGGATGCAGAATTATAATGAGAATATGGAAGTGGATCACACACATGCACAACAGATCTCTCACTTTGACAGACAGATTCCCTGGATAGTTCATCAAGACTTCTTTCCCATGACTCGTGATGTTCAAAATTACCTGCCGTCATCAGAAGCAGTGCCGATTTAAACTCATTTCGGCCCATGGGCGCAGAAGATCTACGGGTCCCCTTGGCACTGGCGAATCGAAATTTATAACCAGAAAATTTGGTTAAATCTAGCTTATCCGGGCCTTCAGGCCCCTTGGAACTCGCCCCAAGTGCCCAATGGATAAACCAGCACTGATCAGAGAGTGCATTTATCAGTAGTCAAACCCTCTGCACTAGGTTGCATGGGACACGCCAGAGCGAATGGCAGCCATCCACTGGAGTTCCTTTCAGTACTCAGGCTTGATAATCTGGAGTGCAACATATTTGAATAGCGGCTATCCTTTGTGCAATTACTGGCAACTTATAATTAAACTAATACGCTACACAATTTATTTTGCCTGTCTTATTCTATTTGTGTTGAACATTTCCGGCAGATAATTTCAGGAGATAGACCAGCCTCGTGTGGCTTGCTGAACTTTAAAACCATAAATGAAACTGACGACCTTACCTGGAAGATAGCTTTCTCCGATCTTTCTCCCGTTGTACACGTGTGAACCCTTATCATTGCACCGGGAACCACAAGATAAGATTTACAATGGACTACGTAGGTAAGGTAGGATGGACAAGACAAGATCTACAATGGTTCAGTGACTGTGATGTAGCACGCAGCCTCGTAAGCCCAAGATTGCGGGTTCGATCCCGGCTGGAGTCGATAGATTTTCTGGATACGAAAATCGTAGGTACGCATGTCATATGATTATTTGACATGCAAAAGATCTCTTGATTATCAATTTGTCTCTGGTACTCTCAGCAAAAGTAAATTATGGCAATATTTAGCATCTGATGAAAGCTTGAGTTGAATAAAAATTCAAACATCACAATTTGGTAGCTGAAAAAGCCACTAGATGGTGCCATCCACGAAATAGTTTCCACCCTCGGGGACTTGCTGTGTCTGCAAATGGTTTAGTTGCTCAAATGCAGCCCATTTGAAACAAACAACAAATGATGAACTAGACTCGACGAGGAATTTCTCAGGATATCATTAATGGCTTTATTGGCATACTTTGTTGGTTATAGACCTGTATAATTTCCCAAGGGGTCGCATTAAATTTTGAATAAACAGCTATCGGTTTTATTTTTATTTGTTTCTGTAATCACACTCATTTTCACAGGAGTTTTACTTCTGCCGTTCTTGTTATTTTTACATTGCTATGCTGTTTTTCATGGCGTTACGATTTCACTTATGAGAAGTGCGAAAAAACGATTCATATTGACCGGGTTTTGTTAATGAGAGCACAATTGGTTAAAATGAGTGAACTTGTAAGACTATGAGAATAAAATTCGATTGTATTCAATTTTACAATTAGCACTGAAATTATTTTTTCACTGTTTCTCTCTTAAAACGGAGAAATTGATTTAAATAATTTTTTACCTGAGCTATATAAATAGTTCCATTTAAATAAGGAGTTGCCATTCATTACGATTTCATACTCAAATAAATTTAGAAATTATCCATCTTATAGATCTCCAATAACATATGTCGATAAAATAATTCTCGGTTCATTTTAAATGTGATTTGTTAATATGAAATTTACTTGTTTAGTAATAAATTCTTTATGCTTTCCTAGTTCTTTTTATCAATGAAGATGGGCTGCATGTTCTCATCTACTACTACCCTGAACAACTCGTTATAATACAGAATACAAATTTGATAAAAGAAAAATGGTGTAATAATTATCAGAGATACACACACATAAAATCAGGATTGTTTTTCATATACAGTGAAATACATTTTAAGCGAAAACACTTAAGACGAAATATTGGCTAATGCGAAATAATACAACCGTCCCGACAAACTGCTATGTGTTTTCAAGTATTTTTTTACTCTTAACACGAAAGGAAAATCGCCTAACTGGAAAAGATTTTTCGTCTGGGAATGAACATAATACGGAAAACACCAGCCGAATTGAATTGTTCTACTGTATCATTAAAAGAATTCGTTGCAGTAGATGATGATAATGTGTGTATAGCCCCAATTACGGCTGACAAAGGCACTTCAGAATTTCTTCAAAGTTAAAAAAATATCATTGATGCAGATTCTGATGACGAAAATGAAATGAATAATGCAGCTCCTGTTCCCACTCATCCAAAATGAGGAACGTCATGAAAAGTATGCGCATTTATTTAGACACACATTCCAATGATGAAATGAAAAACAAAATGGAATTGACATCGAATAATTTGTTCACAAATTTGATGCTAAAAAAGACAATAGAAAGAAAAATATCAGATTATTTTTCAAAAAACTTGAAGTTTTTATTTTTAATTTCTTTATATATAATAAGTTCTTGTGAGTGTTTTTCTTTCATTGATTTTTATTAAACACACACACACACACACACACACACACACACACACACACACACACACACACACACACACAACAACACACACACACACACACACACACACACACACACACACACACACACACACACACACACACACACACACACACACACACACACACACACACACACACACACACACACACACACACACACACACAACGAGCACACACCACGCACACACAGCACACACCACACACCCATATATTATTTGAATAAGCAATTCTAAATAAGTAAGGATTAAAATTCCTTAGAATAATAATAGTTTATTACTATATATTTATCCTTTTTCCTAGTTATAATTACCTCCTTATTCTAATATTAGATAAAATTAATTATGATTATTTTATTCATATCCAACTAGTGTCACTAAAGTTATGGTAGTTTGTAAACTCGCTTTTTAATTTTTTATTTTTATTCTTTTTAATACTTTTGTTAAGTGCTACATTTCAGCCATTCACATGCTTTAAATCTGCATTTGGGTCCAGAATCTGGCAATAACTTATTTTTGCACTCAGATTTAGCGCGGGCTCTGCAATTTTAAGTGCAATTTTTAGGTAAGTTACCACTATATTGCAATGGATTTAGATATTCCTATCCATTATTTTCAACAGGTTTTGGCTCAGTATTATTAACAAAAGGGGGAAGGTTGGCTAGCCACAAAACATGTTCAACCCCACTTTTTTATATAAATTATTTTATATATAAGCTGTCCTAAGTCAGCAATGTTTATAATACTGAAGCATCTATTTTTTAAATTTCGATTGTTCATGTGTCTATGTGTTTTTCGATTTTGATTGCTGAATGTTTATCTCGTTTGTAGAGAATTAGACTATATATATATATATAATAAACTGCTGTGATGAAGTTCATTACATTAATTTACATTAACATTACAAAAAAATTTTTTTTCAATATCCTTTAACACGAAATTCTTTTAACAAGAAAAATATTTCAGTTCCCTCAGTATCGTATTAAGCGATTTTCACTGTAACCACATCTATGTATTCTCCAGCAGACCGGTTTTAAAAGCTCTAAGCCCAGGCTTAATGAGCTTGTTTTTCTGAGAAATAAACAAAGAAAAGCACATATACATGAGAAAGAGAATCAAAAATTTCGTGAGAAAGCTTAGTAATATCCTCAGCTGCTAATAAAAAAAAGAAGGATATTAGTAACTAGTAGTAGAATTAAAAACCGAGTTCAGCGAAGTGGACAGAGAAATTAAAAGAAAACGCATTAAGCTTTTTAACTTATCAATCATTCTCGATAATTTAAAGTAGTGTTGTCACAGCAAAAAAAATCTTTGCTTAAATATGTTTACGAAGACGTTTAATTGGGGGAGGGGTGATATAAGCTGTTTTTTCACAGCTAAGAATAAATAATACCAGGATGTTATTTAATGTAGTTTTTTTTTTACAAATTAAATTTACTACATGCGTTTTCTTAGATTAAAGCTACAGGACTTTTGCACGTATTATTTTCCATAAATAGTTAAGGTATCCGAACACGTTCGGAGTACTTTTTGACAAAATAACATTATAAAGGCTTTTTTAGAACTCAATACCAATAAATACTAATAACCAACAATATTTAAAGTAAATTGCCTAAATTTCACGAAAATCACAATTGTAAGTGAAGTTTTAGCAATATTTTTGTAAAACTTCAAAGCAATTAGAGAAAAAAGCAATAAACTTACATTAGTAAAGGTATTACCAAAACAATCTAGATGCATTTATCTAGAGAATGTACTAAAATTTTAATATTTTATTAAAATTTGAAAATTTTAGAGCTGATTGAGTAAACATTATAAGAACAATCACATTCTTTATGAGACTATTATTTAAATAATAAGTCCTAACTCAAAAAATATTCATACACAATAAGAAATATTTTAGTACATTCTCTAGAAAATAGAATAAGTATGCGGTTCAAAAAGTTTTATAGAAATGCATTTGTAATATTTTGAGTAATCAGACTCGCCATGATAGATTTCGAACAATTTAAATACCCACTTCTGGTAGATCAAAGACCCACTTCCGGTTTTCTAACTGAATAAAATTGATTGTAACTTGGCCTCTAGGTAGCTTAGAAACAAAACAAAGTATGTTTTGTAAAGCCAAAAGATAGATCTATTCAATAAAATAGAAAACAAAAATATCTGTCTTGACCGAATTTGATCATTTTCAACCTGTTCGGATATTTTAAGTAATTATAATTAAGTTCTATTCACTCGTATGAGAGAGAGAGAGAGAGAGACTTTCTATGAAATTCAATTTATATTTTGGAACAAAATGATTTTTGAGCTGTTTCTGTTATAAAATAAGAATAATATTATCAGATGGGGTCTTCTATAGTTGAAATTCTAATTTCAGCTACTGGTTCTGAAGCAACAATTTGAATTAAAGCATCCTCCATTGCGGCAGTGCCGGTTTATCCACTAGGCACTTGGGGTGGGTAGGGCATAAATTTCGATCAGCCAGTACCAAGGGGGGCCAGTAGATCTTCTGCACCCAGGGCTCCAAATGAGCTTAAACAGGCACTGTATTGGGGGCATTATAAAGTGTAGGGTTTTTTACAGTTAGGAGTAGGAAGGTTATATAGAATTCTAATTTCCCACACACAGCTATTGATTCCGAAACAACAACAATTTAAATTGAAGTAAGTCCTCTATTGGAGGCAAATATAGTACATGGTAACAGTTAAGAGTATATAGGAAGAATAAATACTTTTATAGAGCAGCAAATTGAAGGATTAAGGATGTCCTTATCCAATGTCATGCGCTACAGTCAAAACTCTGACTATTTTCGGGTTAAAAAATAGTCCTGGTATAAAAATAAATTCACTTCCTATTGCAGTCCATCCATCCACATAACAGTCCTTACCCCCCCCCCTCCTCTTAAAATTTTGAAGTTTTATAAATACGCCCTTTTTAAAATAGTTAAAATTAAAATCCAGCTTAATTTTACAAAATTGGAGATGAAGTATAGAACATACAGGGTATCCATATAATCTCTTTACAGTTTCAGAAATGTATTAAAATAGATAATTGATGAGATATTTTTGCTACATTCGTTCTATGTATTCCGTGGAAAATAAATTTTTAATACAGTACGGTTATGTATCTCAAAAACCCTGTTAAAGGATAAAATACTGATTTGTGAAATTCGTACTAAATGACTATTCCTCATAAAATGGAATGTATCAAAGTTAATTGTATATATGCCGAAACAAATTTTGAAGGGAAAACATTCTTCCTTTTAGTCTGTATCGGTGATGAGGCAAATTTTTATGTCTTAGGTAAGTTGGACAAACACAGGGAAAAATTTGAGGAGCAGGGAACCCCAACGTGGCCAGGAAACTTCAGTAAGATAGTCCAAAGAGTATACCAGATACGGGCAGGGACGTCTTATCAGTGAATAATTAAACGTGGGTCAGGCCCAGGGCCTCGTCTAGGAGGCTCGTTTCGTTCTCGACTCGACCTCAATAACATTATGATACAAATGATTTTGTGGATAATTCCGGAAACAAATCAACGAAAACTGGAATTTCACTATAGCTACTGGCAACTGGCAAGATTGCATTAATATGTGATGACTGTCGTCCATGTCAAGGCCTAGGTCCTAGGTCTACCACCATTAACCATTATACCTCATTTAGTTGAAAGGTAGTCAGTTTGTGTCTGTCCTGAGATTGTGAGTCACGCACATTTATTTGTTACAAGTTATCGTATGTTCGAGTATGTGATAACGTATGCTATGTAATGTCTACTTTTAATGGTCAAAGGTGGGCTCTAATTTTGTGCATGGGGCACATGTCCTCAGATGTCCCTGGGTATGTATGTCCTCAGATGTCCTTGGTATGTCCCTGGGTATGTATGTCCTCAAGATGTCCCTGGTATGGTTCTGGGTCTTAAGATGTCCCTGGGTATGGGATTATGTATGATAGAATAATTGAACTGTTAAGAGAGAGAGAAAAACTTATGCTTTTAAAATTCTAAAGGGTACTTAACAACATGGATTGATAATTAGCATTATGAATAATGCGAATTTTAGAGAATAGAGAACATATTTCTAAATTGAAGAATATTTGATACATATTTTTTAATGTTTTCTTAGATTTTCAACAAATATTTTATATCCTTCCAGTACTAACTAAACAGGATAATTTCTTAACAAATTAAAAAAAAGCAACTTAAACGGAAAGTCTACATTTTACACAAATTAAAGCCTCCACCCCCTATAATATTTGGGATTTATTTTTCTTACAAAATCTAGCATAAAAGATTTTTTAAAAAGAAAAAAACTATATTACTATATATTAAAAATTTTGTTATTCAAATAGTATTTAACTTTGTGTATTTATGAAAGGTTTTAAAAATTATCTTTTTTTTTTTGTTTTCAGGTGAAGAAAAAATTTATTATTTACGCAACGAGGGAAATGCAGTGAGAAAATACCCCAGAGAACAAAACGAAAAAAAAAAAATGGAAACACACATACGATCAAGGCATAAAAATGAGCAGAACACAGGAACGATAATTTTATTCATCTCGAACATTCTACTTTTTCATTATTCATTTATCATACACCATCATTGTTTTTCAACACATCGTTCTCAAAACAGAAGCATGAAATGAATACATATTCGGTAAATATTTCGCGTCCTGGATACACTAAAATATCTGAAAAACAGAAAAAAAAGACCACAATAGGTTTGCATCAAAATGTAATATATAGAAGGTGTATTTAAAAAAAATAAAAGAGTGGTCTTGTTTTTGTATTGTATGGATTCACGTATTGTTTCGATTCCCATTCACGTGAAGCTTGTCCTTTTGAAAATGCCGGAATTTCCATTTCATTTACAATTGAATGTGCGTGAATACTTTTCCGTTTAGAGTTTCATGATACTGCGTAAGCATGTAAAGGTAATGTCATGGTCACCAGAGTTGGTAGACTAAACTTTCGAGAATTAGTCATTCGGGGAAGGGGGGGGGGAGAAAGACTGATCTGATCAATTGTTTGATCAATCATGGCAATTGTAAAGAGGAATGTGGAATAAATCTTGGATTTTATGATGTAGCCTTTTGAGAGAACGTCAGGATGCATCTATAAATTCAAAATTTTCTCCAAACAGTAAAACATAATAAGTGTTACTCCATATGAAAAGAGTGAAAGCTGAAGAAGCCATGTTACTTATTTTTGTTACGGTTAATACAGTCACAATTTTATTTCTCGGTTAAATGATTTGCTTGACGAATATTATTTTAAAAAATACTTTCAATTCTTTCAAAGCACGCAACTACTTCCATATATTTTTTATATAAACAAATCACATAATTATTGAAATTTCTCACTCTCTCGAAAACACACTAACACTTTTGTGATTTATCAGAAAACAACCAGAAGATTATTATTTCCCGGTGCCGGCTTAAGATAATTTCGGGCCCTGTGCTCAGAAGATCTACATGCCCTTTAGCACTAGCGGATTGAAATTTATAACCAAAAATTTAATCAAGTCCAGCTTATTCGGGGCAGGATAATGTAATGCAAAGAAATAATATATAGGTATTAAAAAAAAAATACATATACTGGGAAGAAAAACTGTTGCTTCATAAGAACATTGTCTAAACTTTTTCAAACAAAAATGTAAGAGAATATTAATTTAAATCTTATGAAATACATTTATTTTACTTTTCATTATTTATTAGAGCAAGGATTGCTGTGAAGACACTTTGAATTGCACTGCATATTATTTTCGAAACAAGTACACTTTTGGCTTTTACACATTTTTTTACGCGGATACATACTTTTTAAATCCTTGTTTAGAGCCGAAACTTTGAGCTCTGGCAACGGATCGAAGCACTGTGACAATATTCGGAAGTTATTCAATGGAAATTAATTCTCGCTCCCATATACTTAACTGAGATCTAGAGTACAAAATCGTTTTATTCGGCCATTCTCTTGTTCAAAGAAATTTCGAGTGCCGTATTTCATATTTTAACGATCGGGTAATCGTTATTCTATAGAATACCTAGTTAAATCGTGGAATTCAATAATTTTATATACTTTTACTGACTTGTCCAGTTATTTCATGAAATACCTAGTTATTCTATAAAACAGCGAATTTTCACACTTTAACGGTAACATAAAAATCTATACGAAAACAGAAACTAATACATTTTCTTTTTATCAAATAAATAATCGATACTGATTACAAGTGTTTTTTCAATTCCTACACACTATTAGCTCGCACTGTCTATATATTTATTTATTTATAGATTTGTATGTTTATTTATTTATCTTGGTGAAATTTTCAATCGTTAATAAAATACATTTTAAAGCGCTGAATTGAGCTGAAATTTTATATACAGGATCGTTTCGGATGACAATACAATAATTTAATTATAATTAATAAAAATTAATGGATTAAAATTAATTATTTAAAGAATTACAAATACAGCCACGTTGGCGACCATTTTGGCGACTTGTGTCAAAACTTGAAAAGGTTTTTTTCTCACGTGTTAAAGCATTCAGTTGGACTGAAATTAAAAGGACAATATGATACTTTAATGATAATTTAAAAAAACTAATTACCACTTAATGTTGTGATTCTGTCCTATGTATATACATATTTATATTAATTGTAACTATTTAATAAAAAGTAGCTGAAATAAAATTTTTCGTTGTTGATCTGAGTAGGAATTGACTTAAGAACTATTTTTTTATATTATTTAAGTACCAATCATACATTGGAAATCTTAATAAAACGTTGTTTATGTAGAAACAAAGAGAAAGCGAGCTCATAGTAAGAGAAAGTTTAATGCAATTTCAACTAATACTCAAAATAACAAGTATATACAATGTAATCCCTTCACTGCAATCTTAATACATGAAAGATTAATTCTCATTCTTTATCTCTAGTATGGAGGCTGCGAATTTTTATTTTTTATTTTAGCTAAACCTCATATCATGATATAATATGTTACTTTCGGATTTATAAATTGCTGCAATTTTCACAGTTATACATACGTGATTTAACTTATAAAAAGCTTGTCTTGCTTCATCAGATGTAATATGTTTCAACTGGAATATTTTTAAAGTGAGTTAAAAGAGAAAGAGATTAATTACATATACTATAAAAATGGGACATTTTTAATGTTATATAATTATCCTCTCAAATAAACATTATTTACAGTAATACTAATGAATCAAATTGAATTAAATTATGATCTAATAAATTTATTAATTTATTTATATAATTAACATAGCTGATTAATTTATCAAAAAGATTTTATAATTACACACATTTTTTGACCGAATTCAGTAGAAAATGCTTCTATCAATTTTCATTGGAATACGATTACTAATTCCATGGCTATAGGCAAAACTTTTTAAGGGTAATATTTTAAATTGCTTAGTTTAGGTAATTAATACATAAAAGATCTGATTTTCGAAATGTATTTGATCATTTCGTGTAAATCAAAATCACGAGGACTTAAGAAATTTCTATGCTTATGCTAAAGGAAAAGATATATGTTTTATAATAAAAAAATTGTCACCATAATGTCTTGAAATGTTTAGCCTACTATAAATATTATTTGATTAATAGTGTAGTTATTTTCACGAATTTAAAAGAACTAAAATAATATTGATTTACATTCAGTAAGATTCTGATAAGCATCTGATTTATGGAAATAATTTAAATGCTCTCTCAAAAGGCAGTCATTTTAAAATTTAATGTTAATCTACTAGAAGTGAAAAAATAATTCCTTTGCATTAGATTTATCTTATAAAAGTAAATTTTAAGTAAAGTTTAATAATTTTTGCTATGAAACGTTAATCATTTATTAAAAAAACCTTGACTAAATGCTATGAAAATTTTCAAATTATTAAAGACATTCCATCTTTTATAACAGTAGAAACTATTAAAAAAACCTCATTAAAATATACAGTAATCTTTGATTACCGAAATTTTCATTCTGTGTAAATATTTCTTATTCACTCAGTTTTGATGTACTTTTAGGAATATTAAAAAATTCTTTTTACTTTGTTGATGCAACAGCGAACGTTCTTTGAGTAAGGATTAGCATTTAGGCAAAACAAAAAACGATTTTTTTATGATTAATGTTTGCTTTTCAAAGTCTTATCGATACAAAAGATATAAAAGATTTTTAAAATGTACTAAAATACAGAAGTCCTTGTAAAAAAAATTGATACAATTTCTTGTACAGTACCGAAAATTACAAAATTTATTTTCCCAATCTTTTTTAATAAGGGTAAAAATTATAAAAGATAATAATCATAATAATAACAACAACAAAAGAAAAAAAAGCAGTATATGTATTCTTCACACACACACACAACACACACACACACACACACACACACACACACACACACACACACACACACACACACACACACACACACACACACACACACACACACACACACTACACACACACACACACACACACACACACACACACACACACACACACACACACACACACATTAGTTGCCATACGATTATAATAAAACATCATTATTTTAGAAACATGAGAATATTCCAGAGAAAGAATAAGTATTGAACTTTCTAATAAAAAAATTCTCTTTAGGAAAATGAGATAACGAGAGATATATAGAGTAGTATAAATTTCCCTACTTTATACGAAGTTTAGCGTTTGCAGTGTAATTTAATAATACTTCATTCGACAGAAAAAGATAAAAATATTCCAATGAAAAATATTAAATAAGTGTGAAATCTTTTTATTAGAGTTAACTGCTCTTCCACAAAGAGGATTTCCCAGAGTCCAATATAAGAATTTTTCCTGCAATCAATCGTTCCAGTCAGAATTAACGAAAAACTTCTTTTCCTTTGAAACTATTTCAGCGTTGTATGCAAAAATTACTGCTGACTTGTCACAAAAAATTCTTAAGATACAGAGATGATTTTTGAGTAACACAACCTCTTGTTTTTTCTCTCAAGGTTATTAATCTAATAATCCTACGTCATCTCTTCTAAACCAGTACATTTAATTCACATCGGTAGATTTATATCATAAAAACTGACCTTTATAAGCTTGTCAGTCTAGTGGCTTTTATAACTGACAACAATCAAGTAACTTAAACGCTGACGTGAGATACTTGTTGTAGTGGACAGAAAAACAATGCACTTGTAAATCCACAAACAAAGGAAAACAATTGGAGAAATATTTTGTGGAATTTTTCGCAGTGGCGGATCTTCGGTAGATTGGATTTTATGTTAAGAAAGGTAAGTACTATCATATCTTTATTAATCCTCAAATATAGTTGTTATATATTTAGTAAAAACAATTTGTTAAAATGTATACATATTTTTCTGTTAAAGTTTTTTTAAAATTAATTTACCATTGACATAATAGTAAATAGTACATTGAATTCTCCTGAAAAATCGTTTGCATCTGACTCAAGTGAAACATTTATTACTTTAATCATTAACCATAGAAAGAAATGAAAATTTTTGCATATTATTCAGATTAAAATTTTTTTTTATTTTATAGAATAGAATCGAAATACACAATAAGAAAAATCTAAAAAATTTTCTAATCGCTGATATGTATTATTTAGTTTTAAACTGATGAAGTAATTTTTTTTGGTAATAAAAATATTTTTAAAAAAGTTTTTATTCATCTAAAATTACGTTTCAATCAGTTTAATTATACAAAAAGGAATTTATCTCGTTGTTAATAACTAACAATTAATATTCCTATATTTAAAGAGTAATAATTTCGCTAAGACAGTATTCTTTTGTATTACATCGTAAAATGCTTAAGAGAAAAAATGAAATGTTCCGAAAAAGGCACATTTTTTATTGCATATAATTAGGCACAATACTTAACAGAATGCAAAAGGGAAGAATTTTACTTCAATTTTCAATTTCAAAGTTTTCGCACTATTTTTTATTTTATAATTGTGAAACACAAACTCCCCTAAATGTTTGCTTTTTATAAGTACACTTTGCATGCTGCGAAGAATGTTTCATTTTCCTTAAAAAGAATTGTGAGTTACGCTTTATCTTCTAAGCATAACACTTGTTCTTTTGGCAAGATTAATGGCAATTTTTTTTTTAACCAAAAACTCAAAAACACAATAGAAAAAATAAATTATTATTTTAAATGAAATGAATTTAGTTTTAAACTGATGAAGTGGATTTTTGTTTAAAATTTTTAAAAGTATTTACATCTAAAATTACTTAACTCAGTTTAATTATACAAAAGGAATTTCCGTTCGTCCTAACTTCAATAATTCTATATTTAAGAGTTGATTAGTTCGTAAGACAGTATTTTTTGTATTACAGTAAATTATTAAAGGAAATAAGGAAATTCTAAAAGGACAATTGTCTTAATTAAGATTCATATACTTCATGAATGTTGTCATAGGGAATTTTACTCTTTTCAATTATCAAAGTTTTAACTTTTATTTATTTTATAAAGTAATCACAACCCTTAAAATGTTTTGCTTTTATAAGACTACACTTTGCTAGCTGCGAAATTGTTTCATTTCGTAAAAATTGTTCTCATACTTACAAAAAATTTTCATGTTCATATCTTTTTCAAACGGTTGAGGAGCTTGTGTGTACGTATATCTATATTCATACACAATTTGAAGCTCAGTGTACTACTACGGTAACCATTTTTTTCAAATGAAAAGGAGGACAAAAATTTAAGAAAAAATTACTACTGAAATATATCAAACGTTTTATTAATTCAAACAAAAATACGCTAATTACGCTTACATTCTTTTTAACTATTATCTTAAGCGAGTATTTTTCCTTTGAATGAATTTTTTTTTGTCAACGTACCATTTTTTAATATATCGGAAAATTCGGGCAAAAAATATCCTTCATACTGAATTTTACTGTAAGCACTGTAGCTAAAATATTAACATTCAATTTTGATTTCTCACTAGTCACTTCACATTACCAACTGAAAAAAACTCTTTCAACTGCTGCATTAATTCCAGGGCAACACAACGTAAATTTAACAAGAATAATTACATTTTCATATGAAATGTGTTCATTTTTGAAATGGTTTAAGTAATTCCACCCATTTTTTAGCAATTTCTCAGCATGTTGATTTTCCAATTGTTCTAATTTATTAGAATTTAAATATACATTCAGTCTTCTTTCTGCTTCAAGCAGACAATTGTCATTGATTTTAGTATCAGGCATTTCTTTCGATAAAAACCTAACTAATTTTCTATATTTGCCCAATTTACATATGACAAAGTCAAAAAATACCATTGAAAACTGTTATTTCCTGTGATATTTGTTTCAGACCATTCTTCGACACTTCGGAAACATGTTTGGTTCATCTCTTAAAATAGAGATTAATAGATCAATTCTAAAATATTGAAAAGGAAGACAAAAAGAAGGACACTTTTCGAGGAAGGACAGAGCCTGTAAAAGGAGTACTGTCCTCCCTAAAGGAGGACGGTTGGTCACCTTAGTAATACAAAATCTTAAAATTGCAATGGGGATAGAGATAATATCGGCTTTTTTTGGATTATCTTTCCATTTTCATTTCTTTTCAAGTAACACATTGCGCATTGACTTGCCAATCCCTCTTCTTTATCGAATATTTTTAAGAATCTAAATTAGTGCCTTCAATGAAAAACTCCCGCCTTAATCACAAAGAAAACCGGATGAAAAGTATTTCAGCTCCATGGACACACACACAAATTGCATCTCTTAAAACCCCACTACCACTAATAATCTCTCTATAAGAATTAAAAAATATGTGCAAATCAAAAATAGAAAGAAGAAAATATCAGTGCCCGTACGGGCAAATCAGTTAAGGGGTTAAAGTAAGATATAATTAAAGAAATATCTTTAATAACATCAATTTATAGCAAGTTTAGAAGTTCTTGGCGTAATTTTCCCACAAGCAAGTCGAAAAAGAACCTTTTTAAAAAAATTGTTTGTGAACCTTCATGCCTCAAACTGGTTCATAGCTGTTTAACTTTTTATAAAATATTTTGTTTTGAATCTTACTGGATATTTGGTTACTTTTCAAGTGTGAAATGTAAATTACGAGAATCCATCAGCCAGTTAGATAAAAATACATTGTTTTCTGTTGTATGTTTTATTATAATTAATCATTAAAAAAAAAGAAATTTTACTTTATTTAAATTTCTATATTTTATTAAGTTTTATTTCAAATGGTTGTATGCAACCTTAAAAGCATTTAAAATAAAACTTTTTAAATGCTTTTATGGTTACGAATCATTAAATTTTTATATCGCATGTCTTGCCACGAAAGCATGTCCCATGTTAAAATTATTAAAACAAAACTGCTCTTGAAATATACAAGTATAACAATTTTCTTATCCATAAATTTCTGATTTGTAAAATTTTGTATACTGCTTCTACGTTAAAAATTTAATTTATTTAATACTACTGAATACCATGAAAAAAACAACAACCAGTATAATACCAGTATAATACAACTGAAAGAAGTAGAAACTATTATTATCCTAACATAGGAAAAAGACTTTTTTAATGTGTTTAATAATGCATAGTACTTTTATTACTTAAAAATTTGGATAGTGGGTTTTCATGTAATGTTTGCTCCCCCCCCAAAAAAAATAAGAAATTAAATAAAATGAAACATAATAATTATTTTCTTTTACTAACTTTTTAACTGGTTTGTCCGTACAGCGTATGGCACTGATATTTTCTTATTACTATCTTTGATTTGCACATATTTTTAATCCTTATAGCGAGATTAGTATTGCTAGTGTTTATAGGAGATCCAGCAGTTTGTCCATAGTACTGAAATACCTCTCATTCGGGATTTTCTTTGTAGTGAAAGCTGGAATTTTCCCTTGAAGGCAGGAATTTATATTCTTGGAAATATTCAATAAAGAATAGATGTTGGCAAGCCAATGTGCAATTTGTTGCTTGATAAAAAATGAAAGTGGAAACATAATCCAAAAAAGCCAATTTATTTCTGTTTCCATTCCACACATATACACACAATATAAGGCTTAGTATTACCTTATTCTTCAAATTGTGTGTGCATATATACATGCACATACACACAAAATCTTCAACCATTTAAAAAAGAGGTACGAACATGAAATTTTTTTGATAGTATGAGAAAAATTCTATTAAGATATATGAAACATTCTCTCATAGCCAGCAGAGTGTACTTATAAAAGCAAACATTTAGGGTTTTTTGTGTTCCGCAATTATAAAACAAAAAAAATAGTGTGAAAACTTTAAAACTGAAAGTTAAAATATAATTTTCCCTTTTCACATTCTGTTAAGTACTAGGCTTAATTTTATATGCAATTAAAAATGGTTACTTTTTGGAACACTTTGGGCAAAAAATTGACTGCTTAAGGGGTTTTGAATTCTCGAAATTTTTATTTTTACAAAATCCTAATTTCCAGAAACAGTTCATCCTGAAGATTCAAGTACTGGTTTGTAAGAAATAAAAAATATCCACATTTACTCAAAATATTGTAAATATTTTGTGAGTAATTTAATCTTCTTATTTAGATAACAAATATTCACATCCATAAAATTGAATGCATGGAATTTAGAGGATAAAAAGATATATACAATAAGTAATAATGGCAGAAAGTACAATAACTAAGCTTTGACAGAACACACTAAAAAATAAAATAAAATTATTTAAATGAATAACTGTCCTTAGAATGAAATATAAGCGTATCTCTACAAAAAAGGATTGATAAAATTTTTCAAAACCATTACAACCATAATACATGACATAGGTGTGTTTAAAAAATAATAACGAAAAATATTCTAATAAAAAAAATTTTCAGTAATAAATTACACGAAAAAATTCTCGATAAATATTTATATTGTATTCTATTCGTATTTTTCTAAAAATATTTTTTATTCATAATATGACCGTTTTTCTTCTTCTAAAAATAAGCCTTTATTTTTAAATTGCAAGTATTTTAAATACGAATTTTATACGAATAAAAATACGAAACTCTTTTTTAAATCTTTTGCAATTAATTTGTTTTTAGAATCGACGCCGTTTTCGATTTCTGTAATCGATTTAAATTCGATTGTCTGATAAATATTATTGGTTTTAAATTAAATTTATTTGACAGAGAAAAAAAGTTTATTCAGTTGAGGAAACATCTGTTTTCTACTATTAGATTTTTCTCAATAATTACCTTTCCATATCATTTTGCTTGAATGGTTTTTGAATAACAAAGTATACACAAAACCATATTATTTGTGATACATTCATTTTTAAGCACAGGAAAATGCACAAATTTATACATCAATAAAGAAGATTTAGGTAAAACATTCTGGAAGTGCATAAATATTTGACAATTCTAAGAGAGAATACATTAATTAACAAAAATTGAACATTTAAGTATTACAGTAGAGCCCTGAAAACTCGCTCTAACAGGGGCCAAAGGGTGGCTGGACTTGTGAAAATGCCGGGTTATAGAGAATGAGATTAAAAAAAAAAGTGCTAGCGCTTCCTCAGAAAATATTGTACTGTACTTATATGCATTGTTTGCTTGAAAATACAACAGTAAATAAATTTCCCAAATACTCTTAAACAAAGAAAAAATATGTACTGCATGAAGACAAAGATTATTTATAACACGAAAATGAAAATTAATGAATGCATAGTATACAGTAATTCACCTGATAAGACACACCTCAGAAAAATACTTTATGGAGATATAAAACTGTTTGTAATGAAAATTAAGTAGCAGATTTTGCGAACACACTGGTTACTTTGTTTTAAAGAAATGCCTAATTTCCTGCTGTCTTCTGTATTGCATCTGCGTTTTGCTGTTTCATCATGAAGACGACGTAGGAACAGTAAGTCTATTACCGACGCACCTTTTTGTTCTAAATTCTGAAGGGTGGTTTCGACAGCCTTTAGTCCCTCACTATGGGATATTTTAGTAGTTTGTATGGTGTCCTCAACGTTAACGTCTTCATAATTTTTCCGTCATTTTTTCATTTACTAGGATAGCAGCAATAATTTCTGCATCCGAAATAATGTCTTGTCGGTATCGTTCTGGAACCATTGCTCGACGTGTAAGGGTGTGTTATCCAGATCCGAATTTTCGGGACACTACTGTATCAGTTCCTATAGTTAATTATGTTTTTATTTTGAAAAATTTATCTAAATTTGTGACATTTCTCGCGTTCTTCTTCTAACATAACTCCTACGTTCTTTGACGGTCACGATTAATGGCAAAACTTTTCCAACCCAATACCAAGAAGAGAAACAGGGCGAAAATGCAAATAAGATATACTTTAAAAGGATAGAGGGTTTAGTGAGATATGATGGCAATCTTAGAGATAACTTGGTGCGGAACAGTTCGGAACAAGTGTTAGACGACCTACTCACAAGGAAGAAGGATACGCTCATCGTCGCTAATAATAATAATTATAAGAAGGAGTAATAGTACCTGAATATACTTATCTACAAGTATCAGAATAGGTGAGTCTTCAACCAAGGTAGGAGGGTTACTCTATAAAAGGTAATATTTTGTATAGGAAGTTAGATTAGGCAGATAATTAAATTAAGATAAGTGATCTGGTTGTGCGAACTGACTTAAATATTCAGATTAATTTGTGGCTTATTCTCACTTAAAGAAAGTTGTTATTTAGAATTAAGTAATTTAAGTTATTCTTAATAAAAGTTGTGTTAAGAATTACAAAATGTCTCATCTTTTAGATAATCCCACACCTCTAGCTTACGCGGATCCAACAAGACATAGCTATCGCAGGATGGCTATGTCACAAATTTATCGAATATCTTATTTTAATTTTAGATCTGTTATCAGTATTTGAATTAACACCTTTTATTTAGCGTTTACAGACTGTTGCATTACGAATTCTATTCTGAATAGTCACAGTATTTAGAAAGTATTTTTAAAATAGAGAAGAACTATATGCCAAAAATCTTCTATATTTCTTTGCAAGTTTATCTCTTTTTTTTGAAAAAATAAATAAATAAAAGCTGATTTTATTTTTCCTGTTTTTTTGGTAGTTGTTGACATGACCACTTACAGACCTTAAAGTGATTTCGTAAGAACAATTTAAATAAGTACCATTGTTCTTTTTTAAAAAATAGGGAAGTTAAGTAGCCATTTGATTTCCTTGAATCAAAAATTGTACATCGCACGATATTTATCAACCTAACAAAAGTTCCGTGCAGACAGCAATAATAACTTAGCACTTTCAACGTGTTTTGTTATTTTCGACACGACTTTAAGACGGTCAAATTATATGGCAGAATTTATGGATTTTTTGCATGATTTTGAAAATATAGTCAGAAGACCTTATATGGATTTCACGCAACAGCAAATTATAGTATGTGCTTCGGTATCAAATCCTTTTCACACAGATCATTCGACGGAGCAAAGTAAATAGTGACGTTTTTGAAGGATTTTTTTAAATATTTATTTTACTTTGGTAAGTTGTAATTTACTATAACATATCGAATTTCTATTCAACTATAAAATTTATGAATTATTAACTGCGAGTCCATTTTCCTTTCAGCAAGTAATAAAAGCGTTTTTTCGCCTTAAACACCGCTGTAAACGTTTGTTTATGAATGTTGCATATGATTGTCTCGAACTTATGAAAATACCTTTATATTCTCGAGATTTAAAAATTTGTTGAATAAGCTGGAATTTTCATTGTTAAAATTAATGAAAAAATATAACATTTCTCCAAAATTTAAAATAAAAATTTTTTGAATAATTTTTGTATACTGAAAACCCTTTTTTGAATTAATGATAAAGAACACAAAAAAAGTAAGATTTTAATTTGCTGATTTTTAACTAAATACTACAGGCTTATTGCTTATTTTTATTAATATTAATTGTGGTATACGTGCCTCAATATTTCTATAACTGTATACGTGCCTATATTTCTATCTCTCTATATCTCTAATTTCCTATAATCTTATGTAAGGATTTTATTTTAAAGGATATGTCTGTAAAAAACGTTGGCTAACTACATTTTTATTATAATAACATTATGACAAGCATACATAATACTAATCAAGAAAAATTCTGTTTGACAATCTTTTAATATTTATATTAAAATTTTTTGTTACGGTTTGTCAGAAAATAAAAATGCTAGTTACAGTACAGATGATGTATATGTATCTGCATTAGGTATTTCATTAAGACTCAAAACTTCTTTACTTTTAATAATAAATTTGATAACCAGCAAAAACTTTTGATTTGCCTTAATTTCTTGGGCAAATACGATTGAATAGAGAGAGAGGGCTCAGAGTCTTTAAAATATTAATATACATTAAGGATTTTTTTTAAAGCAATAAATGCCTGACGAGAATTAAACGTCTTTATTTTTTCATTTGCAGAAAACTTTCATTTCTCATTAAAGATCGCTTTTTTGCCAAAATTACACATTAAGATATTCAAAATAAAATGTAACGGAAATAGTATCTTTGTACTGAAAAAAATGCGGAAATATTTTATGAGTCATAGGAAAGATTAACGGTTTTATCCATGGAGATAAAGCTTTTTTTCTGTTTTCATCTCATATTTACAAACACATCTATTTTTACGTATGTATATTTTTTAATCTCTCACGTTTGTCTAATCTCGTGTACCCTTGCTGCATTTTTGTGAAATTAGTTCAACGACCTTCTTTGTGTTCTCACGCCTTCGCGAATTCTTACCTGAGAAACGCCTACAGTTTTCAAAGACAAATGTCATTCGCAGCATTTATCCTCAGATTATTCGATGTTTCTGTTAGCAGCTCGATAAACGTACATAATATTCGCTTAATTCTTATATATATATATTATTTTTAAGTTTATTCGTTTTTTCCTATTTTACTTCTTTGAAAAATAATTCTGTACTTTGGAGGTAAATTTTTAAAGCTTGTTTTGTTATCATTAGCTCGTGAAGTTGATAATTATATGTTAAGGAATTTTCGAATTCCGAATGGAATGATATTATTCGACATTTACCATTAAAAAAAATCATACTTTCATTCTGAGCTATGCAGTATAATCGCAATTTACTGACTGGCAATATATACAGCTACTCTCGAATCTAGAGCCTTCTCTATGATTCTTTGGTGATATCATATTTTTGGCCAAATTTGTCGCCATGGGCAATAAAGCCACCAATCTAGTAACCCTGGTTACATCTTATATGATTGTCACAATCTTTTTCTTTTCAAGCTCACGCTAGGAGGTGAACTTAGCCTGTAAAACTCAATTTTCCTACAAGGAGAGTAATGCTGCAGGGAAATAACATAAGGGGGCGGGTTTGAATTTTTATAAAAAATATTTAAAAATGTATCAGTATTTAAAGATCCAAACACTTAACGAGGAAATTTGAAATAGGCAATAATATAAAGGCGCTGATAAAGAAGGCCATAAAATAAACTAGTTTAAGAAACTCTTGTCCATAAGGATTCTGTTTTCTCTTACAAAATGTTTTTATAAGTCAAAGCCGGATAGCAAATTTTGGACAAATGCAAAATTCTATTTAATAATGCACAGATATTTTAAATATAAAAATAGGTTGAAATAGTTTATCTAAAAGTACTGTTGAGAAATATAAACAGAATACGATGGAAGGTGAAAAAGAAAGAACAATTGGAGTAAATTTTTCTGTGTCTCTTGCATTAATGGATGTGGGTTTATTCTATGCATATTCCATTTTCCGAATCGCAAATTTATTCGTCCTTGATACACTTTTTATACGAGTATGCAAAAAGCAGCAGTCTTCTTTTCCTACTTGTAAAAGAGCACTGTTCTCGTTTAAAAATAACCATTCTAAAGCAAGGATTGTACAATCACTGTTTAGTTTTGTGCTATAGGATGTCACAAACGTGCTCAATATTTTAAAATTTTAAAAAAGGTAAAGAGTTCTTTTTAAAATTCTATCAATTTTTGAATTACTCGCGTGTCAATATATCCCTCGTTTTTTTTATTCTATCGATATAAGTAAAGTACCTTCCATGACAATTAATTATATTTTGGGCTTTAATATATAATTTTTTTTGTTGAATAGCGTTTTTTAATTTCTTAGAATCTTAGGAATTTGTCTATGTAAACTTTTAATAATATTTTCTAAGTAAAAATTTTTTTTTAAAAAAAATTGCTAATTGTTAAATTTGGATCTATGTAATAATCAATTATTTTTTAAATTTTGTCCGATTACTGCACCATTCAATATTCGATAGCTCTCTCCTTAGGCCGCGATAACTTAGAGGTCATGGTCAGGGACTCGTGGTCGGTGTGTCATGAATTAGAGACCTAGTGTAAGAAAGAACCATCGTGTAGAGGGGATGATGTACGCGTTGAATCTGCCGAGACTCAAAGTCCTCCCTTTAGCGTGGCGTGGAAGTTAGAAGAGGGGGGGGCAGCTCAGGTGTCGTCCTCGTCCCTTGACGGTGGTTCAGAATTACGAGGTCAGTCGCCACTAGTCCTCATACAGCTTTTATAGTGTGACGCATAAATATAATTCTTTCTCGCCATTGAAGACTCGCTGGGTCGAGGGATTGATGCACGTTAAATCTGTCAAGGTACAAAGTCTTTCCTGTTGGCATGGTGCGGTGGCTTGGAGAGGGGATTCTATCTCAAGCATCATCAAAAATGCATGCGGATAACAATTTTAATAATCTCATATTTTTGAATCTTTAAAACGTCGAATTGAGAATTTTTGAATTTCTTTAGGAGTTTTCTTCTGCAGAGTTACGTTGTGACCACGGTAGTCTATAGTGACAAGCTTGTGGCGGCGTTTCATAAGTTAGAACCTAATGTCACTGAAGACACACCGTATAAAGAGATTGATGCACGTTAAATCTGTCTGAGGTACAAATCTCTCCGTGTCATTGTGTGGTGGTTTGGAGAGAGGATTCCATCTCAAGTATAATCAAAAATGCATGCGGATAACAATTTTAATAATCTCATATTTTTGAATCTTTAAAACGTCTAATTGAGAATTTTTGAATTTCTTTAGGGATTTTCTTCTGTAGAGTTACGTTGTGACCACGGTAGTCTATAGTCATAAGCTTGTGGCCGGCGTGTCATAAGTTGGAACCCTAGTGTCTTTGAAGACACACCGTATAAAGGGGTTGATGCACGTTGAATCTGTCGAGGCTCGAAGCATTCCCTTTGGCGAGGTGTGATAGTTTGGAGTGGGAGTGCTTGCTCGTGTAACCCTCGTCATTTGACAGTGGTTCAGAATTACAAGGTTCTCGTGTTGCCTTATAGTGCGATGTTAATAAACATTCACACACTAAATCCAGGGTAGGCATTACATCGATCGTGATCGACCGGTGGACCGCTAAGACATTTTGAGGTGACCGCCTGCAAAGTTATAGCAGTTAGTAATTATATTTGGAAATATTCAAGATTGGCTGAAGTATGCAGACTAAGTCTTCTACTGACTATAACAAAGAAAGCTAACTTTAGATGAAAACGTTTTATTTTTTACGTATTTTGAATTGTTTGATAATAAATGCATCATTTGATATTATTATATTTGTGGCTATTATTTTTATGTTTGTATTTTGCGTTTTTTGTTTTAAACTCGGTTTTAAAAGTGTTAGTCTTTTTTATTTATTTTAGATCTGTAAATAAGTACATATTCCATATTTATTATTAATTTATTATAAATATTGTAGACCCCCCTTTTTCAACCTCACCACATCTACGACACTGGGCATTGGCACACACAAAAATTTTTCTAGGGAGGAGGCGGGGTCTAGGGTCGAAAGTACTATTCTGGCATCATACCCCAATACACAGTCAAACATGTATTTTTTTTAATTTTGTAGATTGTCGAGAACAAAAAATAGTAAAAAATAAATTACTGAATAAATAATCAGCATTAAATAATAAAAAAATATTAATAACAAATACTTAGATAAATTTTACGTACTATATACATGAGATTATAACCAATCGAAAAAATCAAGGGTTCCCTCCTTGTGTGAGCCATTGACGTAGGGTGGACCACAACAGCTTGAAAAAATTAGTAGCTCGCACCCTGAAAGGTCTGCCCACCCCTGCACTAGATGTCTCTCCAGAAACAAAAAAATCATTACTTTTATGTTAAAATTGAATACTAGTTCAAAAATAGTTTCGACAAAAAACTTTCTAGCACTAAAACGTTTCACTAATAAATTAGAAAATATTTTAATTAAATTGAGTAATTTTTTCTACTTTTGCTCTCTCATTTACATTTTATTTATTTCCTTTAATGGATATATATTTAGAAGTAACAAGCGTTATAAAAAAACTGCGTATTTTTTAAATTTTAAGGTATCCGACTACGTTCGGAACCGTGATTTTGTGAAATCGTGTAAATGGATAATATTTATGATATTTAGCGTCACTTTGATTAGAAAATGTATATAAAATTGTCTTAAGAATAGTATTACAATCAAAAATTATTTAAGTACAATATTTTGACCAAAAATGAACATAGAATGACCCATTTTCAAAATAATCTCCATTTGCGAAAAATGCTTCTATTATAATAATATTTTGCCTGTATATGGCTCAGATATCTGTACGGAGGCTCAACTAGAATTTTTGAAAAATATAACTTAGAAGTGGCTTTATCCATGTTTTACGACAACAGAGGGGAGAAATTTTAAGAAAAAAACGCCGATAATTATTTCGATGGGTGGTAACTCTGAAAATAATGTTAATTTTTCAAAAATTCTAGTTGAGCCTCTGTAGAGAGGTCTGAGCTAACAGGCAAAAATATTATGGCATTTTCAAAGGAGAACATTTTGAAAAAAGGTTATTCTAAGTTAATTTTTTGCCGAAATATTGTATTTGAATAATTTCTTTTTGTCAAAATGTCCATAAAATAATTTTATACATGTATTCTAATCTAAGTGACACTCAATATCATGAAAATTATCCATTTATGCGCTTTTTTAAAATCACGGTTCCGAACGTATAGTCGGATACCTTAAAACAAATTCAACCACCTTCGTAATAGAAGCTTGGTTTGTTTGAATTACATTTCAAAAGAAGGAGAAAATAGAAATTTAAGCAACATCATTATATATTAATTCGTTTTCAAATGAGTTCATCGCGTTTTCGTGCATGGGGTTTTGATAGGAAAAAAGTGATTGCGAATACGAAACCTGCAATAATAATAATAAAAAAAAATGAATAGTATTATTTAATTTATAAAAAATCGTATGTTTTAGACTATTAATTTTAAGTAGGTTTGTATGAAATAGTTTAAACTATTTTTAATACTTCAAATTAATTTTCAGTTTTAAAAAAACATATAATGTGAATAATAAAGTAGTTGTGAAATTTACATCATGACAACCAAAGAAAAAAATGGAAAATAAGGAAACAGGAATACTTTCAAAAATTGCTTTTATTTTTGTCACTTATTTTGAAGCAAATTTATTTATTAAAATCCGGTGTATAACGCGCACCTATTTCAAGATGAATTATTTGTTTTTTTCCCCTTAAAAAAGTCCTTTTTAAGAAGAAACCTAAAATACAAGCAGTTATGAAGTCATTCATTCGAGGTATTATTCCAGGCTTTAGAAAAAAATAGTATACTTCGAGAACTACAACCTTTTAAGTACATTAAGTATGTCATTTCTTTTAAATAAATACTATTTCGATGTATGTAGATGTCTAATTTTTTTAAGGTCATCTCTTTTTTTTTTCAAAGCTAGCGTTTTCATACCCGGCTTTTAACGCTCACCCGTAAATTTCGAACTTATTTTATGTGGGTAAAAGTGTGCGTTATACGCCGGATTTTACGGTAATTTAAATTGAACTTCTTATCTGAGAGAATCATTAATACATTTAATAATATTAAACAGCATAAAAATCTTAACTAACGTTATATTTGTAGCATAATTAGTCTAATTGGGTAAAAAAATGTATACTTTTTACGCTTAAAACAAAATTCTTTTTGATTTCGTTCCATATTAGAATCTGCTAAAGCAGTAGTGGCCAACTCAAAAAGGGGCCCGAAAAATATCCCCCGGTTGATAAAAAATATTATCTTTATATTAGATTTGGACCCAAAAAAAAATATTTATTGGGGAAAAAAAAACAGAAAATTAATTATTGGTTTCATTATTTTCAAGTAAACAGGATTTGTAATATAATAATTTGGATAAATAATGTTTAATTTATTCAAATAATGAGATATTTAATTCTCAATTCTTTCACTTAGTTCTTGCAAGTCGATTTCAACGCGTGTATTTCTACTTTGAAATTGATGTTACAAGTCTGAGAGTGATTTATGTTTGATAAATTTCGTTTTCGAAAAGAACGATTTGCTGTTCTATAAATTGAAAAAGTTATAAAAATCAAGCGTGATGCTGAGGGGTATCGCTGAAATGCAACACTGACCAATTCTAAGTATTTATAAATGCAGAAGCAACGTGATAAAATAGAAACAATTATGGGATTTATTTGTTACAAAACACTACACAAAAACAAACAAATATTGCAAAACAGTATTATTTTGTAAAGAATCTCATGTAAAACTATTCAAGAGCTAGCCTGTACTAAAGAAATATTGATTTAAATCTATTAAAGTTCAACATCGTTTACAAATTGAGTTATTTTTAATCCGTTGACATTTATCATTATTTGCATCTAGTGTTATAATTACTTGAAAGTAGCTTCAGCCTTTTGGATTTTTTTTTTATTTTTTAAATTATTAGGTCACGAATTATGCAACTTTGTCTTAAAAATACATTTTTTTTCTTGATGCTATTTTTTAATGAACTTATTTGAAATGTTATCACAAAATAAGTCCCGAATAATTTATAAGAGTTCTTTTGGAATATTCGTCAATCAACTATTTTTATTGATTTCAAAGAGAATGAATATCACTTCCTATTGAACGAAATATTCTGAATTTTTTATTTACTTGAATTCTTGTGTATAATTATATCACCAAATATATACAAGAATTCAAGTAAACAAATATTTCAGAATATTTCGTTTTACTAAGCTTTATTTTATTCTTTTGAATTGTAAAAATATTTTTCTACACTTTTCTCAGAAATTATTTCCCGAGTTCTTTTTGTTTCATGAGAATAGGTTTTAACTTTTCTACAAATGCAACTGATAAATCTTCCAAAACAAAGAAATTTCTTCCAACCATTAATAAGAGACTATCATGTGCCATCATTTTTAATACTAATTACAAAATAACCCAATTTCTCATTGGTCATGGTAATTTTAAAAGCTACTTGAACAAATTTAATTTAGTTCTATCATCTTCTTGTGATTGTAATATTAGTGGCGAGGAAAATGAAAAATATGTGCTCCTTCTGTGTTCCAAGTCTGTCAGAGAATGAAAGATCCTAGGACTGGCTATCAAGGACTTAATATAAATGCTTCCAAATTTTCATCAACTTATTTCCAACAGAAGTGCTTGTAAAAAGTTCCGTAGATTTATTGTAAATATTTGTAATACTTTATAACAGGAGTCGGCAAGCTATGGCACGTGGTACGATTCTCAGCGGCCCTCTGCTCTACTCTACAAATTTATCAATTTTAGAGTGAAGGGAAGTTTGTAATGGATCTTATTGTGATAAAACAGCTTCAGCATCATGGACATTTACGGAACTGCCAAAAAATCTACAAAATAACTTTAAAGATAAGTTTACAGCTATTTTGTAACTAATTGAATGCCATTGCAGGAGAGATTTAATTGTTTGAAGAGAGAAGATTGCATATGTGTACTTTGCTCCCCACTTTTGGTTTCCTCATATGAAAAATATTTCGAGTCCGCAAAGAAGTTGTTTAACAACCGAGCATTCAGAATCGTGTCAAATTGAAAGTCACAAATTATGCCTCTGATTTTGTAAAATGAAAATAGAGTGGTACAAGCACTAGGTTCGCATCAAAATTTATATATTTATTTTTTATTTAACTATAATGAAGAGAAATACTCATATTTTAGGTTGTCTATTTCTTATTTTAATAAATATGTTTAAAATTACATAATATAGGTACAATTTTATTATTTTTATTTTTGTTGAAGAAATAGTTATATTTTATTCTGTGTGTTTTTATGTTAAGAAATATCTTTAAATGATGCAAAATTAATATGTAATAAAACTGTAAATCTATATTATTGATATCTATTCTCTAACTCTGCATATATTTTCGTGGGAATTGAATTGCTTCAAAAATGTCCTACTGTGTGGCACGCTGAATCATATTGGTAGATTGGTTTGGCACGCCACAGCTAAAAGGTTGCTGACTCCTGATTTATAACCTCAAAATTTTTTTCCCCTTTCCTTTATAATGCGAGATAAATACTTACTTCTGTGAGCCCCGTGGGATACTTTGTGGCGCACGGGGACTTTATAAATGTTTTCAATGCATAAAAAAATGATATCACCAAAGGCAAATTTAACGAAAACGAATATTCCTCATATATTTTTTGTGAAAACGTGAAGATTATATTCACGTGAATAAGGCAACTGTATTCCATTTTATGATTATCATAGATCTGAATCGTGGTTAAAGTATTTAGATCAATGTGTGGCTTTCCGTTTTTGCTATATTTTTTTCCTTTTTCTTTTTCCGCTGTAGGGGAGTCCATTTCCTTTAGGTAAATCACGTAAAACAGAAAGAGTCTAGTGTAGCTTGAACTTAGGTTTGAAAAATACTCTATTCTTTTTAATATTTTAAAATCTGAGGATATTCCAAACGCGGTAGAATTGCTTTGTTATAATTAATTTGTTAAATTGTTCATGTTTAACTAATTGTGTATTAATGCGAATAAAAAATACGTGATCATTATTTCTTCTCGATAAATTAGTTGTTTATTAACAAATGGTTGGTTATAAGCAACAACTTAACAATTTAAATACTAAAATGATTTCCTTGGCCAATTTAAAGTATATTTTGAACATTGAGGCAAAAAATTTACTAAACCCGGGCGCATAGCGTGCCAAACCCTCAAAAAATAAGATCGAAATTTACGAGTGCGTGTTGTACGTCGGATATAAAAATGAGAGCTTGAAAAATAAAAATTAAAGATGAGCATAAGAAAAATCATATTTCTACATATATCAAAATACTATTCCTTTAAAAGAAATGACATTTCTTATAAACTTAAAGGGTTGTAGTTCTAAAAATATATCCTTTCTATTCTTCTAAAGCTTAAAATAGTACCTCAAATAAATTACCTCAAAACGTAAAAGCATTGCTCATATGCATTTCAGGCATTTTCGTGAAAAAGGGGGTGAGCGTTATACGGCGAATATACCTAAAAACTGAAGTTTGCAGCTTAAAGGTGTATTTGCGCATTATACGGCAGTGCGCGTTATACACCGTATTTTACAGTAATTAAAAGTTAGGAAATATCGAATAACCTTTTTCTAAAAACTTAAATTCTATATCTGGAACTTAGGTTTATATAGAATGCATGCTAACAGATATGTATCTTGTCTTTGCAACAGATTTAATCATAATGATCCGAATTTTTTTTTTATTGAAAACATTTATAATTCCCCGTGTACCACAAGGTATCACATGAGGCTTACAGGAGTATGATGCGGAATATGTAGCAATAAATTACTATTCTAGAGAAATTAAGGATTGTATTACCAAAATGCATGATTGTTAGGAAGATAGTAAATTTCTTCAACAAGACGGGATTGATAATGCTTTTTTTTAAAACGAACAATATTTTCAGCGGAAACAGGTTTGAAAACCTTGGAAAAAGTCGAAAAGCTCTAAAAGGATTTCTTTCTTTCATGAAATAAACCCCCCGAATTATGTGTGGAAACATATAATGATCCGAAACTCTTTCAACGAAGAAATAAGATTGGTATTTCAGCTCAAGTTGAACAGTATTTGAGCCACACACTTCATTCACAGTTTCTGGAAAAGAGTACATTTAAGCACATTTATATAGATTGATTCTTCAACAATGAAATTAAGAGATTTAGCCAATCAATTAATTTGTTAGACTGATTATGTTTGCATAAGAAACGGACTCAAAGTATTTGTTTAAAAAGACATTATAGTACGGGGCTACTGTACTGCCCATATCGATGAAAATGTGGTTCCAAAGTTCTGTATTATCATGCAGCATCGTCCATATTCTCTACTGCAAGATCTGCATCAGGGAGTCCATAATATCTCGTACTGAATTATATATTACTTATATATTTTTGAAAGAAGCTTCATCGGCTAATGTTAGCAGAATGGGTTACCCAAACTACATGTCTAAAATTAACCCCTTCCAGGCTCATTTTATTTCTGGATTATGGATAAAAAAATGTCAATTTTTTTATGCTTATTTTCATACACACATATCTTTTTAAACATAATAGCACCATTCGCATACAAAATTTCCTAAAAATTAATGTAAAAAAATCTATTTAAATAAATGAGTAATTTACCTCTAAATTTGGCTTTCTGTATGGCAGAAATCATTAGACTTTGGTGTTAATTCACACTAACTATAAGTATAAGGCTTCGAATACCTAGATTTAATCTTGAATTACAAATTTTATTTACATCTCTTTTGCATTTACGTAAATGCTTGTGAAAAGACCCCCCTCGGGTGCCCTTCTCTTAGATTATCTGGTGAGCTAGAGGTGTAGGGTCAACTAAAGAATGAGAAGTAGCCATTCTCTTAATATGACTTTATTAAGAATTATAACTTAAGCCTTTAAAAGATTAGATAATGATTATATATGTGAGAATCTACGATGAACAAACACACAATACAAGAAATATCGAAATAACCTTACTCAGACCACTATCAATATCTAACCCGCCTAATCTCAATTCGAATAATAATACAAGTCCTAATATTAAATAGTCAATCCTACCTTAATCCAATCATATCTCCGATACTAGGTTGACCTGCTTGCAGTGCAAATGGTATGCACCTGGACCTAATGGCTTTATCTTCGGAATAACCTCCGTTGGCCGTCTTTTCACAATTGTATCAATATCTCACATAAAGTTCCCCAAATTGCCTTTTCACTTACTGAAACATCTGTTATTTAAAAGCTATCTAATTTGCATTTTACCTTTACGTTTCACTTCTTGGGTTTGGGTTGGAAAAGTTGCCATTAATCTTGGCCCCAAAAGTACCCAAAGGACATGTTACAGAAAAGACGCATGAGCTCGTCACATGCTTATAAAATTATTAATCAAAATTCGTTCGTGTATGAACACACGGTACTGCACATAACTCGACATCACAATCTGGACAGTAGATTCTTGTTTCTCTTCTTCCCTTTACTGTCTCTCTGAGCAGCAAATAATACTTTGTCGTGTTGGATTAGTTTTTATCTCTGTTGAGGGAATGTAGTCAACAAAATGTTTTTCAGACAAACGTGGAGGGGGGGTGCTCAGCAGAAGGCTGCACTCTTTTTACAGAAAATTCCACCGAGTGGTACTTGTTAATTATTCGGAACCATAAAAAGCACATGGAAAATAATTCAGGGACGATCTATTGCACAGTCTAAGTTTTCACAGAGCCCGAGCTCAGCTCCAGAAAAGCCGGGAAGGGGTTAACCAATCCATTAGAATGTGATATATTGCATTTTTCAATTCCTACTATTAGCTCGCACTGTCTATGTATTTATTTATTTATATATTTGTATATTTATTTTATTTATCTTGGTGAAATTTTCAATCGTTCATAAAATACATTTTAAAGCGCTGAATTGAGCTGAAATTTTATATACAGGATCATTTTGGATGACAATACAATAATTTAATTATAATTAATAAAAGTTAATTGATTAAAATTAATTATTTAAAGAATTACAAATACAGCCACGTTGGCGACTTAGCGACTCTTTTGGCGACTTGTGTCAAAACTTGAAAAGGTTTTTTTTCCCACGTGTTAAAGCATTCAGTTGGACTGAAATTAAAAGGACAATACAATACTTTAATGATAATTAAAAAAACCAATGACCACTTAAAGTTTTGATTCTGTCCTATGTATATACATATTTATTTAATTGTAACTGTTTTGCTAAAAAAAATTTTAGCTAAAATAAAAATTTTTTTTAATATAGTAAATTATTAAAAAATATATATTTTTTATATTACTTGTTTTATTCCTTCTCTCTAATGTGAATAGAATCATATAATTGAACTACGTATATATATTTCTAATTATATATTTCAATAATAATCCAAACTGGATAAGAGTTTTTTTAATAATTCTTCTACTCAACTGTACGAAAGGTCAAAAGTACTTCTTTCAACATTAATTGAAATATTTTTGTGTACTTTCCACATTTATGATATTTAATTTTAGTGTTCCGTACCTTCAGTGTATTTATAAAATCAATAGTAAGAAAAACAACCGATGATAAAAAAAAGGAAAATGATAATACAAATAAAAGTATTCTAATAAATGAAAATTTTAGTGCATTTAACTTTAATCCGTTGTATTTATTTACCAGGTATTGAAAAAAGGGGTCAAGGTACTTATTTTTTAGTAATTATTATATTGCATTAAATCTGGCTTTAGGTTCTTTCATCTTGTTTTAATTTTTTCTTCTTTGTATAAAATGAATACAAAAGCAAAATATACAAAGAGTATTTGAAAAATGATACAGATGTTTACATTTACATTTTAAATGTTTTACATTTTACAGGCTGTGTTTGTCTAGAACATGTGAGGACAATGTAATACAATTACTTAACTCAGCTTCCTATTTGAAGAACTGTTAGAAAATGATTTACAAAGAATTTTCTGTTAGTTAATAGTAGACGATTTCGTTACAAACGTGTAATCGGTCTGATGATTGTTATCAGGGCACAGTTCGTTCATAAAACAAACAAAATCACATTATTTGGGCGTTCAGTTTTCATCGGAAAAAACTTTTAAAAATCAAGGCTGTTTGACTTTTAATTTTGTGGCTTATGGATCTATGGCCTTTCACTTTACAAGAAAAGAAGTAAAATTGCTTTGAATTTGAAAATTGTGTTCATATGATTTGCAACATTCTTTAAATCAAAGTAAAACTTGTTAAAATAATTTCTAAATTTGCAAAGATTTAACAAAGCTCTCAAGATTTTATTAAACAAAACTTAGAAAATAGGGTTTTTAAGAAATTACATTTGTAGTTTTATGCAGGGTGTTGCTGAATTCGACCAACAAATTCGGGGTGATAGTAAGCGGCACGTGGACGACAAATGACCTTAGAACATAGGGTTGCAAACCACGTTTATAGGAGTAATTTGCAAAAACAATTATGAAAGGTGTGATATCAAGTGCAATGAAAAAGGATAATAAGAGGTAGGAAATACATTTATTAGACGTAAAGCATGATTGAATTTTTGGAATTTGAGCATTTGCTTAGGCGTTAAAAACTATAGTCGGATATTTTTTAAAAGGATTTAGTATGTCAATTGTTATGATAACATTTATTTTTTTCCTTTAACATATGAAGTTAAGGTATCCGACTACGTTCGGAACCATGATTTTAAAAAAGCGCATAAATGGATAACTTTCATGATATTTTGTGTCACTTAGATTAGAATACTGTATAAAATTGTTTTAAGGACATTATGACAAAAAAAAATTAATTATTTAAATACAATATTTTGGGGAAAAATTAACTTAGAATAACCTTTTTTTCCAAATGTTCTCCTTTTGTAAAAAATGCTTCTATTGTATTAATATTTTGCCTGTATATAGCTCAGCCTCTGTACAGAGGCTCAACTATGAGTTTTGAAAAATTCAAATTATTTTCAGAGTTACAACCATTTGAAATAATTATCGGCGTATTTTCTTAAAATTTCTCCCTTCTGTTTTCGTAAAACATGGATAAACCGACTTCCAAGTTATGCGTTTCAGAAATTCTAGTTGAGCCTCTGTACAGAGGTCTGAGCTGAATACAGGCAAAATATTAATAAAATAAAAGCATTTTTTACAAAAGGAGAACATTGGAAAAAAGGTTATTTTAAGTTAATTTTTTACCAAAATATTGTATTTAAATAATTTTTTTTGTCATAATGTCCTTAAAACAATTTTGTACATGCATTCTAATCTAAGTGACACTAAATATCATAAATATTATTCATTTACACGCTTTTGCAAAATCACGGTTCCGAACGTAGTCGGATACCTTAAAATGAAAATAAAATTGTATTTTTATTGGTTTCTTTTAATTTTTTAACAATGCAACTGTTACAACGATTAAAATCCTGAAGATGTTTGTGTTTAAAATATTATTATTATAGCTTTGATATAGGTAAAATGTGCTCAGGCTTGAATTTTAATCCTTGCTTAATGCTATCCCTATAAAAAAAATTCGATGATTAAATATACGGTAACAGATAATGCTATAGCAACTTAGAGTTTTAAAAAAGCATTTGCGCGCTTTAAAATGTCCACTTAAATTAAAAACCTTATTCTCTTAAGATTTAGCCATTTTTCCCGGTTATTTAACATTCTGTTACGTTCAAGCTTATAAAAAAAATTATTATTTCATTTTTCAATTATCTGACAACAAACACATTTTCTGCATTCGTACGATTTGCAAATAATAATGAGGGGGAATGCTTTTAAGGCTATTTTGAAAAGAAATTTCTATTTTTCTTAAATTATTATGATGCGAGTTTATTACGAGAAGGAAGGGGAAGTTATGGAAGCGGAATAAATTATGCCGAATATTCACTAATTGTATGTTTTGTTGTTGTTTACAATTAATTTGAAAACCTCGAATGCGTCTTTCTCGAAAAATGAGAGTGAATAGAAAAAGAGAATTTCCTTATTCCTTCTAAAGACATCTGTTATTACTTAAGAAAATATTAATCAATAATTCGGAAATATAAAAGACAAAATAACCTTATTTTGAATTATTATAATTTGAATTCTTTACAATGATTGAATTTTAAAAAGTAATACATGAAGGGAAAAAACCATTTTGATTTCCTTGATGTACTTAAAAAAACAGAATTCTTACATTATTTCTGAAAAATACAATATAAGCAATTTTTAAAAAAATTAGAAAACTGGTATTTGAATTTAAATTTTTTATATTTTGATTGAATATCATACGAGGGTAACTCCGAAATTCTTGAGATACGCGCAAACGATGTTACAAAAAGGAAAAAAATAATGGTTTTTAATTTGAAAATATAAAGTATTTTAACACAGCAGACGATTTTTTTACTGACTTACTTCAAGCTATTTAGAATAGAATAGATCTTAGACAGAAGAGAAAATGATTGCTATGATTTTCTTTGATTTTAAAGCTAGATTAAATCAAGGCGAATGCGTTGAACTGTGGCAATTAGCATTTGGTGATGAATCTCCATGTCGTGCTACTGTATTCAGATGGTTTAAAGAACTTTGTAGAGTTCACAATTCTCTTCAGGATGAAAGACACCCAGAAAGGCCGCGGTTGGCAGTAATCCCAGATAATGTGTCTGCCATACGAAAAATGTTAATGGTTGGTAATCGCTGTACCTACTAAATGATACAGAATTAACTTTTTTTAACATTGGATCCGCAGGAATACACAAAATAATTCATGAAGATTTACATATGAAAAAAATAATTTGCCGTTGAGTTCCCCATAATCTAACTGAGCACCAAAAAGAGGTGCATGTTTGATTCAGTAAAGAAACCTAAATGATGGTGGCCACCGCATCATTTCTAAAATTGTAACGGGTGATGAAACGTACATACCGTTTTTTGATGTTGAACTCTGCAAGAAAGCAAATATGATCCCACGCCGATAATGGTGGAAAGGCAACAAGCAATGAAAAAAGTAATGTATGCCGTTTTCTTCAGAAGTACCGGCTGGGTCAAAGCCATCAAATTGGAGAGACAGAAGACAGTAACACCAAACTGGTATACCACTAAAACGTCTTCCAGAAATTCTCCAAGAAGTGAATGTTAGGGGACTAATGCTTCACCGGATAACAGTTGAGTTTCTTAAGTAAAAACAAATTACAATGATAGAACATCCACTTTATTCTCCGGATCTAGTTATGTGTGTGATTTTTTGTTATTCTTTAATCTAAAAAAGAACCTACGTGGATGTCGTTTTCATTTTGAATAAGGGATTTACGTGGCTGTAAATGCATTTTTTTCATCTAATCTAAGAAATGAATGGTTTGAGGCACTTAATCGTCTGTGCAAAAGTGCATTGATGCTGGAGAAGATACTTGGAACATTCCTAAAATTTTTTGTAAGTTTAACTTAAAAAACCTAGTTGTATCTTAAAAATTTCAGAATGACCCTCGTATTTCACAGGAATCACAAGAGATGAATTATTTTTTTGTGGCAATTTTAAATTTTTCAATGAATTGCATTCATGTTAACATGAATTTTAAATCTTAATAAAGTGTAATAAATAACTGCATCTGATTGAAAGTGCTCCTTACGTGATGAAAATGATTTTATTCTCTAAAGTGATTCTTATCCTTTTTTGTTGTTGTTGTTGTTACACAGGCGTTTAATAGTTTGAGGACTTGGCGGCACACTGGCATAAAATTTGCTGGGAAAGGAGGAATTTTATCTGAATATAGACTGTGAAAAAAATTACAGGCATCATGTTCGACTTTATGAGTAACATTATTATTTTTGAATTTTTGCTATTCTTTTGTTACCTTTTGTAATTCTCCTTGTTTGGTGGTTATACAGAAGAAAGTGGGTTACATAAATATATACAGTGGGCCACAAAAGTGTTCGTACACTTGCAATTTCTTATGAAATTTAGTGTTTTCTACTAATAAAAATTAATATATTGTAATTGTAATTTTTTAATTATATCTGCAACTTGTTCTTAATGGAATGACATAATTAATTTTTAAAATAGTATAACTATTTTTTTAAAAAATTAATAATCAAAAAGCTACTAAATATAATCTCACAAAGTCTTCGTACACTTAACAAAAATCTCAACTTAGCTTTTAAATATTGTATTTCTTTTTCTAATTTAGTACTTAGTAGGATATCTTTAGTGTACACAACAACTGTTAAGCTGTCTTAGTTAGATTTAATCAGTTTTTTGTTATTTCTGCATCGATTTTCCTCCATTTTTCTGTGATTATTGTTTTTACTTCACATTTTGTGTTTATTTGTCATGTTTTTTTTTTACATCAAAACTCACCAAATAGTTCTATTGGGAATAAAGTGATTGAGGAGGTGTTTTCAGAATTTGGGGACAGTTATAGAGACACCAGTGGCGTACATTGAGAGCAGTGCGCTTGGCATCATTACCCTGTTAAAAAATGAAGTCATTTCGTGTGGATAATTTAAAATTTCTCTTTAAAATATTTAAATAGAGCTCATGATTCCCAATACCATCAAATAATACCAAATTACCTAATTCTGTGGCCGATTTACACCCCCACGCAAGAACATTCCACCTCCATGTTTCATTGATCCAACTAGATTCTTGGAATTAAGTTTCAGAAAATTCAAAATTGACAGCAAATTGATTGGGATGGCAGACATCAATATTTTATGGTTCCGATGGGCCTATAATAGCTTGTAAATGAAAAATAAGGAGCTTAATCCCATGAATTTATGTGGAACAGAACTCCTTCCCCCTTCCATGCTTCAGCATGGAAGTGAAAGTGTCTCTGGCGTGGGGGTGTAAATTGGCCTCAGAATTAAGTAATTTGGTATTTTTGATGGTATTGAATCTGAGCTCTATTTAAATATTTTAAAGAAAATTTTAAATTATCCGCCGAAATTTGGATATTGAGACGACTTAATTTTTAAAAGGGTAATGACGGAAGCTCACTGCGCTCATGTACGCCATTGGTGTTTCTATAACTGTCCCCAATTATGAAAACACTCCTCAATCTTTATTTAGCTCCAGTAGAACATATTTGGTGAGATTTTGATGTAAAAAAGAAAACATGACAAATAAACACAAAATATGAAGTAAAAACAATGATCACAGAAGAATGGAGGAAAATAGATGCAGAAATTACAAAAAACTTATTAAATCTATACCAAGAAACTTAAAAGTTGTTGTGGACACTAAAAGATATCCTACTAAGTACTAAATTAGGAAAGAAATGCAATATTTAAAGCTAAGTTGAGATTTTTGTTAAGTGTACGAAGACTTTTGTGGCGTAATTTTTTAGTAGCTTTTTGATTATTAGTTTCTTAAAAAAATAGTTATACTATTTTCGAAAAATTAATTATGTCATTCATTAAGAACAAGTTGCAGACATCATAAAAAATTACAATTAAAATATATTAATTTTTATTAGTCGAAAAACATTAAATTTCATAAGAGATTGCAAGTGTACGAACACTTTTGTGGCCCACTGTATAAAGTTGCAAGGATACACTGTTTACCTCCAAAATTTTAATAAGATTTCCACTGGTAACATAATTCAAGAATTTTGTGGTACAATGGTTGAGAATCAGTGCTCTAAAGGGATAAGAAGCGGTAACTGTATTTAATTTTTGAAGAAATAGGGAGAAACCCCTGTCGTATTAAATGCACATATTTATGAATTTTTAATATTTAAAATTTTGATTTTTAGGCTTATTAGGTGTTGTGTGTTTTGACATGAGATTGAAAAAAGGAAACTATTTAAAGCCATGTTTTTCTTTTTTGTCATGCATAAGTTTATAAAAACATCAGAAAACCTTTCTTCTGATCTTGATGAGCAAGTAAATATATTATAATATATTAACTTATTTTTAAAGGCAATATTGGATCAAGTGTATCTCATATGGCATAACTAATATTTTGTTCTGAGAAAAAGAATAAACATTTTGAAAATCTAAACACTTGTATTACTTTAGGGGTAAATGTATTTTGTACATTACATATTACTTAAAATTTAAAATTAAAAAGAGTTCTCTTGGAAAATGTGAAAAGTGATTAAATTGCAAAATAATAATCTTTTAAATCCCCTAAAAATACAAAAAGTCCTGGAAAATGATAAGAAGATTGAAATCTGGGAATTTATATGCACAATTGAGCATTAAATTTTTATTTGTTTTAAAAAGATATTTGTATCCTGAATTATATATTTCTTCAAGGCATTTTGTAGAAATGAGTCAATACAAGTCTGACAAGACAAAAAGTTATTTTTCTGATATAATTGTGAATTGACAAAATATTTAAATAATAGTATTAAACTTTACTTAATAAATGCTAATTGAACTTTAAAGAAAGGATACTGAACTTATACTTAAATAAAAACGCCTAAAAATCATTTGAGCTTATACAGACATTAAATTATATAAGCTGTGCGATAGAAAAATTCTACATATGAAAAAATGAAACTTTGGGTCAATAAAGGAAAACTGAACATTTTTCTGGAATTAAAAAGTCATTTTTCAATAGTTTTTTTTTAAAGATAAGTTTATCAAAATCCATCTATCTATTTTTGATGTTAGAAGTCCCTATAATTTCTGCTTTTGAATATTAGTATTTTCAAACAATAATTTTAAAAGATGTTTTAAATAAGTTGTGATTTTTCATTATTAAATTTATATAATTTCTGCATTAACAAATTTAATTCTAATGTCTTACGTCTCTTTTGATAATTTATTTTCTGCCAGAAATTTATTTAGAAGATACATCAAATGAAAAGATAATTTTAGTTTTGCTATATTATGAAGAAAAATTTTACAAATTCTCTATGTGGAGATTTTGAAATGATTCCTCAAACAATGCTGGTGAATTAACATTTCAATGAAATTTATTTTGTATATATAAAATATATATATCAAGAATATTTTAAATTTCATTCTTTGATTTTATTTTATTTACAAAAATCTTATTCCGAATAATTGCTTGCACAGTTTTTATCTTTATTTTCAAAGATTTTCTAATTGTTTGATGTAAAAGTATTTACGTCATGCATACAATGGATATTAGTTTGAAAACGGAATTGTTATTTGATTAAAAGTATTTGATTTGTTTCCCCATTAATTTTCTTAGGGTAAATTTTTCCAAATTTCATTTTCTTGTCTGTGTTAGTTTTTTTGTCAGCTTTGAAACTTCTCTAACGTTTTCTAACATTTCCAGGCAAAAGTTGTAGTTTTTTTTAAAGGTATCCGACTAGTTGCGACAGCTTTTTTTTAAAAAAATGGAGATATGGGGATTTTTTTGGAGGGGGGTAGCTGTTAGATTTATTTAGTACATTTTGAGAAAAATATGCTAAAATTAAAAAGGGAAAAATCAATTATTATTACTATAATGGGAAAAAATTGGTAACAATTTACAAAAAATTACATAATTGGAGTCCATTCTGTACAAAAAATTATGAAGAAATTTTCAATTTTGGTGTGTTGCTTTGCTATTCATTTTTAAATGACTTTCAGGTTGTGACATATTTTAATTTTTACAAAAACTAGCTTAAAGAAACAGTGATTATATTTACATAAGGGACTGTTAATTTTGTAATAAAACAGTGGTTGATAAATGTGAAGTTTAAAACACTTCTACTATTATACAGAACAAACACACAAACAAAAAAATTCTATTAATTATTTTTAAAACTTTTTGAGCAATTTTTGTTTCTATTTGAGCATTTAAAAAAAATTAACCCATTTCGAATAAATTGCATTTTAAAGTATGACATCTTGCTCAGAGAAGTAGCATCTGTTTTTACTAAAACACTTGTAGTTTTTGTTCTAGTGAGTGGAAAATAATAAACTTGGCGTTTTTGTAAAGCTAATACGATGGCGCCTATAAAATAAAATCATAGAAAAGATTGTCAATTTTTGGCAAAATTCACGTCACATATATAAGCATGGTCTGAAAAATTAAATTCTAGACCTTTTCCAGAACCCAAAAGGGAAATTTTTAAATAAAACAATTCCTAAACATACTAATTTTTATCTTAGGTATATGTAATCACACACACAGGAACTCATAATGTTTTTTAATGAAACTCTGTGTCACCTGTCTGATTTTTACGAGGAATGATGCAGGCATTGTTTTCAATTTCCCTTTGGTCACGTGACCTGCAGCATCCGTGCTGAAGCATCGGGACATCCGAAAGGATAAAGCTCAATAAACTAAATAAACATAAGCAACAAGGTCGAAAGAAGAGCCACACTTAACATTCGTGACTCCTCTGAAGAAGGGTTAACAGAGTAAGTAGCTTCGAAAAAAATTATTTTTTCCCTTATATATTCAAATTATTTTTAATGACCAGAATAGGAATAATTATGGTAGAATCCAAAAGTAAATCTTTAATTTTTGTAAAGTTAGATGCTAGATTTATTAATGTGCTTCTGTTCACCAATAGGCGCAGAAACTAGATGCCATTTGAAAATCAAAATGGCCGAAAATTGATTCCATAAGCAAAAAGTTGAGAAAAACGATTAAATATTATAATTATATATGTATACAAGAATATCTTACTGAAAAACCTATTTTTTAAACTCAATAATAAAAAGAAAGTTTATTTCAAAGTATAACTAAGAGTTAATTGAGCACTTTGACTATGAAATCTTAAGAAAATTCTAACTGTGGTGTTAACTGTATTGAAATGTGAACAGCGCATGTATAACATATCTCATCCTAGAATAACGAAGATTTATATTGTTTTATTTGAAACATATACAAAAAGAGATTGTAAATTTTTCAACACTGATCTCTACAATGAGTACGACTGTACGGGTACCGATATTTTTTTCTTTCTATCTTTGAATTGCCCATATTTTTAATTCTTGTCATGAGATTATTAGTGCTAGTGTTTTTAAGATATGCAGTTTGTCTATGGTACTGAAATACTTCTCATTCGGGATTTTCTTGTGGTGAAGGCGGAAGAAGTTTCCATTTAAGGCAGGAATTTAAATTCTAGAAAACATTAGATAAAGAACAGGAATCGCCAAGGTAATGTGCAATTTGTTGTTTGAGAAGAGATGAAACTGGAAAGATAATCCAAATAAATAATATAAAATATTTTTTAAGTCAATTCTATTTTGACCAACAAAGAAAAATTTTATTTTAGTTGTTTTTTATTAAATAGTTACAATTAATATAAATATGTATATACATATGACACAAAATCATAATATTAATTGACAAAATAGAAAGTGATTTTCCTTGCAATTTTCCATTTTCCTTTCTATATAGGGTGTTGGGCTATTTTTTTGTTTCTATTTATTCATTGATTAAATTTAATTACTATAGTAAAAAAGAAATCAATTTCTCAGAAATTAGGCCATCCCAGTTGGGATTCAAACTCACGACTTTTGGATTAGATGTCCAACGCACTATCCGTTGCGCTACAGGGACATAACGAACGATTCTCCTTTCTATATACGCTGTTGGACCATTATTTTTGTTTTTCACTATTTATTCATTTTTTAATTTAATTAATGAATTAATATTTGAAAAAATTGTATTAACATCAAGTGTCATCCACTACAAGTTCAAAAAAATGTGTTTGAACTTGAGTGGATGAATAAAAAGTATTTTATTAACGATTGAAAATTTGTGAACAAGACATATAAATATATGTATATAAATAAATATACATAGGGAGAGTGTGAACTAATAATAGAAAAATTGAAAAAGCAAACATTCAGGTTTTTTTTGTGTTCCACAATTATAAAATAAAAAATAATGCGAAAATTTTAAAACTGAAAATTAAAATAAATTTTTTTCATTTTCCCATTCTGTTAAGTTTTGTGCCTTGCATGCAATAAAAAATGTGCCTTTTTTGGAACATTTTGGGCAAAAAAAATGATTGCTTAAGGGATCGATGAGACATATTCTTAGTAAAGTGTTAAAAAATTAGATATCCTCATATGCGAAAAAGCTTCCAAATTCTGCTTTTATTTCTTTATTCATCGTAAGTAAACTAAAAAGGAAAGTTATTTTCTTCGTTGGAAAAAATTTTCTCGACCTGTATTGGAATTGAAACATTTTTTAACTGTACCGGCAGACGTTCTAAGTCAGTAAATGCTAATACTTCCTGCTTAAAACCGCAAAACTCATACAGAAGTTCTTTTTCCAGCGTAATTTTTTTTTATTTTGTATAAGATAAGAAAAATCTTTTAACTGCCATATTTTTAAATTTTAACACGTGAATATACTCACGGCTTAAAAGCATAGACATAAAGTACACAAACTTAAAATTCAGCTAGTAAAATTTTACCAGAGAAACATTTAAGAAGCTTAGGATATTATCTCATTCTGAATCATGATACACGCATTGAATTTCATTTGAAGTTAAAGGCAATTTGTGTGATTTAACTGTATAAAGTTTATATCCTTACTGAAATTTTTTGAGATTGAATGTAATATACGATAGTTAAAGCAGTTTCATTATCATTAGCACAAAAATAATGATACTATTCAGAAAAATCTTCAAAAAAATCTTCGAAATCTTCAAAAAATCTTCGAAGAACCATAGTTTTCCATCAATGCAAAACGTATAGAAAAGTCCTGAAATAGAACATTTTTTTATTTATTGATTAATTTTATTTTATTTTTCCTGAATATTTTGTTTATTGGTTTTCTCACACACACACAAAAGTGATTTTTTTCCTGTTAAAATACCTAGAAGGGCAATATATTCTTTGGAAAATTTCAAAAGGCGATTTACGCGTGATTCATGAAAAATAAAGGCATTTCTTCCACAAAAATAAAACAATACACTACGATAAATAACCTACTACTCCCCGATATTCAACCACGAATTTGATGATAGTGTAGAAAAGCAATCAGTGGGTATTATTCACTGAATGTAATACTCATACTTTATCCGCAGATCCTGCCACATGATTCAGGAATTTTTTCTTTCCAATAATCGATTTGTGGAATGTATAATATTGCTTCATTTTTTAAAATTTTTAAAAATATATACGTTTTTTGTTATGTACCCGGACGGCAGTAAACTTGGTAGTGACTGTTCTGGCAGTGGCATCTATGTTAGTTTTCGGGACCAGGAAATTAAAACCAGAGAAAAAATTCCGGACTCTTGCTCGGTATTTCGTTCAGAGCTTGTTGAAATTCTTGAGGGACTGAACTCCATTGAGTCGCTTCCACAGCTACACGATATCTGGATTTTTTCGGATAGTAGAAATGCCATCCAGCACTTGGCCAATTGGCATAACGTGAGGGATCGCACAGGTACAGACATCCTCAAGATACTAAAACGATTTTCCCTTTCTCGTCAGATCCACTTCCAGTGGATCCCGTCTCATGTCAATATTGCTGGGAACGAAATTGCCGACAGCTTAACCAGGGCTGGTGCTGGCGAAACTACAACGCCTGTCGCTCCTCTTACTTATTTGGAACTTTTATTCAAAGTATAAAGCAAAGAATAAGGCCATTTGGATGATCCCACCGGTGCACCCATGGTATCAGAGCAAATACCCTGGTGGCTCTTTGGTTCGGGGCAGCAGTAGACGAGATCAAACTGCGCTTATTCGTTTCCTTAGTCGTCATCTGATGTCACTGACTTTTGTCGATGGCATTAAACATTTCGAAATTTGCACTAAATGTTCTTCTGCTCAGGCCTCCCCGGCCACATTTTATCTTGTTTGGGGCTTAGCAGGCAGGACTTGGTTCAAGATCCCCTATTAGTTTTGGACCTCTTCAGGGTGAATGGACTCATGGAACTGATCTAGCTCTGCTGATCTCGGGGATGAGAAACAACAACAACGTTTTTGTTAGCATAAGAATTTTTAGTTTTTAAAGGAAATCATGTTATTAGATTCATATATATACTTCTATGTATAGTTTAGATTTTAAATTAGCTTTATAGAACTTTATAAAGTGATTAATGATTATGTATAAAAGTGGTGTTTTATTTTATATAATTTTAATGAATTGCCATTTCGTTGTTCAGACAAAGTATTGATTGCGTGAGTGTTTATTAACGATACGATGGATAATAGGGCTATTGGCGACGGACATCGTAACTTTGAGCCATTGTCAATTGATGAGGACGACATCTGAGCTGACCACCCTCTCAGTCTTCATACCTCCACACCACACCAACGGGTAGATTTTGAGCCCTGGCTGTTTTGCCTTGTATCAGCCCCTCTGCACGGTGGGTTTTTAGTGACACAAGGCTCTAACTCATAATACTGCCAAGAGTCTTGACCATGTCCACTAGGCTACCATGGCCACGATTTGGCCGTGTCTTAATTAGGTAATAGGATAGGTGTTTATTGTAAATGTAAAATACTGCCAAAATCTCAATGCGTTTAGCACGAGAAGAATATGGAGGCTGTGTATGAGATGAAAAAATGGCCGCAGTAGCCTAGTGATTTTGGAAGAGCTCGTGACCGGTGTGTAGCGGGTTCGAGCCCTGGTGTCGCCGAGTAGGGGGAGGCAAGGCTGATGCACGTTAAATCTGTCGATACTCAATGTTCTCCCATTGGCGATATGTGGCAAGTTGAAGAAAGGGGGACAGCTCAGGTATCGTCTCGTCATTTAATCGAAACTCAAAATTGAGGGGGTCCGTCGCCAATAGCTTTCTGTTTGCTTAATGGTGCAATGCTAATATATCTCACGCTCACAATGTAAATATAGTGTCATTATACTGAAAGTAAAAATTAAGTTGGCAATGAGTGTTTACTTTCCTTAAATAGTTTACATGAAAACCTTTCAACTTATACCTTTAAAATAAAGGAAAATTATTCAAAAAATTTACTATAATAATAATATTTAAATTAAGAGACAGTTTTTTTTAAAGCTCGTCACCACGGAATAAACATCATCAGAGTAAAGCTAACAATTAAACAAGAGCAAAAGTAGTTATTTTCCTCTTCGGCAATCACTACAACTCAGACCGAATACACATTCTTCCGTTAATGAATTCAAATCATTTTGGACAGCTAAAAGTCTCACCGCGGGTAAAATTCAAACTTCCACTCTCGGAACAAAAAAGAAACCTTGAAGACTGTTCCACTTCCTCTTTTATAAATTGTTGCCAATTTGTATTGACCAACCAAGCAAGGCATCTTCAAAAAGAATCGCGCGCGACTTCACCCAATCTATTTCCAATACTGTATTCAACAAATCCCAAAATAGCTCTGGCAGTTTCCTTGTTTTGTTCTTATAATGGCGGTCTAATTAATTCAGGTCCGCACCTCAACGAGTACAGACGGAAATAGCAAAAGTGCTTCCGATTAAGTAATTTTTTTTTTGGTTACCTGTTCCTCCCTGAAGTGGAACCGGTTCTCAGCTGTTTCCCCTTGCAAGAATTCTCTGTGGGGAATTTCTTGAGTCGGAGTGGACGGAAAGTGCTGTCCTATCGTTTTCTTGTCTTGCCCGAGTTGGGATTTTACCGCAATGCGATAGCAATTCAGAATGTAAGTACTTGAAATTTACTTCTATTTTCGGAAATGTAGGGGGTCCTCGGGGGTCCCCAGTTTCTTTCTGGGGGAGGATCACGAAGATCTCTCATTTAATATTAAGATTTCCCTCTTTTAAACACCCAAATATTACACCTGATATAACATCACGAGTGAAAAAAATGCACCACCATTCGTCTCATTAAAATTTTTTTAATTAATACAGCTTAGAACATTATTTAGAAGAATTAGTTATTAACAGAGTTATTACTTATTAGATTATTAAGAATTTTAGTATTTAGTCATATTTTTAATTGAGAATGTTTACTATTTATTAAAAACAAGTAATATATAATAAAAATTTAAGTCAATTCCTACTTAGGTCAACAAAGAAAAATTTTGTTTTGGTTACATTTTATTAAATAGTTACAATTAATATAAATATGTATATACATATGACAGAGATCAGAATATTAAATGACAAAATAGAAAACGATTTCTCTTGTAGTTTTCCCTTTTCCTTTCTATATAAGGTGTTGGACCATTTTTGTTTGTTTGTGTTGCTATTTATTCATTAATTAAATTTAATTATTCTAATAAAATAGTATAGTAAAAAATTACACATTGTCATAAATTAGGCCATCCCAGGTGGGATACAAACTCACGACCTTAGGATTAGAAGTACAACGCGCTATCCATTGCGCTACAGGAACACGACGAACCATTTGTCCTTCAATATATGCTGTTGGACTATTATTTTCTTTGTTACTATTTATCCTTTTTTAATTTAACTAATGAATTAATAATTGAAAAAACTGTATTAAAATCAAGTGCCATCCACTACAAGTTTAAAAAATGTTTTTGAACTAGAGTGGACGAATAAAAAGTATTTTATTAACGATTGAAAATTTGAACACGATATATAAATATATATGGGGAGAGGGTGAACTAATAGAAGAAATTGAAAAATAAGATGTATAAATTGCTTTTTAAATCATTAAATAATGTATAATAATAATAGTAAAAGGTTTATTGTGTATTCTTCTCATCTTCATTTGAGAACGACTGAAAAATTTTTAGTCTTAGTCTTAGACCAAATAAGTCTTTAATTTACAGCGATTAAGATACACTATATTTCTCAACATATGAAAGTTTTATAAAAAATCTTAGTGAAATAAATCTTTTATAATGCACGCAGTGGCATACACAAGGGGAGGGTTAGAAATTACCTCTTCACGCTTACTTCCAGGTATTTTTTAGAATATAAATCCCTCTCGTAAGTGAGGTCTGTGTGCCCCTCTGAATGATCGTGTTGAAAAAAAATTCTAATTTTATTATACTTTTTAAAAAATTAATGTCTGTTAGGAACAAATTACAAATTATATATATAAACAGTGTTTTCTGAAACACAATTTTTATTCCATTCCATTCCTTCCAGAAGTTTAAACAACACAAATTCGGAATATATTGTTTCAAACTGTAACGGTCACTCCGTGACGTCCATTTAATGTGGAAGAGTAGGAAAGAAAAGAATAACCGTATTCCAAAATACCTTCAATTTATTCTCAGTTATAAACAACGCCGAAATTCCATTAACCAAGTTAAGAGATGCACTCCCAAATATGGAAAGCAATTACGAGGTAGACGAGTTACGAAAAGAATTTAAATAATCAGATCACTTACGTTTAGGCAATATCTTCTAATTCTTTTAGCGACCTAATATAATTTGATTCCTAATTGACAAATCGTCTTTAATATTACAATAATTAGCTACGAAGTATCTACGCCTCACTTCACGTTTAGCCAATCACAGAAATCTAACCTCTCTCCCTCCATCTAACCCGAAAGTTAAATTTTTATATACAAGTCTGCATACTCATATCTTCTTTGGGGAGAAGCTTTATAATATAATAACTTGTAAAAACCCAATATTTCCCAAGAGATTTATTATTTAAGAGAGAACGCGGATACACCCGTCACAAAACATTTTACTCCAACGTAACATGTAATCGTATTTTTAAGGTATCCGACTACGTTCGGAACCGTGATTTTAAAAAAGTGCCTAAATGGATAATTTTCATGATATTTAGTGTCACTTAAATTAGAATACATGTATAAAATTGTTTTAAGGACATTATGACTAAAAAAATTTATTTAAATACAATATTTTGGCAAAAAATTAACTTAGAATAACCTATTTTCAAAACGTTCTCCTTTTATAAAAAATGCTTCTATAATAATAATATTTTGCTTATATAAAGTAAAAACTAATCCAGAGAGTCTGAACAAGGAATTTTGAAAAATCCACATTATTTTCAGAGTTACCACCAATTGAAATAATTATCGTCGACGTTTTTTTCTTAAAATTCTTCCCCTATGGATAAATCCACTTTTAAGCTATATATTTCAAAAATTCTCGTTCAGCCTTTGTACAAAGATCTGATATACATACAGGCAAAATATTATTATAATAGAACCATTTTTCATAAAAAAAAGAATGTTTTGAAAATAGGTCTTTTTATGCTCATTTTTTTATCAAAATATTCTACTCAAATAATTTGTTATTGTAATAATATTTTTAAAACAATTTTATATACGTTTTCTAATCTAAGTGATACTAAATATCATAAATATTATCCATTTATACGCTTTTTCAAAATCTTGGTTCCGAACGTAGTCGAATACCTTAATATAGAAGAATTATATTGCTAACGTAATAGTTTATATTTATATAAAGAAACAGAATCAAATTCAAATTTGGAGCACATCATTTCAAAAATTTCACTCCGTTGTAAAATGTAAATTGTCTTTTTTAATGCCGAGAAGAATTACATTTCTAATGTAATATAGAGTTTAGGTTCGTATAAAAAGAGAATTTATTACAATGTTGTGAATTTAGCAGTCGACGCTCATGTTTACGCTCATGTTACAACCAGCAGCGTGTCGGTCACCGATGACCGCCGGTAAACTTTCCGCTTAGCTTGTGACGGTCATCGGTGTTGGACCGTAAACTTTTTATGTCAAGCCATGCAGGTCTCCGACGATGTTAAGAACAAAAAGCATTGTACTTATACCAAGTTTCCCCTAATTCAAATACTGAATATAATTAAGGAATAGTAGAAAATAGAAAATTTACCTAAAAGTTAACGCTTGATACTATCAGACTTTCTTTGTTGTTAGTCAAAATAAAAGAATATAGTGTGGAACAACGCAATGATACTGCTGATGAAATGTATTGAGATATTAAGGATATAAGGTTTTTCTATTGTGAGTATTGCAAAAGCTTTTCCATCTTTCCTACTATAATTTCCTGTAGTTTTATCCCATTAGTTCTTAAAAAATTCTGTACGAAAATTTAAATTTTTGATATTTTGTATCTTTTTTTTTTTCATTATATATATTTTTAAAATTATACATTTACGTTGTTTCTGATTATAACCGTCTAAGAAATGACCATACATAAAATAATTGTCTTTACTATATTAAGTCGTAGTTGTTAGTAATAGTCACGTTTATAAAGCAAATATTTACTTCAGTTTCAGAAATTTTGTGAAAAGAAAATTTTTATTTCCTAATGATTCACAACATCTTATTGATAGAAATTTTTTTATGATATTCATAATTTGTTATTTTATTTAATAGAATGTTTACTTTAGCTTCCGCATGATGTTATAATCTACCTGTATTGTTTATTTTATGGGAGATTTAAGATACTAAATTAATGTTTAACAAATTTGACATTTGTAAAAATCATATGGGAAACATTTCCACCCATGAAGAAATGGATATCGTATAATAAATTTCATGTATATCATATCATATATGTGTGTGTGTGTTTTCAGTATTAGCATTTTACAGTTGTAAAAACAATTCTATAAGAATCACATAAAATTTTGTAAGCAAAAATTAATCATTTAAAAAATATTGCTGATTTAACAGTTAATATTATGACAGTTTTAAAATATGGCAGTGTGTTATATTTTAAGTCATTCAAACAAAGTCATGTGGTTCTTATGCAGTTTGTGTGACATAAAATGACTTATTTCATGAATTAGAATATAAGAGAACTATTAAAAAAAAGGAAGTGTTATTTATAATGATTTTGTAAAGAACAAGAATTGAAAATCAGTGCTACATCAGAAAAATTACGTTAAATACGAACACTGTTTTTTCAAGTACTTCTTAAGAAGTTCATCTTATTTATTATATTATCTATTGTTTTTAGTTATCTTTATTTTATGTCACACTTACTTAAATATCTTTTGTTTATCATGTGTTTACGTTGATAAGTGCGAAAAAATTCTTAACAAAAGTTAAATATATATATAGTTATCTAATTTAGTAAGATTTCATCATTTTAATTTTTAGGTTTTTTGCTCCACAGCTCAATTTTTTTTTCTTTTTAAAAATTTTTACAACTTTTATATTTAAAAAGAAATTACTAATTTATGTGATAAAATAGTATATTTTTTTTAGTAAAACATTATTATTTTTTTTTATCGTAACAAATTTTTTTTCTTTTATTTGTATATTATACTTTATTTTATTTATTTATATATACTATTGTATCTTCGATTAATTTTCTAAATATTGATTCAATTACAATGCACAATACCCTTTGATTATTATTTTATACTACATTGGTAGATTACTTAAGAAACAATGCTTTCATCAATAATCCACGGTCATCTTCCCACACACGTTTTATATTACATTTCAAAACACTACAAGGGTTAAATCATTATGTTGTAATTCAGATATTTAGCAAATATAAATATTTTATCCCATATTTTTCCATTGAGAATTATGATTCTATCAGATATGAATACAAGAAAGGAAAATAGCTATTATTTTATCATATTTAAACACATGATACACGACTTACCGTTAAATTTAAATCACCGTCTTATTCTGGATCAGCTATTACGACATAAATATCAAGATTCAGAAGATTATATTGCTGGTGCCATATCCTGTCTGCAGGAAATACGCAATTTTGTCGAAAACAAGATAGACTATTTATATCTAAGTTATTTTTTCATTCTTCCTTTGAATGTCCGAGTGAAGTAGTATGACCGCTGTAGAGGAGACCAGGATTGCGAAATGGTGACCAGAATTATTATTTTCGAGACTTGCATTCGAGTCCTGATACATTAAAGGCATGTTGTGTTAAGGAGATGATCCTCAACAAACGAAGCTCAAAGCTCTCACGTTAAGGTGAAGCAAAAGTTTGGAGATGGGGTGTTATCTCAGATATTGTCTTCATCGTCACTTATCCGAGATTCAGAATTATGAGGTCCTTCCACGATAGCCCTCATGTTGCTTTGAAATGGGGGGAGGAAGGGTTAAAATCAATGAATCTACCCAGTGAAGTATTTAAACTAAACTCAGTGGCGTAATAGCCCATGAAGGTAAGGCCTATTGTGACCATCTCAGTTTTCGTGACCTTAGGCACTGAGGTGCATGAGCAGATATTCCGATCAGGTGGTCAGTCTGACACGAAATCCCCCAATGTTTAGTTCCCAAGCAAGTTTGGTACTCATTTTTCGACCCACTGAAGGGATGAAGAGGCTGAGTTGACCTTGTCCAGCCCGGGGTTTGAACCCCGGACCTGTGCGGTGGAAGCGAGATACGTTACCACTCGGCCACTGGGTTTTAAGTGAAGTATTTAAGCTGGATTAAGCATATTGTAATTGCGTCACGTTTTTATTATTCATCTTATTTTGAGACGTATTCTTATAATGAATTTTTACCAAATTTATACCCTTAATAATTGCTTAATATATTCGTAATAATTTGGTATTAATGATGAGACGGGGGGGGGATTTGTCATTTAGGAATTTTTAATAATGTGAGGAATGTTATAAATAAATATTTAGGAAAAATACTTAATTTTTCTCAAAACAAAAACAGATTATTTCTTTGATAAAATGTTTGTCATGTTGGATGTAAATTTTTTTTAACATAAATAAACTTTATTAATTGCAACTGATAGTTAGTAGTTAAAATAGTTAAAAAATGTAGTAATTATTTTTTATTACTATATTCAGTTAACATTGGTTGTTTAACCAGATAACTTAAGAAAATCATTCTGTTTTTAGAAAATATTTCTCGAATGTTAATTAAATATTTTCAAAGAATTAAAAATACATATTTGAAGTAACAACGACGATTGATTGATTGTTAATTAACTGCACTTTTTCTCTAACGGCGAGAAAAACAGTAAATATTTTCCATAATCATGTATTTTTGTGATTTAAAGAGCTTAATGTAATGATATCACCTTTATTGGACGTATTTTTACTCGAGGCTACAACATCGTTGTATTAGTTTCTATGAACTATTTTCGGCATAAATATTCCTTTTGTTCAAAGCTGAGTGTAGGAGAAAGAAATTTTTTTAAAAAAAATGAATTGATTTCATTTTTTTATTTAAATTTTAAAACATAAGAAATCTAATTTTACACTTTAAAAAATACGATTGCTTAAGAATAGTAAAATTTATCATTTACACAAACGATTAAAAAAAAACCAATTCTTCCATAAGAAGTTGAAAGAAAATTTGAAATGAAGAAAATGTAAAAGAGTTATTAAAGTTAAACAGAAAGAATAATCTTAATCACGCTTATAATTTCAGTAAAATTTTAAACACTTAATAGAGGAATATGAAATAGACGAGGAGGAAAATAAAAATAAAATGTTTGTAAGATAGAGTTTGGACCAAGAATGTTAAATCCCGCATTGATAAAATTGGATAAAGGCTTCTTACTCAGAATTTGAAGGTAAATGAATTTAATATTTCCAAAATTTTAATTAACTTTGTAACTTAATTAAAACATTCCTAATTTTGATGCTTCAAATATCCGTGTTTTGTTATAGCTAAAGAAAAGAATATCACAAAAACTGTTATTTATATTTTAAATTTAAACGTATTGAAATAAATTTTGTGTAAAGGTATCAATGTGATAAATGTTTTTGTAGGTTAAATACATATACAAATTTCATTTAATCAAATGCAAGCAACATTAATACATATTTCATCCTAGATTATTGAATGGTTTTTACATATATCGGTGAACTAAATATAAGTTTTTTTTAAGTACTTAATTTAGATACGTTCGGGCTATAAAGCTTTAAGGTATCCGACTACGTTCGGAACCATGATTTTAAAAAAGTGCATAAATGGATAATTTTCATGATATTTAGTGTCACTTAGATTAGAATACATGTATAAAATTGTTTTAAGGGCATTTTGACAAAAACAAATTATTTAAATGCAATATTTCGGCAAAAAATTAACTTAGAATAACCTTTTTTCAAAATGCTCTCATATTATAAAAAAAATACTTCTAAAACATTAATATTTTATATATATATATATATATATATATATATATATATATATATATATATATATACTTATATAGACTACTCCAGAGAGTCTGAACTATTGTTTTTGAAAAATTTACATTAATTTCTGAGTTACGACCCATTGAAATAATTATCGGCGTTTTTTTTCTTAAAATTTCTCCCCTCTGTTGTCGTAAAACTTGGATAAATCCACTTATAAATTATATATTTCAAAAATTCTAATTGAGCCTCTGTACAGAGGTCTGAGCTATATACAGGCAAAATATTATTGTAATAGAAGCATTTTTCACAATAGGAGACTATTTTGAAATTCGGTCATTCTATGTTCATTTTTTGTCAAAATATTGTACTTAAATATTTTTTCTTGTAATAATATTCTGAAAACAATTTCATATACATTTTCTAATCTAAGTGACACTAAATATCATAAATATAATCCATTTATACGCTTTTGCAAAATCTCGGTTCCGAACGTAGTCGGATACCTTAAGGAATAAATTAAATTTCAAATCTAAGGCGAAATTGACTTTAAATCCTCAAGCATTTATTTCCCAAGTTATTCTTAAACTTTTTAATAGTAATAACTTGTACTTACATTTGAGTACATTATATCACGAAAAATATCGTTTCGTAAATTCGGTTGAGGTAAACATCTTTCACAAATACTCACAGTTTTAAATGGAATAAAACTATTTTCCTGTTAATGTTTTATTTACCCAATGCTCTTCGCGTGAAATATTGTAAGTCTATCAATTTACAATAGATTTGATTACAATACTCTAACAGAGAGAGAACATGTGCTTCCGTTTCTATTTACACATGCCTAAGCATTTATTTGCATTCTAAAAATGATTCGAAAATGTTTCTCCAATGAAATAATGCTCTCTAATAAAAAGAGACTGTAAAAGAAAAAGTTTAAAAAATAGCTAAAAAGTTTTGAAATAATTCTTTCAAATAAAGTATTCATCGATGTTACAGAGTTTTAAATAAACGCCAATGAAAAATATAATTTTTTAATGTGTTTAATACAACGTTTCTCAAACTGTGGGGCATAACCCCCAGAGGGATAACTCTACGAGAGGGAGCGCGAGCATATTGGAAAATCTTAATCAAAGATATTTTAAGACCGACTGTCCCCGGGAAACCCTATTTGGATAATGGATAATTTTTGATATTTAGTGTCACTTTTAGACTGACTATGTATAAAATTGTTTTGGACATTTTGACAAAAACATTAGTAAATAATATTTGGTAAATTAACTTGAATTCCTTCGTGGCCGTTTTGAAAATGTTTATTATAATAATATTTTGCCTGTATATAACCTCAGACCTCTGTACAGAGGCTCAACTATGATTTTGAAAATTCACATTATTTTCAGGGGTTACAAACCATTGAAATAATTATCGGCGTTTTTCTTAAAATTTCTCCCCTCTATTGTCGTAAAACATAGATAAACCCAATTCTAAGTTATATATTTCAAAAATTCTAATTGAGCCTCTGTACAGAGGTCGAGCTATTACAGGCAAAATATTATTATAATAGAAGCATTTTTCACAAAAAAAGAACATTTGGAAAAAAAAAATTATTCTAAGTAATTTTTTGCCAAAATATTGTATTTAAATAATTTTTTTTGTCAAAATGCCCTTAAAACAATTGTATACATGTATTCTAATATAAATGACACTAAATATCATGAAAATTATCCATTTATGAGCTTTTGCAAAATCACGGTTCCGAACGTAGTCGGATACCTTAAAAAAATTATTAATTTACTGAAAGTAAACAAACAAAATACACTCTGACATAATAAAAAATAAAAGACGCATTTGCACTAATATAATAAACTTATAAAAGTGTCAGTACTGCACAATGCATTTCATAATTAATTGAACAATTCTATAAGAACAAATTTAATAATTACCAGTTAACACGTGGGCTTGTGTGTCATGTATAAAATTATATACAAAAGTTAACACCTTGATTATTTTTAGCGTTTATAATTAATCCTTTAACTGCCGATAAAAAGTTACGCGATTCTCTCCCCAATGCCACCGTTTTCCACATAGGTATGTGTATGTGATGTATTGGGGCGAGGGAGAAAAAAATAAATAAGCAAATCCTCTGAAATAGATAAATCCTTGGAAAACACTGTCGAGGTCCTTTTATTGCATTCCAAAGCCTTCAGAATAATTTTATGGATAGCAGAGCACAAAAAGGATCGTACTTCGAAAAAACGTATATATACGTCCGAGGAAATTAACGTTTTGGGTGAGCGAAACATTTATATACGCCGGTGGCAGTTAAGTGGTTATAGTCGTATTGTAGTTTTCGCGTCAAAGTATAGTATTATTGGATTCATAATATGTTGCTATATATATTGTATTGCAAGGAAGGAGGGCGCAATGAAAATTATGATTGAATATTGGGTCGCAAATATTGAAAGTTTGAGAAGCACAGGTTTAATATATTGATTCTTTAAAAGGATAAATCATTGGTGAGCTGTATTAACGTCGTACAATAAAGCAACAGGAGGTCGCTTGGACGTAATTTGAACTTTGGTCAAATGACGTGGACAACACCTGAACTGGCATCTCTCCCTTCACTAGATTACTACACCACTCCAACGGGAGGACTTTGAGATCGACAAATTTTACATGAATCGACACGGAGGGTCTTCAGCGGCAGCAGGACTCGGGATACGACACGTGGCCACGAGTTCGTGACCGTATAAACCACTAGCTTACCGAGGTCATTTTAACTGATCAATATAAGACAACGCTTTATTGAATCTCTTGGACATGCATTTAATTTAAAAAAAATTTACTGAGGTTTGATATAAAAGATCAGAATATTTATATAAAGCAGTGAATATTTATATAAATTGATCTTGTGCACACTAAAAATAATTTTGTTTTACTTGCAAATCATTATTTCTATTCATTTTTCTAAAATAGTAATAAGGATATGTTAGCCGTCATGCTCTATTCGTTCCAAATTTCAATTTTCAAGGTCAGTAACTTGTTCTTGTCGCTTGTAGTATTATTTTGTGAAAAAAAAAAGAAACTATTAAACTTTCACAATACTTGTCAAGAACCCTTTCATTTCACGATCGCCTGAGATGCATGAAATAATTATTGTCCTGTGATGATGGAATTGAAGTTTTAAAAAATGATTCAATGACAAAAATGCCCCAAAGGTACCAGTTTTATCTTCTAATAAAAAATAAAGTTTTCGAGTGATAAAAAAAAAGAATAAGATTTTTTTTTTATTTTGAATTTTGATACAACGGTATGGAAATTATTGGGTTTGTATAGCCTTGTGACGTTAATTATTGTATGTTTTCAAAGCAGTACTTCCTTGTTGTTATGCTACAATTTTAAAAATAGTTAGTTTTTGTAATACTTTGCTGGCGCTTCAGAATTGTTTTATATTGTGGCCACCCGCAATAGTGATTTTGAATTGATACTGCCTTAAAAAAAAGGGTTTTATGATGGAAAATTTTAATTTCCTCCAAGCCTTGATTTTTTATACAGACGGTAGCCGTTCGGATACTGGTAGAGCAGGGAGTGTGCTTTATTTAGTAACACTCCCGGGAATGATGTTAAAATCAGCATCAGGAATTCTGACCACTCTTCCGTCTTTAGATCGGAACTCATTGTTGTCAATGATGCAATCGATCAACACTAATAAAGATAATATCTGATCCTGAGGAAATTTGGGCTCCATCCTATTTGGGAAATTCAAAATTATGGACAGTACTGGTCTGGGTATTATTTCCAAATTGGCTAGGCTTTCAGAAGAAACAAGTGTCTACAGGGGTACCATAGCATGTGGTTGTGCCGGGAACGAGGCAGCTGGGGCTGGCTGGTAGGGGGTTTTGATCTCCCCCACCCCCGTTCCTCTGTCTTAACCCTTCTGAAATTCTTCTCCCACAGTTAGAAAGCAAAATTCTAAACCCTCCTGCTCACCACGGGGACGGAGCTAAGAGTCATGGCCATCTCACAGTGCAGGAGATCCGGGCTCTTCGATGGCCTTGGGGCGCTTTAAAAAGATCACCTGGTGGTATGACCTTCGCGTAGGGGGTTAAAGTTTTTTTTCCTTCTCTGCTCTTTTCCCCTGCTTCTCCCCCCCCATCTTCTTTGGGCTGTGGGCATTTCCTTGGGACAGTTGTTTGGAGTTCAAGATCTGGCTTGTGACATTATTATGCGGAAAGGTCAAATGGACTGGGAGTAGGTTTTTCTGCTCCAAGGAGATTCGAAACAACATTCTATTACCACTGTTCCGTCTTTAGATCGGAACTCATTGCTGTTAGTGGTGCTTTCGATCATGCTCTCAACACGTACAGTATCTGGATCCTGACAGGCAGCAGGAGCTCCATCCAATATTTGAAGAATTGGCCAATGATTATGGACAGTACTGGTCCGAATATTATTTCCAAATTAGCTAGGTCAGTTCAGAGGAAACAAGTGTGTCTCCAGTGGATACCGCCGCATGTTGGTGTGCCAGGGAATGAAACCGTTGATGAGCTGGCTGGTAGGGGTTGAGATCTCCCTGACAGCAGTTCTTCTGTCTTGTCATTCTGAAATTCATTCCCTCCACACAATTAAAATGAATCTGATTTGGTGAAAACCTCCTGCTCACCAAAAGGTACCCGGGGTAAGAGCCTGCCCTTCTTACGTAAAGGGGATCCAGGGGTCCAAA